>JADLZK010011798.1:0-484750 GCA_015847255.1 Hyparrhenia diplandra
TAGTCTTAAAGAAATAAGATACATGATGTTTGGTGTTTCGATTCTTTTGCCCATTTAAAAGTATAAAAAGGGAAAATCAAAAGCCCATGCAATTTCCATAATATATAATATATGCATGGGCTTAATTATTGATTGAGCTAGGGTAATCATGAAACGCTCATGTTCTTCGATACTTATTATCCATAGCCAAGCAAAGCAAAAAGCCTAGATATAGCATGGAGGGTTACACCTGATCAGTATAGTTTTGCAGCTTTGACACGTATACTGATTAATATAAAATTGCGTTTTTTTACAACTAATATAAAATTGCGTTATGCTGCCACGCATGTACACGTAGCATGCCTTACAAGACACTTCACCCCTTTCATGAAAGGTTCGCGATGAGCTAGCATCATAGGTATATCTAGCTAGAAAGACGTTTTCTTTATATATATTATATGTTGCACATGCATGTATCTCTCACTTTTCTTTATGAACTAATAAGGCATATTTGGAATGCGAGATGTTTTTTCGTTTCCTGAGTTCTTCTTGTTAAAATGAACTGATCTGTGAAATTTCTGTACAATTCTTATGAAAATTTTGCATTCCAAAGAAACCCCAAAAATGTTTGTACATTACAATGAAACGTACAACTTTTATTATCCATCCCAATATACATCTGTTTGAATCAGACTATGTACCGTGCTCGATGCGTACGTGTAATTCTAACTTGTATGAGCATGATCATGAGTCTGAGTCATAGCCGAGATAGTAAACCAATTAGAACTTATTCTAATTCTTCTTGAGAACACTCATACTTGGTGTAAAAACCGCTGAGAACTCTCATAATTGGTTGGAGTGGAAGGCCAAGACCAGGAGAGACTAGAGAGGATGTGACGTAGCAAACAACAAGAGGAGTTTTCTTTTATTTAATGTTTTTAATATTTTAATTAATGTTTTCATTGAAAACAAAGATATATATTTACGTTTTTATTAAGTTATTTTTGACGTACATGGCGCTTGATGGCCTGGATGTTATTAGCCGCTAGCTAGCTGGGTAGCATATCCAACCGCTAATAATCTTTGTCAAAAAAAAAAACCCCCGCTAATAATCAGGAAATCAGGGGGACCAATGCAACAGGTAACTGTTTCTTGCGCTCCGTACGTCCTCATTTGGCAGCCGGGCAGACACTTGAAAAAGGGAGATGCATGAGAGCTAGCGTCATGGTCATGCATGGAGCTGTAGCCAGCGAATTAAGCCCCTGCCGGCCGTCGTCTTATTGCAGGACGGACGTACGTTTTCAGGATTGAATGGACGATGTGTGCTGCTGCAGGGAAGAGAGGTAGCGACGACTATCTCTATGTGTCGACTGTTGCATCCACTAGCTTGTGTGGCCAATGCACAGCGGAGCTAATATAAGTATCTAGCTAGCTTGCTAGGGTCCTCTAATTAGGTCGATAGTGCCTGTCATTATGCTAGCTAATAAGTTGGCATAAACATAATGGCACGAATTGATCGGTGCATCATCCGTGAGGTTTAATATTTATTCTGTTGTTAGTACTAATTTTGTATTTTAAGTGTTATTAATTTTAGAATAAGTTCTCTTTTTTTTTTTGAAACTACACCATTGCGCGTTTTTTATTAAGTAGAAGAAAGTTCAAACAAGTAACAAGGCGCACGGTAATCATTACCGGGGCGTAAACCTATTTTCTATTGGATCTAAGGACTTAAAATTACATGTTTTTTTTTAAAAATCCTTTGACAGGAAACGTGAATTACATGTTTTTAAAGAACGTAGGGAGTACTCCGTGACTAATCATCACGAGTGTAGTAGTAGATCGATCGCGCACACTGTTGCCGAGTTGCCGGGGCGGCGGGGAACCGGCCGGCCGGGGAATTGAAGATGCCGTAGGTTGGTTTCCTCAGTTTCTCTTCCGAGCCGCGCGGGATGGAGCAGTCAAGCAAGCAAAGGCAAAGCAATCTGGGCGGAGAGCGAGGCGACTGCAAATGCATGCCGAATCTCGCACAGGCAAGGTGCATGCGCGCGATCGTTTTCCGGACAGCGACGCCAGGGCGGGCGTCCGTCCCCCGCGGTCCGCGGCATGTGGCTGACACACCTCCCGCGCGACACGGCACCAACCACCACCACTGCGGTCGCGCGCGCGCGCGAGGGGAGCCTGCGCCGCGCCGCGCCGCGCACCAGTAGGCCGCTGTCATCATCATCATGGCCATCCATTCAATCCATCATCCCCGTGCCCTACGATTGCATACAACTACGACGTCGACGACCCCATCCCATCCCCTCCTCTACTCATGCATGCGCCACCGGCCGGTGCGGGCGCACGCCGGCAAATACGGTGGTGGGTGCCGTCGTACGTACGGCGCAAGCACACACCTACTATACCCTACGACTCCGAGGATCCTACACGGCTACACCGTACCCAGATCGAGCCGCAGGCCTGCACTGGCTGCATGCATGCGATGCGTCATGCGTGGGCCGGCCTCTCCCTGTCCACAGTGCCGCACTAGCTAGACTGCACGCCCGCCGGCCGGCCGGTGATGTCCGATCCGTTGGTGATGTCCGATGAGACGATGCCATGCAATCCGTGGGTTGCCTGTCTGTATCTGCAGCCGGACAGGACGATCGAACCGGACCGTAGGTGGTCATAGACTAGCTCATATAGTCTCATATTACTGTACGACGGCGCACGGCACATGAGCGCTGCCGGTGGTACATGCACCGCCGCAACTTGCACTGTCCGTCCGGTGCCGGGCCGCGATTCCATTTCCATGCGTGGTGGTTGAGACGTTGTGGTTGCACAAAGAGCACCGCCACCACGACGCCATCCCTCTCTCCAACTCCATCCATCAGGTAGCTAGCAGCTAGGAGAGACCGGACGAGATGAGGTGGAAATCAGGCCACTACTTTAACATCACAGGTCTTCACCGGACGAGATGAGGTGGCCGACTTCTTAATGAAATACAAGTGAAGTCGTGTTCTAGATAAAGATGAGGTGGTCGAGGCCCTGATGCGTGCGTTTTCCAATAGACTGGGTGGTGAGCGGTGACGTCGGTCGTGCACTCGTGCATGCGTTCGAGCGATGGATCGCGCAGCAGCAGATAAAGCCTTCTTTTTCAACCCAACCCAAGCACCCTTTTCCTTTTTCAAGTACACATGAGCGCGAGGTGACGCGTGCATGATTGATCCGGGGCCGCCCGGCCGGACACCCCGGCCGTACGAAACCACTCTCGCAGAAGACATCTAACCTGCACTGCAAACCGTACGTCGTTTCGACCGGCCGTCTCCCTGGAAGGAGGAGAAAAAAATGCTCCGTGCAAAGCGTACACGCAGGCCGGCAGGTGCAACGGCAACGCCAAAGTCGACGGCCGGCCGGCGCTGGCAGCAGGCGTCGCGCGTACACGGTACGTGTATTCCGTTGGAGAGCGCGCTCGCTGGACGCGCGCGGACTGACCTGCCGTGCCGACCCAGCAGCTAGCACGAGCACGTGGTGGGGCCGGCGGCCCGCCCCGCACGACCAACCGACGGAGGGCGGGCGCGCACACACACACACACACACGGGCACGGCGACATGCCACCGGATCTGTGTCGCCCAGCCGCCTCGGCTTTTGACTACTCCATCCATCCATCATATCCCCCGGCCGGCTCTTCTCGGCCACCCACCTATCCCTGGCCGGATTTGCTGCTGCTCGATCTCAGACTAGCTCCTCGTCTGCAAATCCCATGCCATGATGACGGGACGCCTGGTCAGGTTCGCCCGGCGACGGAAACGGGAAAGCTACAGGGAACTTACGGCATGTTCCAGCTCCTAGGATCACACACAGAAGGTGTGGCGGTGGCCGGCTGGCTGCTGCTCGCCTCAGGTCGCCATGATTCCGAAGGGGACGGATGGGGTTGACATGCGTGCACCCATGGCCAGCTTGTTGCCAAGGACGACGGAGGAGCGAGTGGGCAGGGTGGTCCGTGCGCGCGTTCGTGTGTCAGGCAGGGCCGCACCAGCATGATTGTTTGCTTGACGCTGAAGCGGTGCAGGTGCAGGTGGTGTGTCACGGTTCCATCCAGACCCGACCTGAGGAATGTGTGTGTGTGTGTGCGCCCTTCTCCTCCTGTGCGTTCTCTATCTGCTCGTTAGTTGACCCAAGCAGGCACCAGGTCTAAAACCTGAAAGGCTAGTGGTACCAGCTATAGCTGACGTCTCTGTCACCGTGCAGCTGCAATGCAGTGCAGGGGTTCGAATCAGCAACAATAAGATCGAGAGCATTGACCAGTGTACGCTTCATGTTAAGATGACCTATAATAATAAACATACGAGAGCAACCAAATGTTGTTCAAAAGCACACTCCATCGTAAACGATATCCATAAGTTCATTCCCTACCAGCAAGCCAGGCACCTGGTCCTTGGTAACAGGATCCGATGTAGTTCACTACCAGGAAACTCATTCAAATTTCAGGCATTCTGCATCGCTAATACATGTGAAACAAGTTAAATTGGGAGCCTTTTATGGACGTTAATCCAGGGAAAGTCAGTTGAGAACTAGGTTTCTTCAAGCGATTAATGGTATCTCTGTGTGTACATAAATAAACTCTCTTGTTCATTGGTACAACCTCTTCAGTTACAAAAAAGATCATCAGAACAAAATGCCTTCTGCTACATCATCTAAGAGCTACTGTCAAAAGTGTTGAGGGAAATAAGGACCTAATCCTTGGCCCATCAAGAACATATATAAGAAGATAGCCCAGAGCAATGCACTCTACAGCATAGTACTCTGGTTGTTTCTGAAAATTTGCTGCTATTATTACTTTATCATCAAGGCTGCTTTAGCAGCACAAGGCCAGGAGGGGTACAGAGATTTGTATAATCTAAAGTGCAAATAAAGTAGCAAAGAAGAGAAACGTGATGGTGAGAGCAGAGGATCCTCCAGCCGAACACAAACCAGATCAAAACTTTCGAGAGGATGGCAGCACAGACCCTAAGGTGCCATGAGCCCTTGATCGTGTATTGAAGAGACTTTGCCCAGTCTTCCTTGAAAAGTAAGGTTTGTAGTGTCTTCATAACATTATAATCTGGATCCAACTTGCGTTGCCAGCCCTGTAATAAAAGTGAAAAGAATTGAAGAATCACAAATGGAAAAGGAATGCCTACCAAAGGTATTCTAGCAAAGAGACGAAGGTTTAATACACAAATAGACAATTACATAAAGCAGTTTACATAGCCACATGTGGAATCCTACTGCTGACAAATGAACGCACCAACTTAGCAGGAAATTAGAGAAACAGACGAACCAGGAGGAACAAGATGTGTAGAGTCAAAATTGCAAAAACAATGCAGAGTTTATAATTACAACACAAACATGGCTAAGTTGGTTTAAAGCTCTCCAAATCAAAATGTCAAAAAGCGTAATCTGAGAGTAAAATTCAGTGAAGTAAAAACAAGTCATGTAAGTTACCTCAAGAACTAATGTAGTCACCATGACAGTACAAACATTGCCATCGATATTCACTTTGTGACGTCGAACTTGCTCAAGCAGCTGGTGCATACACTCAGCTGGGTGGACAGCATCACCTTCAGCAGTGCCCCCAAAAAGAGAATGACCGTTCAACTTCCTGTATCATAAACTATGTAAGAATTCTCAACAATTGCACTCGTAAAATAAATTAACAAAACTATCATTTGCAATTGCCATTTTCAGAGAAGAGTTACTGGTCACTGATGAGATTGCACAAAAATACATAGGAAATAGTTTCCAATAATCCAAACTTTGAGTTCTGGGCACATTATAGTGCATCTAGGGTGTCACTTTTTATCATCAAATTTGTCCATCCTGATATGATATTTAACTGACAAACTTTAAGTTTCTGTGGCAACATAAGGCCACATACCAGACCGAATGCCCATGCATCAGAGACTACCACATATATTCCCTTTTTGTAACGAGACCATTCCCATTGCAAGAATAGATCAAGGAGACAACAAATAGGCAAAAATACAATACAATGAATGAGACTGGACCAAACATTCGCCCATTAGATGACTGAGTGACGAACCTCTTTCATAGCATCAATTAAAGGACAAAATTGGGGTTACACTGAGAACAACAGTACTCTCCAAGAAAACAAATATACGTACAAAACAGAGTGAGCACCCAATGTTTTCAGGTCGCCTGATTAATCGCGATGAGTCGTCCTGGTCGGTCCCAGGTGCTCGACCAGGATGTCCCTGGTCGCCCGATTAATCGCGATGAATCGCCCCGACCAGCCGGTCGTCTGACTTGAAAACATTGCGAGCACCAAATTGGCTCTATCCTAACCCTAAACCAAGTCATAGCAGCCTATAATTCAATGAAAAATATCATCTCCAGTTTCTGCTGGCAATCTATATTGTGCAGATACAGTTTGTGAAATTGTTGTATAGCCTGCTTTATCATGGAAAGAAGAGAGAATCTCGCCAATAAAATCCAAGCTTCTATCACCAACTTAAAAGAAAAGTTGTAAGGATAAATTACCTCAATAAAAGCTTTTTGATTTGGGCAGTTCTGTTGTTTTGACAACTTTAGAGTACTTTCTGCAGCTGTACGACCATCTCGACGAGCAACAGCCTTGAAGAACTCGAGTAAATTCACACGGTCATTACTTGAAAGTTCAGCAGTCATTCCTACATCCAGGAAGACTACATGTGGCCTTGACTTTTATAAGGGTGTTATTTGAGTTCTTTGGTTGTACAACACGGACCAAAATATTTCCTGGGTGCATATCTGCATGGACGAAATTATCAACCTGTAAAAGGACACACAATGACCAAAAAATGTTATTAGCTGTAAATACAAGCTCTAAAAAAAGTTTTTTCTAAAAAAAAGTACCAGCATGCAACAGAAATTTATCGGTGGGCTCACAATCTTGAGGCCAGCATTAGTAATCTCATAGCAATTATTTTCCAGAAGAAAGCAGTAAAAAGTGCCATTTTAATGCATAAATAAAATATTAAAGTCTCTTCGATCTTTACAGCATATATCCAGATTTCGCGTAGTACTAATTTCTTCAGTTGTTCAAAATAGGTAATCAAATGAATGAATATGTTACGAATGTCTAAAAATACATTACCAGTAGCATCTTCAAGAGCGCATGAGTGCCAATATGGGCCAGAGCACTTTTAATTCGATCATGTCCCTCAAGGTCATCAACATAGTGTGCAACACTCTCCCCATGCTCATAAGTCTCAACCAAAACAGCAGGATGAACGAGTGGATAAAGAGGTCTTGGGAAAGATACATCCTTCCACCTTCGGAAGTTGTAGATAAACCGGCTCAGATGAGCAGCTTCCCTTGCAAGGTCAACTTGAGACATCATAAAGACAGCAAACTGTTGTACACTCTCATCCAAGCGCAACCAATTCAGTGTGGGGATATATGTAGAAATTTTTGCTACGGCATTGATGATATTGAAATCCCTTCTTATCGCGTCTCCTACGCCAGGATGTCTTACTTTTACTGCAACTGTTACACGCTTTGTCTGCTGATTAGGATATCGGAATCGTAAAACAGCCCGATGCACTTGAGCAACACTTCCAGATGCAACAGGGTTCTCTTCAAAATTCTCAAAATGTCTGATAGCTTTCGACCAAAAGCTTTCTCAACAGTTTTCTTGGTATACTTAAAGCTGTGAGCTGGTGCTTTTGTGTGCAGCTTTGACAATTCAGTACAAAGGTCACTTGAAACAGATCAGGGCGTGTTGCAGCCCATTGGCCCCATTTGATAAATGCAGGACCTGTAAGCTCCAAAGTCCGATGGACAAGCCGAAGCCATGTTTTCCTATACTTACTGCCAAGAGTCTCTGCAAATGGGGCCATCAGTATACTCGGAGTGAACAACAATGCCAAATATATTGATCTGAAGATTATAATAACCAGCTCTACGGCCGAATATATTAGAGAGGTAACGTAAATACGCCATCCTGAGCTCGCTCACGTATTGGGTAGTATTCGCCATCTGCTGATGTCTTCTGGCTAGCATTACCTCTCCCGCAATGAAAGCGACGAGGTAAGGAGCTATATTAGACCTACTGACAGCCAAGCCAATGGCACAAGCAACCCTACTCAAAAATGGAGATGCTTTTGGTGCACGAGAACCCATTGCCACAAGTCGCTTCCAAGCAAGTTGACTCTGAAATGCATTCTGGCTACAGGATGAAAGAACTGAGAACTTCCTCACACCAGTGCTCCAGTGTAAGCTCTCATTTGCTCTTCCCAGAATGTAGGAGGTGCTTGGGCCATTATGAACTCTCCCATGTAAAAAGGCCCTGCTGGAATAACCCAAACCGAATGCAAAGCTTGAAGCAATGTTTTGGCCACTAGCAGTGTTGGGTTTTGAGGCGACCAAAAGGGCTTGAGCAAGTTTTCTGCTCTTCCCTAAGTGGGCAAACCTGAAAGTCACAGGGGAGCAATTTACACTTCAGCATTGGGCAAACAGCGCCAGGGCATCACATTAACAGCCGAAGATGTTACCTTGACATCATGGCGTTTCACTTGAGGATGATGCGTCACGGCGGGATCACAGGGTGGACTTAGCGAGGGGCATGGGGTTAAACTTCTGCGAGAAGAAGCTGCACCAGCACCTCAGAATCCCAACTTCTCTATGGCGTCGTCTTGATGAGGCTCGATCATTGCGTAGGAGGAAGGACCTAATCAAAGCATCGATGGATGGATTAGATAGGCGTTGCACCACGCAGCAGCAAAATCCCCTACGAACTGATGCTGACAAGGGAATATTTTGATTCAAATGGCCAGAGCATTTGAAACGCATCGCGGAATCGAATTCGCGCTCAGAAGAATCCACCCAAGCAAGCTAGGGTTCCTTACCAACCAGAGATCAATCCAAGCCGTGGCGGATCTCCGCTCCACCCTCAATCCAACACCGGAAAAGGGATGGGGAGGGAGGCCACGGCGGCTACGACCAAGAAGGAGGGCTTCCTCACTTCCTCCGGTGCCGCCGTGTTGGGGTGTGGCTGGCTGGCGTGCTCCGGTGTGCTCGGAGGCTGGGGGAGGCGGCGGGTTCGGCGGCGCGCGGCTCGGGCGCTTGAGAAGCAGAGGACGACGCTGCGAGGTTGAAACACGGACAATGCTATGCGCCTGCCTTGAGGTCTAACGCGGGCCAGGCCAGCTCTTGGGCTGACCGTTCGAGTGAGTGGGCACCAATTGGCCGCGTTGCATGCAGCGACCACAAAATGGGCTCTTGTCGGCCCATCCCAGTCTTATCTCACACGTATAAAAGGCTAATCCACGCGACCAAGAAAAAGAAAATCTAACTTCACTTTCTTTGCTCAAAAAAAAAAATACTTCACTCCCAATCTAAATATTTTAGAAATATTTAAAAGCTGATCTCTAACTACTCATCCTGACTGCCAAATTTTCCGCACGTGGAAAAATCGATCCAATCATGGAAATATATATAGCGTGTATCAACCTTGCTAATATAGAAGAATGTGGTAAGAATAAAGAGTAAGACATTTCCTTATGCAACTACACAAGAGAGAGAAAAAGTGGTTGGGGTGATTTAGAAATAATTTAAGATTTATGGTTCAAAATTGTGTTCTAATCTTCTATATTGTGAGCATTGGGCAATAGCCCAGGTGGTTGGCTTTCCAGGTGTGCAACCAAAAACCTCAGGGATTGGGTCTCGTTTTTTTTTAATCTTCTATATTGTAGGAGCGAAGTTTTACAAACTGTAAGAGGAAGATAACAAATATGCTCCCAACTGTTTTAGCCACTTCTAAAAATCATTTATGTATCAACTATTTTTTAGAGAGCTATTGGAGGTGCTCTTTTATAGGAAGTAAAAAAATAGGACTTTGATACGTCTTGGAATTGGACTCTATGTCAAAATTTATGCGAGTTACTCTTCTAACCCTAAAGTCTACAAAACAAGTGATCGAAAGTGTTGTTTAAAATTTAGCCAATCTTAAGAAAAAATATCAATTAACAAATACGCTGAAGTGGAGTTCACTAATCAACTGGAGTTTAGACCATGAGATTCAAATATAATATTACTATCGCCGTATAACTCAGTAATTTATAAGCAATCATATATTACTCGAGAAATGCACTCGAATCACATGAAATTGTTGTTATTTTAGCCACCAATCACGCAAAGTGACCACTGTTCCGATCACGAAGGCAAAGCGTGCCGACAAGGGAAAGGTGGAGAAGAAAACCAGGGAAAACGAGGGTGGAAACGCCGGATAGGTGGTGCGCGGGTCGCGGTCGTCGCCCCCTCGGCCTCCCCTGGCCTTCGTTCGGCTCGGCACGCGCTGCTACCCGCTTGCCCTGCCGGCAAACGCAACAACACGAAGCGGGCGTGGGGAGCGGTGCGCGGGGGCGAGGATCGAGGGGCAACGTGGCCGTGGCGTGGCACGGCCGCGAGAGAGAGGGCGCCTTTTGCTTGCAGGAGAGAGTGGCTATAAAAAGGCGCGTGAGATCCAGATCTGGGCCGATGCGACCGCCCTCGCTGCTCTCCCTCACCCTCGACTCCGCGCTCCTCCGCATCGCCCACATCGCCGATCTCTCCCACCTCCCCGACCACCTCGTCATCGACCTCTTCCGTGTAGGTACCCCGCCGCCCCTCTCCAATCTGTCCCCACTACTGGTTGATGCTGTTCCTGTACTGGTGCCAAGGCTACGCGTCCGCGTGTGTGGTTTCGGTTTGGGAACAATTTGTGATGTGGAATTAGTAGTGTCGGATTGATCATGGTGGCCCGGGCTGGGTCTGTCTGCTCGTTCAATGGTTATATGCTGCTTGATCCGTTATGGTTACATGTTGTGCCGCGTGCATGTTTTATTATAGAAATAAAACTTGTGGAATTGTAGGAGGGGGCGAGGGTTCTGAGTAGTTGTTATGAGATCTCATGCTTTGCTTGTTTTGATTTTGCAGTTTTGATTGTGTTTCCTTGTTTGATACTGCATTGAATTTACTTGACCTTAGTAGTGCTACCTAATTACCTAGAAAAGATTGGATTTATGGTAAATCAGTCATGATCGAGCTGACAAGGTGTGGGGGAACCAGTAGGGGATGACCCACAGCTTTGCAAGCAGTAGTGTCACAATTGGGTTTCTGAACACACACTTGGGAATCATTTATCATTTTCTAGTTCTGAACACACATAATACGGGAGTGTGCGGACTGATGTCCTCTTTATGCTGCGGGCGATTCAATATTTACACATACAATGTGTTTTGTGTGTTTTGTAATGTGTTCTTGCATTTTGTTCGCAGAGAACACTCAGTGCTGGTAAGCTGACAGAGAAAGTTCTCAAGTTGTTTCTGGCAACTGGCTGTGAGGAAATCATCTTGGCCGTTCAGTTGCTCAACATTAAGCAGCCACTTGTACCAGTCCTCCCCACAAGTATGTTTACAGCATATTACCCTTTGCTCATT
This sequence comes from Hyparrhenia diplandra, assembly GCA_015847255.1. Lineage (NCBI taxonomy): Eukaryota > Viridiplantae > Streptophyta > Magnoliopsida > Poales > Poaceae > Hyparrhenia > Hyparrhenia diplandra. The sequence goes on from JADLZK010011798.1 coordinate 11,422, forward strand.
AAGTTATTAATATATGCTCACATGAGCTTTTGTGTTGACATGGCATCTGCTTGTCTGCAGGGTGCTCTGAGAGGTTTTAGACCTGCTGCTGCTTACATCGTTTTGAATACCTGAGAAGATGCCTTTGGAAATTCAAGATAGTGAGGTTGACATTGTGATTGCGGCACTCCAGCCCAACCTGACCACTTTCTTTGAGGCATGGCGGCCATTTTTCTCTCGTTTCCACATCATTGTTGTCAAAGATCCAGACATGGCAGGAGATCTTCAAATCCCTACAGGTTTTGATCTCAAGGTTTACACCAAGTCAGATATTAATGGGGTGCTTGGTGCCTCATCCATAAACTTCTCTGGTCACTCATGCCGCTATTTTTGGGTACCTTTGTCTCACGCAAGAAGTATGTGATTTCAATTGATGACAACTGCCTCCCAGCCAAGGACACTGCTGGGTTGACTGTTGATGCTGTTGCACAGCACATGGCCAATCTGAAGACACCCGCTACACCTTTCTTTTTTTTCAACACACTCTATGATCCATACAGGAAAGGTGCTGACTTTGTCCGTGGTTACCCATTCAGCCTGCGTGAGGGAGGAGTCGAGTGCATGCTCTCATGTGGTTTGTGGCTGCATAATGCTGACTACGATCCAATGACTCATGTTGTGAAGAGAAATCAAAGGAACACAACCTATGTGGATGCTGTGATGACAGTTCCGCTTGGTGCGATGCTGCCTGTGAGTGGGATAAATGTTGCATTCAACCGTGATGTGCTGGGGCCTGCTATGTTCCCAGGCATGCCTCCGAAATGAAGGGAAGCACAGATGGGATACCCTTGAAGACATATGGAATGGCTTATGTGCTAAAGTAGTCTGTGACAGCTTGGGATATGGTGTGAAGACTGGACTGCCTTATGTGATGAGAAGTGATGCAGAAGCAGGTAAAGCTCTAGAGAGCTTGAAAGATTGGGAAGGCGTAAAAATCATGGATGATGTTCTTCCATTCTTCCAGTCGGTCAAGCTATCAAGGACTGCAGTTACTGTTGACGATTGTGTGAAGGAGCTAGCTGGAATTGTCCGTGAGAAACTAGGACCCAAGAATGCAATCTTCACCAAAGCAGCCGATGCCATGGTGGAATGGAACAATCTCTGGAAAGCACATGGAGCTCTGAATGCATGAATTGGAGTTTCCGTGTTTACAGAACATCTATAATTGTTTGGAATACTTGTTTTTCAGTTTAAAATTTACCTTGTGGAACTCATGAAGCTGAAATAAACAACAGTCCAGTATGCATTGAATTGGCATGAGTAGTTGAGCATCTTGTATACGCTCAAGAATTATTGTAATGTAACGCATCAAGAGAACTTGTGATGTTTCCTTGCATCTTGTTAAATGGTAATCTACTAGGTTAGACAGCAGCTCAGCTCATCGCAACCTCTGGTCAGCTCCTATCATTATCTGTGTTTTGTGGATCCACAATATCAGCCATTTTATCTTAGTGCAAGCATGCGCTGTATACCAAATACATTTCTTAAGACCAATTGCAGCCGAAGGTTGCAGCTACCACACCCAGAAGAAATATCTTGCAAAATTTACGAACATGAAACAAAATGTCAACATGGGTTTTATATTTTAATTAGATGTCTAATTTACAATTTCTTCACTAACATACGCTCGCTAAATATAAACAACCCTGAAGGATAGAAAGCCCATTTTATCCTGCACCTAAACGTTGAACCTTTCTCCCGAAAAAAAGAGGGATTAGGTACAACAAGCGAGTCTGGTGCTCATGCGAAATCACCACAGCAGATAAGGAGGCAAAAGAAAAAAAGACACCTTTTCCTCTAGGGCAAACATATACAACTTGAGAGGAAAACACATGACCCACTAAAATCACAATACTGTATTGATGTGCAGCGCTTTTCAGCAACGAGGTGGCCATTTGTTTGACCAACACTTGTTGGCCGCCCCGTTGTCCATCCCTGCGTTCTTCAATGAGGTTCTGCAGCTTCTGAGGGAGGTCATTCTCTACTATGAGCTGCTTTGGTCGAGGATGGTGCTCATATACAACCTAGAAAAATACATAAAACCACAAAGTTGAAACTCTACATGCTACAAGAATCATTTCATTCAAGGTGAGTGTCCTAAAAATTCAGGACTATCCAGCTAGGCATCAAACCTTTATGAGTTTCAGCAGAGTCAAGCGGGCAATGGCTTCTCGATGGTCAAGTCTTGCAATGAGCAACGTTGTCAAACCATTGGTGGCCATTGCTGTATTTAGCCTAGAAGATTTCCTGCCAAAAACATGTATACAATGTAAAGGTCAGTAATCTGTAGCATGATTGCAACTAATCAAGAAATATGCATTGATACTCTTACGTGATTATCTTCAAGAAAGCGTCCAATGTATGGACAAAATACTGTTCTGGGCAGTCTTGGAAGAACTTCACTAATTTCTGAATGGCCTCTTTTTTTCAAAAGTGCCTGTTCTACTTTTCTGTGATCATTGTCGTGAGCCAAACAAACAGCAATAGAATCTAATGCCGTGCATGCCCATGCATCATCTTCCAACAGATTTAAGTACACATCTAATCCTCCATGAACCCTCAACTGCTCTCTAGAGTTGCGAGAAGCATGAGCCATATCACACAGCAAAGGCAGGGCATATTGCCTCAGAGGTGAGTCTGACATTACAAAATTCATCAAGTGAGGGATGATTCCATTTTCAGCTGCTTGTTCCTGTCTTCTTTTATTAATCTTGCAAAGGTTGAACAAAGCATTGAGGACCTAGAGACAGAAAGGCAAGTCAATTATGTGCTCAGAAAATAGCACAACAGAAGGCAAAATATCTGCTGAGAAATTAGTTAGCATTTGATATCATCAGATTTCAACTAAAAGGTACAAAAAAGGAGCACAGCTACAAGCACATGTCATCTGGTAGACAATGCTGTTCTGCTGTCTACAGTTTTCTCACTCTAAGCAATAAGTAAGATGGTTTGCTACTCCAACTATGAGTGTGCTATATGTATTGCATACTGCTATAACAAGGCATCTCAATGAAGTATAGTACTGTAACTTCCTCATTTAGCCATAGTCCCACTCCCACTCCCACAGCACCCTCTGAATAATATTCCCTCCATTCCAAATTATAAGATGTTTTGGCTTTTCTAGATACACTGATTTTGCTATGCACTTAGATATACACATACACTGTCTAGATACAAGAAAGCCAAAACGTCTTCTAATTTGAAACAAAGGGAGTATGTAGTAGACCAACTCCAACAGATATAGAACATGGTCCATAACTTAATTTTCAAAACTAATGACTCCGAATGTTTCACCATATAAAAAGGAAATGCCGTCCTGAAAAGTTAATTAGTGGGATTTCTTTCCTTAGTAATCATGCTTGGTTGCAAGTCTTTAACAAAAACACTGCGCACCTCACTATGTATTTGATAAACAAGTGGTCCATCACGAAGCTCAAGAATTGGAATCAGATGTTTGATTGCATCTGTGCGTTGAAGTGTCTCGAGACAATTAGGATCACCCGACAAATGATTAATACACCTAAGAATCTGCACAAAAAGAACAAATAGTTCCATAACCAAACACAAACACAAAGAAATTGAGTCACATGAACAAGTTATAGAGCAGAACAAACTAAATGTTTTAGACTTCTACCTTAAGGAGAATAGGAGGTTCTATCTTGCTAAACATCTGGAAAAGCCTTGTAAGAAGGCTTTGGCTGGCCATCAGAGATTTTACCACGGTGTCTGCCTGTGCAAACTCCAAAAGAAGATCTGCAACTTTCTCAAGATATTCACGTGCCACATCTGCGCTCATGGAAGAGAACATCTGAGCTAATGGGCCTGATGATGTTGTACTCCCTGGTCTTAAATTGAGCACTCCTGATCCAGATAACACACCAGATGCTGTTTGCGATGCAGCTCCAGAAGTTGATGCCCCTTCATTAGAGGCACTTGCTGAAGGTGCATATTTCATACTATGAACTCTATTTGAAGCTTTCATACTAGATTCCAGATGGCCATTCTCCCTTCCATGTCTAGAGACCTCTGCATTAAATTCAAAAACCAATCTATTAGCACATAATTAAATACATGCTACACAACTTTTTGCAAATAGGGTGTGGATGATTCTCTGTACACCAAATCGTCTCTACAGTTCACAAATGACTGCTATACTATAGTGTTACAATAAAGTACGACATTACTTGTCATTTTCACAAAAAGAAACTTAGTAAATATGCACGAAAGTTGCACATCTTTGTATGAACGAGAGGAAGCACTTTACCGAAAAACAGAACCCCTCCAACAGGAAGTGTGCAAACTCATACACACACTCCTTACCACTAAAAAAGCATATGCTACACTTGAATATTGGAAAATCTGACTAGATCGACATACTGGCCTGACCACAAGGTCATAAAGGCTTAGATTTGACAGGGAAGGCAAATAATTGAAGCGAGGAGCACATGTACTTTAAGGAGATGTGAACAGTCAGCTCTGATCCTGAAATTAACTACTATAGGTCTATAATCCAAGAGGGTTCTTTGATGTCCCTTTAGTTTTCTCCTTTTACTTGGTCTGTAACTGGATTACTAGAGCATATATGCTTTCAAGTTAACTTGTGTATGACATTATGCACAGGTGTGCTGGATAGTCATACCATAACTCTCTTTAGTTTTATCCAAATACTGGAAACAAGGAACTCCTTCCTTTTTTATAGGGGAGCTACCTTAATTTGGGAAAAGAACTTAGTGGAACCAGAAGCAAACCAAACAGGCAAATATATACAACAAAGAATCTCAACAATAAAACGTTAGTATAGCCAAATGTGGTATATGATGGCATATAAACTTATAAAGAGTAAAGAAAGGTTAGAATAGAAATATTCTATTTTTAGGTTTCTTTGTCCATGTGTAACGAAAACCGAAAAAGATAGCATTTGATGAACTCAGGAGAGAAAAATGGGACATAAAGCAAACTACTTTGGTGAAAAGCAAAATGCACAATGGGAAGATGCACAAATATGCTAAGGACTAACATCTGAAATAATGGGCAGAGAATAATGTACCAGAAAAATCCATCATTAAATCAAGTTCACCATTTGTTTTCCTCTCTGTTGATGTATGTAATAGTGGCAAAATGGTTTCATGCCTTTCCAATCCAGATATGTGACGAACGTAATCAAGTTGTCCAGATACATGTCGAGAAGGTGGTTCCTTTTCCAATAAACTCAGTAGAGGCCGGACCTGGTCATTTTGACCGCTACTATGACCATTTGAAACTAGTTCTATGTGCTTTGGTGATCTGTCTGTAGATGTCCTTCCGGCAGAAACACTAAGCCTAGGTGGCCGAATAATCATGTCGTTCTCGTTCCTCTCCAAGTTACTGCCAGTTTTATCGCTGAACCTAGGAGACGATGAGGAATCCATTAACATATGGTGCTTATCTGCATCTGTTTGTAGAGATTGCAGAGAACCAGATGAATGAAGAACTGAAGGGTCTAATTGGCCAGATCTTCGTCGGGGGGTTGAACCATTCTGTGTTACTGAAGCACCTGACCCTGAGACTGAGGCAAATCTAGTTGCTTCGTTCAGGCTGTGTAGTGTATTCACCAGCCTAGGAAGCATCCCATTTTTTGCCGCTATACGGCAGAAATCATTTCTTGGAGTTGAATGCTGGAGCTTGAAGACCTGCCAAATGCCGTCAATTGCAAGATGAACCATATCCCTGCTAATTTGAAATATTTTCCAGTATAATAGTTAGATCCAAGCATTTAAAACAAATCAATACAGAAGAAAAAAAAAATGGAGGAATAACTAATACCAACAACCAGCAGACTTGCCTGTATTTTGCATAGTCAGGCTCCATAAAGCTTACCAAAACAGGGATCCCTTGGCACGCAATGAACATTTGCAATGTCAAGGTGCTGGAGATGGAAACTGGAAATCAGTACACCAAAGCATTTGTCCCTTCCACTCTTCTATTAAAAAAATGTCAGAAACTATCAACTATGTCGGAGAAAGAAAAAGACCTGGCTTGACAAAGCTGCTGAAGAAACATGGATGCTTGCACCCGAACATCCTTTGGGCGATTTGGCTCTGCAAAATTCATCACCACAGGAATCTGCAGATAACTTTTAAATATCAACTATCTATCCCACAAAGTCAACAGAGAATGAAGCTCATGAATCACTCTGGAATATTAGTCTTACAAGGCCAACAAGGCAAGCATTTTCCAGGAAGCCTGTACTATCTTTTACAATGTTGTTGATAAGCTGCAGAACTGAGCATAAAATCTGCAAATAAAATAATAAATAAATAAATAACAAAACAAACAACTATTTGGTGTAAAGAGCCAGGAAAAAAAAATTGTTTGTGAAAACCACAGTGAAACATCATACACGATTTTTGGGAATTTCAAGGAGTTCCATCAGCGGGAGGAAACCGTTCTGTGTCATATAAATCTGTTTTTGCTCAGGCCGGTGACTGAAGATTGATAGAAGTTTTTGGCACGCCAACAGTATTACATCTTCACTTTCCCCTGGTTTCAGCTGTGCTACTATTTTGCTGTATTCCACAGACTACAAAAAAATAGAGAACAAAAGGTATTTCAAGGTCAAACCCTAGCAATTAGAACTGTATGAAAACAATGTATGGTTAGCAGGACATAGTCTAAATGTCAAACAAAAATGCACTGTACTGAGTAGGAACAATTGATTGTTTTGGGGTGATCTCTTTTAGGACAGTAAACAGTTAAGTTTATCAGCAAATAAGCCATCTAACATACTGTCCATTTCAAATGCAAGTATCATATATTCCAAATAGAAACTTATCATGCCATCAACCAACAGTGGCATTCTTTTCGCACAGGAATTACAAGAATCATATTACCAGAATTGAACAACTAACAGCCATATATAGAAGATGTGTATTTATATAATTGTAAAGGTTCGCCAAGAACATTGCCAAAACGTCGTTCTTAAAGTTTTAATGCAAGGCATGGCAAACCAACCACCGTCATATTGCCAAGGCACTTAAGGTGCTAAGGTGACATGACGCCATACACATATTAGAATTTCAAGAGAAAAGGAAATAGCACAAGAAAAGGAGAGGCTGCCCCCTAGACTATCCAGCTCGTCACCCTTTCTAGGTACTCCAGCACATCCTCCTCTCAAAGAGGATAGTCCATGCCTTGTTATACAACACCTAAGACATTGCACCCACCACGATTAAGCACCAGCAGCAGCTCGTAAGGGCACACTATCAGTGGTATTCTGAGCAGAGCGAGGCGAGCAGCAACAAGCATGACTGACCCAAAAGCAAGTTCTTTCCATGGTTCCAGCAGCCTGCATGCTGCCCCCACCCCCTCCCATATCGACAAGCACTGGAACCAGCAGTTGCCTTCCCGCTGGTTCCTTCCTTCCCCCTCACTGTTTTTGGCAAGGTGTCAGTGACACCTTGAGCCCTGAAGGCACCTTCCAATGTAGTGGACATCATTACATATGCCAAAGTATAGACATCAATTTTCACAAACACAGACCGAAATGCATCATGGTAATAGAAGTTAGACATGGCACACCTGCAGAGGAAAAAGACTCTCTCCAGGAATATGTTCACCAAAACCCTATAAAATTGGCCAATACCATTGAAATCAGAGCTAGAATAAACAGAAATTCATCTATTTTAAATATCAAAGAAACATAGATAGAGCAACAGTAGTGTTGTACAGTACCGACGCATCAATATTTTCTAGTTGCATGGCAAATTCAATTAGTTTTCCACCATTCATGGACTCGCTATCATTTTCTTTTTGCTTCTCCACCCTGGCATTAAGCCCCTTCGCAAATTCATTGTGTATACCATTATACTGAAGTTCTTGGACAGTAGTTGATGTTGAAGGTTCACCACCATTATCTCCCCGTTTATCAATTGGTGGAAATAAGTCTTCCAAAGAGGCATCTTCAGGTTTGTCACTAAATCTACTAAGCTGTTTCGGCCCCTCAACAACTGAAGGTTCAACCACCTGTCAAGATAGGATGTATTTAAGGGCAGTTTAAAGAACTTTCAACAAAAAATAAAATAAATTCAAGACCTTGATAATGAGTAACCATTGACAACTATGCACCTAGTGAAAGTATTATAGACCAATTGACAAGTAACTAACAAGACTGATTCACGAATGAGAGGTCAGAGATGTGCGTTATGATGGTTTGATAGTTGCATGTAAACAGCTAAATTAAAAATTGTTTACCAAAGTGGCAGCCTAGTGGCTGCATCATTCGATCAAAAGATAGTCTAACACAAATTGAATGAACTGTGCATAATCACATTCTGTTCCTTCACATACATAAGGCACTTCAAGCATATTTCCTCCTACATTTTATTTCAACCTTTCCAACTTCCACTGACAACAAGTGATTGTTTAAGAAAGCATATGTAGAGTGCATATAAAAATATAAAATACAAACATGTGCATCATATTGACTCCTTACAGTTCTTGGTTAAGGAATTACCAGAAGTTTTCTTCGAAGTCAAAATGCTATGCACAAACATCTCACCTTTTGGAAGTCAATATTCTGTCTTCCAGCCTGAAAGGAGAACACATCACCATCCTCGACACTTGAAGTTTCTGTATTCTCCAGCTCTACCTTACTTGGTGGACCACCTTGCAATAGTTCATGTCCCATTACTTTTGCCATTTAAATCAGCGCCTCCAGATGAAGATTCCACCGGTAACTTCTCATGTAAAACTAGTGTTGATCTTTATTAAGGACCACATTATCTGTCATAAGCGCCACATTGTTTGAACTACTGCCCTCAGTAAGTTTTAAATTTCCATCATGAAGCTCTTCAGATTTATTTTGTGCAGCAGAATCCATAATTGGTTCTATTTTCCCATTCTCCTAGAGCAGCATAAATAAAAATAATTTATAATTGGCAAGCCTCAGGGGCTAACAATATAGTGGTGCACTGCAGAAGATTTGGGAGGATCAATCCCTGAGCTAAACATGATGCGTAAAAATCCCCTGATAGTGTTACCTGGTCAACATTAGAAGCAGTAGTTGTTTGAGTATCTCCTGGTGTGTCGCAAAAACCTGAGCTATTATCACCTCTTGAGCCTTCATCATCCCGTCGATGTTCCTGATTGTACCAACAGGAGGAGAATTTAAGTCTTCTCAATGGAAAGAAGGTCAAATAATCAATGAACATCCAATCTAGTGATATATTATGAAGCAAAAGCAAAAAGTCAATGATGTCTGTACTTTTCTAGAATGTATATCTGTTATTCAGTTCATGAAACTATTCACTATCACAGGAAACTCTTATACCTCAATGGAGTAGGTTGCCGAAGGGAAGCAGGCAAAGCTCGTCTTGAGTTTTGCAACCATGGATGCATCAATAATGCCTTTGCATCAGGCCTTTGCATTGCATCCTAAAGTTATTTTAAAAAAGAAGTCAGAGCATGTAACTAAAGAAATACAAATAGAAGTCCTCAAATAACATTAAGATAGAGAACCTTTTGGAAACATTGCCGGAGAAAATCGGTAATCTCAGGCGACAGTCCTTCTGGTATTGGTGGATGCACATCCTATACAAAATAAATAGTATACTCACATAGCACAATAAAAGAGTAACTTGCAAAGATGAACATAGATTGAAACAGCTGTATGCAACCAACCTGAACAATACGGAACAGTGCAGGCATAGGTTGGAGATCATAATATGGTGGTGCACATGTCAGCAACTCAATTACGGTGCAACCCACACTCCAGATATCAGAAGCAGCGCAAACACCGGACATTTCGATGACCTAATGTAGTTATGTGTTGATAAGTTGATGAATGAAACTCAAATCCTAGACTGTATTAAAAACATAATGTAGACATGTGCTGATAAAATGATGAATGAAACTCAAATCTTAGAATATACTAAAATGAAATTATATTTTTTTATGGTGAAAGATGAAAGGCCATAGTGACCATCAGAGAGCAATTAATATCATCCCATATATTAATCAGTCCAGTCCTAGTTGAACATGTAAATAAAAACTCTTCAGCCTAAACTAGATATGTTTAGCAGGCTAAACACATCCTTTAGAAATATATACTTTTGTGGTGCCACTGGCATGTATTTGCAAAAACCATGATCACCAAATATTGAAAATAAATATAGGAATTCCAGAAGAATGTATCACATTGGTGTAAATAAGTTCTACTGACCTGATGATCATCTTCCCAAGTTCTAATCAATTTGTCCCCCACATAAGCAGACATTGTTATATATTCTATGAATTGGGTGTTCAACTTGATGAATTAATGTCAAATTAGTGGTTGCCTTACTCTTTGTTGATTCTACAGATTTTACATCCACAGAACAATGGAACCAGGCAACCTTCAACTCATTCAATAATAAGACAAAAAAGTAAGACAATAAACTACTCCAGTATGCTAGGTGGGGACAATAATTCAGTAGAAACATCGTATTGAACAAATGGTTAATCAATAGCCAACCTCGGGCGCCATCCAGTATGGAGTGCCAACCACAGAATGAGTGTTGATGTCAGCTTCAGTCAATTTAGTGGCAACTCCAAAATCAGCAAGTTTGACAAGGCCCTAAAACAAGCAGAGTACATAATGAAGATATGAGAAAACGTGTTACTGCTATGTTTCTATAGCAAGTTTAGAATTAAGGAGGGATACACACTTCATATTAACAATTCATGCTCCCAAAATCTATGCTAGCCATTTGTCCATGATTTTATCTCTAGGGTGCCCTTTTTTTTCTTTTTTTTTGCTGCATCAGCTATGTCACTACATGTTTTCATGGTTTTATGCTTTTATATGGTATTAGAAGGTTGCTTCCAAGTTCCAAGATAAGTGTCCTTGCACCTTTCAACATTCAGATTTCTAGGTGTTCCAAGATTTTTTTTTTTTTACCAAATTCAATTATTGAAACGAAGAAAAAAGGGGGCAAATATATACAGCCATTAACCTCTTTGGTAGTAAGTATATTTGCGCCCTTGATATCTCTATGAATGACACCTTGTTCATGCAGATAAACAAGACCTTCCAACACCTGGTCACATAAAAACTAAAATCAGATGAAAATAAGGAGAAAAAGATAAAAGTTCTAGTATTGCAGTAACCACCACAAGCACCTGGGCAATGTATACAGCCACCAAAGATTCAGGAAAAGGTCCAAATTTGTTTGGCTTGATAATATTGGCAAGTGAGCCATTCTCCACATACCTGTAGTTATCACTACGGTATCAGAACTTCAATGTCGATATTCACTACATGTATATTGTATACCTCTACCTCGTATCAACTATGGGTATGGAGAGATTTTCAATGCTTACTCTAAAATAATATGGAGGTGGCTCTTTGTCTTCAGTGATCCCAGATACTTGACAATATTTTTGTGATTAAGATTCTGTGCAAAAAAAAACAAAAGATTTAGAGTCCCGCATAAGTGCATAAAACAATCAAGATCCTGCTTTCAATTTCAGAAACAACAAAAGCTACTAAAATCAACTGCAAGAATAAATAGTTTTATCTTTCCCACCACACTAGATACTATTTCCAGATTTTATTACCTCTTATATATTATACATGTCTAGGGAGAGACTGGGTATGATGCACCAAACGATCAAAGAATGAAATATAAGCACCTAAAGTGTATAACAGTATATATATATTAGACCAAAGAAAGAATTTAGTGTGATATTTATGAATTTTCATAAACTACAGTAACTCCTACCTACACACCAGTAGAGTATGCAAAAGATCTAAACATTCTGATTAAAAGGAATATACCAGAAATCGACTTGTGTGAGTTAACAGGAAAAATAATAGAGATGTGATTATAGCTGTATAACATAAAAACAACAAAACTTACTTTCAAAAGGTCGATCTCTTGCTGCATACACCATACCAGCAAAAAAAGAAGAGCATTGTACAGAATTGACATGCACAGAGACAATTAATTAGAACCCTAGGCTGCAGGAATACAAGAGCAATTGCGAAAACAGTAATATTCACCAAAAAGAGAGGGAAATGTTTTAACAACAAGAGCTATATAAGAAAGTGATAGGAATGGTTATACAAGAAGAATGCAAAAAATGTATTGCTTCCTTAAACCTAGTGTTCTAAAATACATCCTATGGTCCTTGATGACGTATGTGGCCAGGTAAGTCCAACAGTATGTCCATAGGGTAAATAAAAACAACTAAAGTTGTTCTTTTACAAGCTCAGGACAGATGCATCAAATATGCTCCAAAGGACAACATTTAAAAACAACACATACACATAGATTTCAAGATCAACTTCAAGCGTTAGGTGATACATTAAACCAATATCAACATGGTGAACGAGAACTAACATAGCAAACAATTCACGAAATTAAAACCAACACACAAAGTTTATATTAGTTTAGATAATAACAATTTACATGATACATATACAACTATAGATTAGATTTAGATGAGCCACGTGTCAGCATACACATCCCTTTTATTTGCTGTCAATCCACTTATATGTAGCTATGTAGTCAAAAAAGACAAATCCATCAATTGCAGGAAAGTTGTAGAGGTTTAAAATGTGATTGTTTGCTTGCAAAAAATAAGGCTGCAGTCACTATTATTCATGGTGTAGAAAGTGCAGAAAAAACTTTGTTCTCGTGAACAATGTGACAAAACATAACTTGTCTGTAGGTAGTAAATTTGGAAATAATATATTGCTGTGATAATCAAGCTAATTGTATCAAGAAAATGCAGTAGGGACCTAAAGTAGCGCTCCTTTATGTCATGACTCATGTTTTTATGAGATCCCGATAGAATATCATACTACAAATGTTTTGTGGAATATGTATCATATCTTCCACACATAAAACAATTAACAGGTCAAATGTTCCACGTGATCGCAATCAGCAAACAACTACATGACCAATTAACATGCCAAAACACAGGTAACGTATGTCCTTGACTCCTGCTATAATTCCAAGTTCGAACCTTCCAAACAGGGAGTTTGCTTACGACTCACATGAGCAAGCTCGCAGAACCTATCCCTAGGATGTAGTGTCCAATATTTTTGAGGGCGTCGCTAGGCGCTGAGGCGCACACCTGGTGCCACAGGACGCCATAGGGTTTTAGTAACGCCATATCGCCTAGGCGTCTAGGCATACCCCCAGCGCCACAGGACGGCGCAACGCCTCAAAAACATTGGTAGTGTCACAGCGAAACGTACGCTACAAAAGGGCGAGCTGCATAGCTCAGACTACATATTATAGCTGCACTGCAGCCGTTGTGTATTAGCTTCACAGCTCCCCTGTAACTACATTTCACGCAATTCGTCAGTTCCTGTGCATGATAAGATAAGTTAAAAAAACTCACCATTATTATGTTGAGATCCTCCTGCGGAATGTTCTCCAGCGAGACCTGTTTGACGGCCACGAAATCGCCATTGTCCAGGTCAAGCCCCTTGTATACGCGGCCGTACGCCCCCTTCCCTATCTCATCTCCAAGCATCTGCACAAACGCGGGCGTAGGCGCAGGCGCAGTGAGTGAGAGTAAGATAACCCAAAATTCGCAGCGACCGAAGACGAATTCCGCCCGGATCTGAGGCGGGAGGCGCGAGAATGCTCACGTATTTATTGTCGAGCGTCTTGGATTTGTGGAACTGCGCATTGTGCTGCCTCGACCCCATAACGTCGCCTCCTCCGTGACAGGGCCCCTGGCGCCGCCTGGCGCGGCGGGGGGCGGCGGATCAGCAGTCACTGGCGGCGGTGCGGAGTCTCTCGCGAGCTGGCCATTGCTTTGCTCTAGGGTTTGGGTGGGGAAGGGAATTGGAGGACGGGGCCACGGGGGGAAGCAGGAAGACGAAGGCCGGAGGAGAGAAACGGAAGAGAGAGACACACTAGAGAAGGGGCTTTTCCGCAATTCTCACTATTTTTCGTCCTCGTTTCGATATTTTTCTGGGCGTGGGAAACTAACGGAATGGATCTGATTTTTATACCGGGGGCGGGTGTGGGGCCTTTGAAGCTGGCGGAGGCCAGGCCAACGAGGATGCTGCAGGGATCAGCGGGGTGAAGGACTGTCAATTAGCTGTCATCGACTAGCATATCAGATCTGGTGCTGCCTCATCCATCCGGTGTCCATTTCCATCTCTTTTTCGAACGCAAATGTGACATGGTTTCGTCACACACTTGTGTCATGTATATCTCCAAACTTTTTGGCTTTTGCTGTGTTGCGTAGGGACGGAAGAACACCGACACATCACACCATTTCTCACTTGCTTTGGGGTCTCCTTACCAATTTCGTTTTTTTTTTTTGAAATAATAAAGCTATTTGTTTAGAATTACACAGGATAATCTATACTTCAGTCTCTCAAGTTCTTTCGACTCTCGGTCTCGATTTTAGCTATCTTTTACAGTATTTGTATTTTCTATTCTACGATACATACCAAGGCTCTAGGCCTCTAGTTGAATAGCCGATGGGATACCAAAGACTTTTCTACAGGCAATACTTTGAATATATTTGGATCGAATGTGATTAGAGAAGTGAAAATTCATTATGATTGATGGTGTAATGTCTAAAAAATGGAATGGAATAATGGGCTTTCTAATTTCAAAATAGTTCAAAAGATAAAATATTTATCCCTATTGGCTATGCAAGTGATGTGCAAAATTGCTCGCAAGGTATCATCTAATGGACAACAAAATATGGACATGGCTTACAATTACTTTTAGAGAAAAATAATATCAAAGATGAGCTTTCATTAGAGTGGGTAAAATATGGTGAAGAAGTGTATTCCAATGGTTTCCTACCATATAAAAGTTAATGTTGAGTTAGGACCAGCCTGAACGCGCTACTCTGGCATTTAGCCTCGTGCTCCATGATGCCTCTACCTCATATGAGATTGATGGCTACACATAGCGTCGGTGTTACTTGTAAAAGAATTGATGCCCAATACTCTTTTATCACAAAGTCTGAAGCCATCGCCTGGGCATTTGGAAGTACTTGCATGTTAAGGGCTTATCACACATAGAAAATGGGGAGGAAGTCCTACATGTTACCTTGTCACGCATTTTCAAATAAGAGGGGTGAGGGAGTCTCTGCATGTTAATTTGTCACGCATTTTCATAGAAGATGGGTGAGGAAGTAGTGTATGTTACCTTGTCACGCATTTTCGTAGAAAATGGGTGAGGTTTTTCTAACAAAGTAAAAAGCTACCTTTTCATTTTGAATTTTGGTCTAAGGTAGGACTAAGATAACCTAATATGTTTCTTTTCTATGTTGTGTGTTGCTTTAAGAATAGCTCAAAAGATAAAATATATATCTCTATTAGCTATGTAATGATGTGTAATTGCTTGCAAGGTATCATCTAATGGGCAACAAAATATGGACATCTTACAATTACTTCTTAGAAAAAAAAATAATATCAAAGATGAGTTTTCATGAGAGAGAGTGGGTAAAATATGATGAAGAGGTGTAATAATGGTTTCCTACCATATAAAAGTTAGTGTAGAGCTATCCCTAAAACGCTAAAATATTTATCGTCTCCATGATTTAGCTCATAGAAGATTGATGGCTACACTTTGTGTCGAGTTACTTGTAAAAAATAAATGGACAACAAAATATGTGTCATAGAGGCTTGAAGTCATCGCTCTTGTGGCATTGTGGAAGTAGTGCATGTTAACTTGTCACGCATTTTCATAGAAGATGGTGAGGAAGTCCTACATGTTATCTTGTCACGTATTTTAGTAGAAGATGGGTTGAGGGAGTATTGCATGTTACCGTGTCACACATTTAGGGTAGTGCTCCATGTGAGGAAGTATATGAGATTGATGTTACCTTGTCACACATTTTTTGTAGAGGATGGGTGAGGGTGTTCTAACAAAGTAAAAGGCTACCTTTTCATTTTGAATGTTGGCCTAAGTAGGACTAAGATTAATGTGTTCTCTGTCTATGTTAAGATTGCTTTAAGGATAAGCTATATTTATTATACATCTATGTTGTGTTTGTTTGTTCCAATAAAACAAATTATCCTAAAAAAGGTTATCAATAAATGAATGAAATGGGTGAGGATTTCTAATTTCAAAATAGCATTTTCAAAAGATAAAATATTTATCCCTAAAAATTAGCTTTTTATGCAACGTGATGTGCAAAGTTGCTTGCAAGGTATCATCTAATGGACAACAAAATATGGACATGGCTGACAATTAATTATTAGAGAAAATAATATCAAAGATGAGTTTTCCTAGAGATGGTGGGTAAAAAAGGTGAAGAGGTTATTCGATAGTTTCCTACCATATAAAAGCTAGTTTGAGCTAGGGCCAGCCCGAACGCGCGTCACTTTGGCATTTAGCCTCGTGCTCCATGATTCCCCGGCTCATATGAGATTGATGGCTACACTTTATTCCCGGAGTTACTAGTAGAAGAATTGGATGTTTGGTACTCTGTATAACAGAAGTTCAAGATCTATTGCTGTGGGCATTGTGGAAGTACTACATGTTAACTTGTCACACATTTTGTAAAAGATGGATGAGGAAGTATTGCATGTTCTTGTCACGCATTTTCAAGATGGGTGAGGAAGTCTTGCATGTTACCGTGAGAAGATGGGTGAGGAAGTCTTGCATGTTACCGTGTCAATCGATTTTAAGAAAAAGGTGGGTGATGAAGAAGTACCGCATGTTACCTTGTCATGCATTTTTTAGAAGATGGTTAAATGCTAGCAAAGTAAAAAACTACCTTTTCATTTTGAATGTTATTTACAGTAGAACTAAGATAACCCTAATGTGTTTCTTTCTATGTTGAATTTTGTTCTAATAAAACAAATTGTCCTAAAAGGGGACTACAAAAGGTAGTCCCCATCTTACAAATTTTTGTTTTTTTTACGTGTTTAAATGCACTCTTTGCTTCTAATGAATTTTGATGAAACAGAGTCCATTCAAACATTAACGCCCTATATCTGGCACTTGGAACGGTGCTAATTCGCGGTTCTGCCATTTTTTGCCACAAGCATTGTTTTTTTTTTTTTTTTAGTAAACTAGCATCGCTCAGGAAAGCAACCGGCGCTAGGAGATTTTTAGTTTGAAAAGTAACGGTTTTAAGGATTGATATGTAGATTAGCTTGTACGCTAGCTTTTTCCCACCATAGGTTTATAATGGCTATTATGTAATTCACGCTTCCTATAGTCCAGATATCTGAAATCAAGGTCCAAGAGAGATGAAAAGAGGAAGAGAAAGAAGATGTATAGTGCTACTTTTTTGGATGGTTAGATTAAAATCTTTTGGATACTATTCATCGTTTGAAAAGAATTTAAATTTCAGGCACCTGAGAAATAGCAACATTTATGTAATTGTTTGATTAATCTCTTCCTAGGACGCTCGGCAGGGGTTATTTGTATCGGATTTTCTACCTTACACAAGTCTTTTACGTATTCGAGAAAAAAAAGAACCAACTGTGAAAGTTATATTCCTGGTCGTTGTAAAACTAAAGCAATATAATTGTAGTAGCAATATGAATTTCTTCCCTGCACAATCTACATACACCTACCATACGGCTAATTACGTCTCATCCCTGCGCGTGCCATACCCTACAGACAAGAGGTGTGCGTAGAGGATTTGATTCCAAACATCCGGCACGCCGGGTAGGCACCAGTGGCTGCAGTCCTCCGGCGCGTCCGGCGGTGTTCCGGGCTCCCTGTGCCCTGACGGGTGGCCATCTGGTCTGAGTTCCGTCATGTGAGTGATGTTCAAAAACGTTGCCTTCCTCCCGTGGCTCTTGATGCCATCTATCGTCTTCTCCCAATCATCACGTTCATCCATGAGTACTCTTCACCGGAGCACGTGTTAGTTGTCACTGGTTCCCGGTGGCCGGCGCACGAACCACCGGTGTCCCAGGTACCATTGCTGCCATTTTCAGATGGAGAAAAACCATGGTTAAGTTTAACCTTGCAATTACCTTTCTAGTCGTAACCATGGTTTATTTTCTGAATAGTTTATTTACTTAATAGATTGTTGGTTGTTCAGTAGCCATTTATTTTCTCAAATAGATTGTTGCTAGATCACAGATCACATATATTGTCATATCATTTATCAGAATGTAAGTAGCACAACTTACTTAGCTAATTACCTGTAATGCGAGGGAGAATGGCTCCTGAAGAAGAAATAGCTTTTGGAAAATCGAGCATTACTCAATTCCCAATCTTTCACCGTTTGCAGGGACCGTCGAAAAGCTTCCTTGATGTCCATGGTTTTGTTCAAACGGTCGCCAACCATGAAATAATTTCCTCTGCTCATGAGCACACACGAAAAACAACCTCAAATTAGTGTCTTAAATTCTTAATTACCCAGAAAGTTCAAAACAACCTCATGAGCATACGTACGCCTTGACGGTTTTGTGCTGGTTCCACCAGTGGCCGGTATTAAGCACGAGCACGTCGGCGCCGGCCCACCGGTCGGCGTGCCGTGGCAGCACGTCCAGGCGGACGGCTCCCCTCACGTCGCCTCTGCTTGTCGTGTTTGCCGCCGGGAAGCGGTGGACCATCACGATCATGGGCGCGCGGTAGTACTCGACCGAGAGGTTGTAATCGGCGAACACCATGGCCAGGTAGCCCTTGTGCCGGCTGATCGGCTTCCCGGACCGCTCGTACACCCTGGACGACGGACGCGCTGGCCGTGGGCGGCACGGCGGCGGCGAGCATGCACACCATGGACTCCCACTGGTTCCGGCCGATCGAGTCGCCGGCGAAGACGATCCTGCCGTTCCGGCTTCTCTCCAGCATGTCCGTTGCGTTGAACCTGATAAACAACTTAAACCAATGATATCAGGTCACAATTATTTGGACATCCAGGAAGAAGATGATCAAGATCTCGTGACATGGCGGGGGCTACCTACTTAGGGAGGTCGCAGCGGCGAGGTCGCCACCGCCAGTGCCGGAAGGACGAGTCCTTGCGGCCGTTTCGCGTGCACCGGAAGCCGGGGTCGAGGAACGGGCAGTCCTCCGTGTACGTCGTCACGTCGGCAGCATCGTCCCTCACCCATCGTCCGTCTGAATAGTCGCACGAGTCGCCGTCGGCGCTGTCGTCGTGCTCTTTTCTGATGACCGGAGGCAGCCAAGACGACTGGAAGAACGACGTCGACGACCTTGGCCACCGAGGTGGGGGTAGGAGAAGGGCGACGGTATAGAGCGCAACAACGAATAGGAAGACGGAAGGGACGATTACGTGTCTCGCATGCATGGGTCAAGACGCGAGCGTCACTGGTGGCTACCATTGGTTGGTGCTCTGTTTATTTTGAGAGCTTTACCGCAAGGAGTGAACGAGGCCACACTGGTGGTAAATAGTAATGCCAATAGTACAAAGTGTCGGAGCGATTTGTGGGTCGAGTTGGACTGCATCAAAGAGAAACCATCACTACCTAAAACGGTCATGACCAGGACCAGTTTTTTTAACATTTAACCAAGACGACAAGGTTGTTTTAAGAGGTTACCGCGAGCTATGGTTTAATTTGTTTCCTCGCCTCCAAGTTGGCCCTTGTTTTCTTAGTATTCGTGCATACTGGTATCCATATTAATATACCCAAATCACATAACAAAAATATAAAAACAAATGTAATATCAACTATATCTGTCCGTGTCCCTGCTTTTGGTCTTGTCGGGTTGTGCGTGTTGCGCAATAGAATCATAAGAGCATCGTTGAGAAGCAGGTAAGCTCTCGCCGTCAAAGAGACCAGAGATAGTTCAATTCACTTCATCTAGGAAGATTATAAAAACATTTTAACATACAAAGAATGATATAGAACGACTTTATAGTATCTTTAGCTTTGTACTATGCCTTTAGAAGTACGGCATCACTGTCGCTTGTGCTACCACTATCCGTTGCAGGTTCACGTCCAGCAGCCTGCTCGCCTTTGTACTGGTAGAAATGCGAGCACACGAGGAAGTAGACTAAATTGGCTCCAGTGAGCACCGCCATGGCATAGTAGAAGTAGTCGATCCTCCCGGCGTTGATGTCGTCGGGGACCCAGCCCGCAGACCCACCGTGTTGCCTCGTCCTCGCGTTCACGATGTTGACCACGAGTGTGGCCAGGTAGCTGCTGACGCCCTGCGAGCAGTAGAAGGCCGCGTTGGCGAGCGTGCGCATCTGCTCCGGGAACTGCGTGTTGTAGAACTCTGTCTGTCCAATCATGCTGAACGCGCCCGACACGCCCATCACGGCGAGCTGCGGCGTCAGGAGGAACACGGACAGCGGGGACATGCCGTCGCCGTGTGACAGCGCGGAGTGCCTCCGCCTCCGCTCCACGGCGGCCGCAACAACGAACGCCACCGCCCCCACCACCAGCCCGGCGCCCTGCCTCTGGAGCAAGGTGATGCCGCGTCCTGCCTTGGTGACCCGCTGCGCGGCGCGGGCGATGAGCAGGTCGTAGACGGGCACGAACAGCGCGACGGAGAGGTAGAGCACGGCAACGATCGACGCCGGCGGGACGGTGAAGTGCTTCCCCATGTGGAGGTCCATGGTCATCGCCTGGACGAACGTGTAGTTTATCAGCTCGTTCACTACGGTGAACCACAGGGTGCCGGAGATCCACACGGGGATGATCTTCACGACGCACTTGGCCTCCTCCACCTGCTGGACGCTGCACAGGTTCCACGGACTCGCCGGGTATCCGTCGGGACACACCACATCGGCGTCGGTCACGATGGCCGCCTTGTTTAGAAAGCTGAGCTGCAGAGTAAGGGGGAGATTGAACACGCGGCGCCCGTTCCCGACGGCGGCCGGAGGGTTGTACAGGAGCTCCTCCTGCCGCCGGGCGTCGTCGGGGTGCGGCAGCCGGTGCCTCCACTTGCGGCAGGACGCGACGAACACCCGCGCGACGCTCGAGAAGATGCTGCCCTCGGGCGGCACGTATATGTACACCTTGGTGCCGACGAGGAACGCCACGAAGGCGACGGCCATGAACGCCGTGGGGATGGCGAAGCCGAGGCCCCAGCTCACGTGGGTCTGGACGTAGAGCACGACGGTGAGCGCCAGGAACGTGGCAATCATGGCGACGGCGTAGTACCAGCTGTAGAAGCGCGTGAGCCCTCCCTTGTGCTGCTCTTTGGTCTCGTCGAACTGGTCCGCGCCGAAGGGCAGGCTCGTCGGGTTCATGCCGCCGGCGGAGACCACGAGCAGCCCCATGCCAAGGTAGAGCACGCCTCGCTGCAGCGCCGACGGGGCGACACACGTCCCGGCTAGCTGTGCCATCGGGCTGCACGTCGGCGGTTTTAGCTGATGGAGACTCGCCGTTACGGTGATAACCACCATTGCCTGTATGGCGCCACAAACAAACACATGATTAGTCACGCATGCGTCACATGCATTTTGTTAATGAAAAACGCGTCGAAGGGCGTGATCTCGAAAAAAAGCATTTTGATCGGTCGTCCTCTAAAAAAACGCAATAGTAATTTTAAGCAAAATTAATGTTTTTGATCCAATGGTGGTTTGCAAATGTCGCCTTGTTGTTTTCGGGTCAAAAGTAGCTTTTTCGCTGAAGAGAAGAAAACACATAAGACGTACTCAAGGTAAAAACTTACAGCGACTCCGACGACGGTTCCAAACAGCAGGGTCCAGAACCTGCCCCAGAACGCGTCGGCGACGAAGGCTCCGACGACGGGCGAGAAGTTGAAGGTGCCGGAGAAGATGTTGTTCACGTTCGTGGCGGCGTTCGGCTTCATGTTGTAACGGTCGATGAGGTAGCTGGTGAGCGAGAAGGAGAAGGCGTTGCCCGCGATATAAGCTGCCGCGTAGACCCCTGCATCATCGCGCACACATTAATCCCGTTGCCATAGCTGAAGCAATGAAAGTTTGGATGCACAGCTAGCGACAACAGACCGATGATGAAGGCGACGGCTCGCCACCCTCTGGGCCTCCTCCGTGGCGCCTCTGCTCCTCCTCTGCCACCGCCCGCAGCCTCTTGCTCCGGCACCGGGAGACCGCTGCTCAGCAACGGCTGCGGATCACGGCGCGAGGCCATGGATGCTGCTGCGAATTCCGGCCTTCCACCCCTCTCGCACAAGTTTAATTTACCCACAACCCAGTGCCAGATGACGGGATCGATCAAATCGCCTGGTTGATGGAGGAGAGTAAGGTCACGGTTCTCCCCGAAGCTCGATCAGAGAGAGCAGGTGCTGCTGTGTTGTGCTTCTGCTCCAGTGGATTGCACGCCGGCCGGCCTGCAGCTGCGCATCCGTATTTGTACTGGCGTTGACTGAGAAAAGGTATGCGGATAACCACTGTGTTTTTTGCTCTTCATGTGTCACCCAGTTGCTTCCTGCTGGTTTCTCGATCGCCTATCTAGCTAGCTCGTGGCGTGGGTTGTTGGGAGAAAGAACACTCTGATTGGTTGGAGAAGCAACTCGATAGAACCAGGGGGGAGTCAGGAAGGAGTCGCTTAGGAATTAGAAATGGAACGCACTATCTGCTGCTTCTTCGTCAGTTCGTCTCTACTCTCGTGCAGGCGACGTCGTGTAGTTTAAGCTTAAACTAATTTATTTACTGATAAGGGAGCAAAACCGGGAGCTCAAAAGCGTGGCCAATTCACATTATTCTGACGACCGAATTCAGAGCTTTGGCGTTGGTTTGACTTTGACCTTAATGAACGTCATAACGTACGTTTCAACCCTGGGCAGTCACGAGAAACTGCACAGGTATAGTAGGTATGCTTTCACTAGACCTCTTCTGATTCTGAGCCTCGGTGGAGCCAAGTCACTTGTAGCCATGCGACTTGTAGTACACAATTTACTCAAGCAAGCTAGCAAGCAAGTCAGCTACTAGCAATTAAGCAAGACAGCTTGGGCCATGCACACGAGGAGTGGACAGGTGGGCCGTGGGCCGTAGGCACCGGGTCCGGACGCGGGCGCTACTGGCGCCTTTCCTGAACTCCTTGGGGCCAGACACCTGATCGATCGTGGATGCCTCGGCAACACTTTCTATTTGGATTTCGATACCTGGTGTATTCTGAATTGTTGTATATCCCCTATACATGTGCCGGCACACGAGTCCAAATAGCAATAAGAATATGTGCCGGTTCTATCTTCTATGCCTGCGTTCGTTAAGGCAAGCTAAATTCAGAGCTCTGAATTCGGTTAGCTCATACGTCAAGGTGGAAGGATTATCTAATTTAGATATTCATGGATTTTAACAAATAGGAAATTCAAATTTTGTAAGGTTCCACCTTCGCTGTTCATTTTCGTTAAGCCATCCATGGACATCCATGGATATCCAACTTCCGGTTCGCTCATACGTCATCCCAATTCCCAAATCCCAAAAGAAGTAAAATGAAAGCAGAGTTTATAGTATACACTGATCTTGAGTAAAGCTGAACTGTTTCTTCTGAACTCTATACAAGAACAAGATCTTACAAAGTTCCTGTACCTGTTCCAAGTTCCAAATGAGCACGTCGAAGCGGTGGCTCCATTATTATGTATACCCATGGTCAGATCCGCCTCAGTTAGTTACATTACATGATGGAACAAGGCGGCGGTTCCTGCTCGTACACCGGGTACTGGTACCTGGGGCACGAAGGCCACGAGGGGACGTGGTGGACGAACACCGTGGCCGGCGTCTCGGGCGCCTTCTTCTCCGCGTCCGCCGTTGCCGTCGTCTTCTTCTTCCCTCCGTCTTCTTCTTATCCTGCTCGGCGGGCTTCTTCTCCTCTGCCGGCTTGGGCGGAGGGCCGATGGTGAGCACGGACGCGCGCCTCCCGGCCTTCCTCGCCTGCACGATCACGTCCACTGGGTCCACGGTGCCCGTCACCGTCATCGTGCTCTTCTCCGAGTCCACCTCGACCTTGTCAACACCTGCACGCGCACAGTCCCAGACAATCTTTACATTACACATTGCCGGAATCCATGGTGCGTGCATGGCCGAAGCAAGAAGAAGCTGTGCAGTTACCGTGGAGGCCGGTGACGGCCTGCAGGACCTTGCGCTTGCATTTGGCGCAGGAGGTGTCCACCTTGAGCACCGTCACCTTCGACATGGACGCCGACCGGCCGGGTTCGGGTCCCTTTGCCGCCGCTTTAGTTTCTCTGGCCTTGCCTCACAAAGTGGCAAGTGCCGGCCGGCAGGGAGTCTTGCTCCCCCTGCTGCAGATATTCTGGTTGGTTTTCGGGTGGTTGGAGGGACAATTTGGGTAGCTCAACCCCTGCCTGGACTCTGGAGAAGTCCAATCGCTCGCTCTGTCCTTTGCATTGGCCAAATGCATAGCAACATTGCCGGCACCAACTGGGCCTCTAACTCGCCGTTGTTCAGCGACTACTACACTGCAGTCTGCAGAATTGCAGATTCTAGAACTCATGCGTTTCACTGCTGTAGTCATTTGCAATGGTTTATTCAACGACTCAATATGTGTTTAAGAATTTCGGGCGGCTGGCGGCTGGCGGCTGGTGACAGAAAACTACAACTTTGACCCTGATACCCTAACGAAATAGACAGTAGTATGCGATTAGTTAAGCTGCAATTCCTAACTGTTATAAACAGGAAGTCCACATTTTGTCTCTGTCTAGAAGCTGGAAGCTGAACTACCCTGACTAGTTCTGCACTTCTGCCAACGGCGAACGCCCAACTGCTAACGGCAAACGGCGTTGGCGAATCAAAAGGCTACATGCGTCCTTGACCAGAGAAATAACACACATAGAAGCAAGCAGTTCTAGAGACACTTCATGCCTGTAGCCATCACAACGAAAATAGACAGCATCACAGGTCCGGCAGGCAGGATTTGCTAGAATGAAGCCAACGGCTAGGGTACATACAGATTCCCAGCCATTACAAGTTAGGTTCGCTTTGCTCAAAGCATGAGAGGATGAAAGTTTCACCAAACATTTCTGCAATGGCAAATTGAGACTCATGACACGGGCACACTTAAGTGGCACACAGGACATATCTCACATATGGTAGCCTGTGAGGGGAACTTCAGCCCTCATTTTTGAACTTGGTGTTACAATAAGTGGTTGCCACGGTAAGCAGTTCAGCTGTCTCAACTAACATTGGACATCTTCGGAAATAGCTGTGACAAGCCACGGTGTATGCACAAGTAGAGTTACAACAGCGTCGACGAGCAACACAGCTCCCTGTACCCTTCCCAGGCGATCGAGCCTCCCAACCTTGGGACTATACTCATGAAGATACAACAACAGCAGCAGGAAACAACAACCAACAGTCCCTGATGCACCCTTCTCCAGACGTATATAGGAAGAGAGGCTCCTCATTGTTGGAGCTGAATCGGTGAAGTGTCTTTGGTATTACTGCTCTTTGGAGATGGCAAGACCTCCCCATTACCAGTGTAGAAATTGACTATCTTCTGATCCAGTTTATAATAATGTTCCATCTTAACCAGAGGTTTCACATCCAGATCAACGAAATATGCCTGCACAAGGAATGTGCAGTTTAAAATCATTTATTCTGGAAAGAGAATAAGCAAAGAAATAAATTCACAAGCAAACAAAGTTGTGATGTCATGGACACAACGACACAAGATTTCACAGCAGTATACCTTGTACTCATAGGTTCGCTTCACTGATTCAAGATACACTGAATCATACTCAGAATCTGTACTTCCATTCTCTCTTGGCCGAAAGCTGATCATCAGGCTACAGTCCTTTGCGGTAGCAGAAATGAGGAAGTCCCTAACAATCTTCAGGCTCTTGTCCAACGGAAGAGAATGCAAGAGAGTGTACTTCCGCAATAGCTCTACATCGGTTAGGTTTTTGCAGACTAAACAAGGCTGAGAAATTATGTTGTAGTACAGATGAATTGCCCCTTCAATGTCATGATCATCCAGCTTTTGAGTGGTCAACAGTTTGCCTAATACCCCAGATTTGAAAATTGTCTCTGACAGGAGCTCAGTGAAGTCAGGGAGTTCTAGGCCACTAACCTTGCTGAGATCTTCAAGACACTTAACAGTGTCAGCAGGATGAACACTATCTGAACCACCTCCCATGCCACCAAAAGCTAAAGATCCATTGACAAAAATCCTGAAGTTGTTCTGAGGAGTTGAGAAAAATGACTTGATGGCCATGCATATTCTTTCTTTTGACTCAGAAAATAGATCAAGGGGATTGTATTCACTAGTCTTCGATATCTGAAATGTGTGCAAGAATGTATTGGGAATCAACCTGATGTCAAAAAGCAAGAGACGGTATAGTATTACAAGAGTGCCATAAATAACAAGCCTTAAGGTATTGTGACAAAGTTTGTATCATCGATGGATTTTTTTAAGAGCGCAAAAGAGAGCGGAATTCTATCTTGGATAGTTGGATCAAGCATTCCAATCTACGTACCTCACCCTGATGAAATTTGAGGTGCTGATGCATCTTATATCTTGTTACTTGTTTCTTGATAGAATTATCTTCTGATATATATTCTGATGATGGCAGAAACCCACATTTGGCCTGCAAGGTAAAGCAAGCCGTAAATGGTGAAGGTGAAATATACATCAGAAATGGAACAACAACAACAACAACAACAACAACAACAATTAGGGTAGGCTACAGATGAAACCCATATGAAACAAGTATAAAAGAAACACAAAAATAGGGCACAAGACAGAAGGTAGAGATACATTAGAAATGAAAAATAAGAATAACAGAGGAAGCTTGCAAAGTACCTTTATCTCTACAGCTATGCAGCTGCTACCCTTAGGTTTACCTGAGATTAAGATAGATTTAGTAAGCAAACATAAATTCAATCTAATATAGAGTTCTGGAAATATCTAAAGGACTAAGCGGAAACTATCAAACTACAATGATTTCAGGTTACGGTTTCAGGTTCAGCTGCATTTCAAGACACCAACAATGTTCTAGCGGTTTAACCAAGCATTTAAATTAAGAATCAATGAGAAAATAAGCCAGTAGGCTGTTGTAAGTGACAGTTGCAAATTTAAACCTATAAGAACTGCAAACTGGAAGATCTTTATAGACAAAGAAGCCGACTGTTCGTCTAATGCAAATATAAACAAGTCAAGCAACATCCTTGCTGCAAATGTTCCATCAAAATATCGGTGCATAAGAAATGAATAGAGCTCTGGACCTTACTTAAACAATCATATTTTTTAACCTTAATTAACAAGATTCAGATTATGGTAAGAGGAGGGATGGAGATTGTATCAATATATGCAGGTGCGTACCAGCAAATAACGAGTGGTCTGGTATTAGAAGAGCGGCATCAGCAGTGTTATCAATTGAACTTGCTTTTACTCTCCAAGCAGGACGGCTGCTAAGAACATTCTTTTCAACAAGCTCCAGAAAATCCCTAGAAAACACGTACGAACCTGCATCATGGAAAGATAACATGATTTCTTTGTCTAGTCATGCAGATCCAAAGAGTAGTGCCTACTGGAATTAGCAACAAACAATGAAATAAAGCATATTCATGTCAAAATTCAATAGCATGCACATTGATGACATGTTATTTCAATTTCAGTAGGGTGATGGTGATTATAAGGAAATTATCACAAATCTCCAATTTCTACTAGAAGTGAACAATAACCCCTATTGTCTAGGGTTGCCGATATGTTGTCAATCAAAATCACAATAACAGGACATAAACGAACTGAATCTGAACCATACCCCACTATCGACATGATTGGCACCCAAATGTTGGCTCATAACATGCACTGCATAGGCTTGAGCCAAGCAATCTTGTTTGACAGACTCAATCAACTCTGGTATATGGCCCCAAAGGAGTTGCTCATGACTTGAGAAGACCATACAACTTGGTGCCAGCAGCGACTGGTCTTTAGAACCTTCTTGACCCGCAGTACCTTGCCAAGCTGAAAACAAGTGAAAGTAGTGACACCATTATCATCACAGTGAAACAATGCTTCCTCCAAACATATCCATCATAGTATTCAGGAAAAACACATGCATTGTCACAAAATGCACAATCATGGAAAAGCAACATATGCTTAATTTTCAAGCTATCACGTGTTCGTCTTGATCCATGTTTCATCACTTGCTGGACAGTAAGACAGGGTACTGAATCTGCGGCTGGAATGGCCCCCTCGTGAATCACACATAGAGGCCCTAAACTCACAGCAAGCCAAGTGGTCGATGCGGTCACTCACACTAAGAAATAAGAACCTACTCAGCGCATACCATGGAAGGGGATGAGCCGGTGTAGCTGAGGATGAGGTTCGCGGCGCCTTCCCCTTGTAAACCCAGTCCTTGGCATCCGCGGCTTGCAGAACCCCATCCATCTCCATCGAGAATCTGCAGCTGTCACACACAGAGGCAAACAAACCAAACAGAAATGGTGACTCCCAGAGTCAAACTACAGAGGAGCAAGCGATCTACATCTGCGGTCTAGCTCTGCAAAACAGCCCCAAATCGCGTGGCGAGACTGGTACGCCAGAATCGAGAGAGAGAGAGAGGAAGCGAGCGAAATCGAGCGAGAAGCAGCAAGCAAGCATGTCCCTAGGCGGAGCGGCGTTTCGTCGAGCAGATGGCGCACACATCTGGGAGTAGCGGCGAGGGAGGTAGGGAGGAGCGGGCGTGCGTGAGCGTGACGCTTACCAGCGGAAGGAGGTAGGCAGGGCTCCTCCGGTTCCTGCCCCCACCCGTCCGGCGATCACCGGAGGAGGAGGTTGGACAAGGCGGAGATAGCCAGTTCGTGCTGCTGCTGCTGCGGTGTCTGCGCTTGGTGGAGACCTGAAGGGATACTGGTGATATAGTAGCCGTGCTCGTGGGGAAGTCCAGGGAGCTGGGAAGGGGGAGGGGCAGTAGCCGGAGAAGATTCCGGGAAGGCGAGGAGGACGCCGAAACGTGGAGGGAGAGTGGACGCCACGCGGGCGGACACACGCGCGCATTCGACTCCACCTCCGCGCCGCCTATTGGCGACGCGCCGCCGCCAGCATCGAGAGGGGTGAAATTCGATCGCGCCCGGACGTCCGGATTCTGCTCTGGTCCGGACGCCGGGCCCATCAACCACATTTGGCGAGGCCCATCAACCCCACCCCCGCCTGCTGCTGCTTGGCAGTGGCACCCGTTGCCGCCACGGTGACTGTAGACGACGAGGGCAGCTCTGATCCACCCGCGCTCCCCACCCCGGCCTGCTGTTGCTCGGATCCCGCCGTCGCTGCGACGACCGGAGGGAGAAGAAGAGGGCAGCCCCAGATCCACCTGCACCCCACCCCCGCCTGCAGCTGTTGGTGCTCGAAGTGGAGGGAGGAGAGGAGGAGCCCGCGAGAAGCGGGACGGCGACGAGGCAGGCCGGCGGGGAGCGGGGCTCACCAGAGTTGCCGGAGATGGAGAAGAAGCGTGCGAGCTCCGCCCAGCCGCTGCACAGGTGACCACCGCCGCCCCCTCGTAGCAGGAGACCGCACGGGCGTGCTTCGCCGCCCCTCGTCGCAGGCGGGTGCGCGGGCGAGCTCTGCCAGACCGCTGCTCTCGCGAGCGTCGCTTTGCTGCGTCGCTGGCGAGCGCCGCACCACCTCCACGCGAGCATGCGGGCGAGCTCTGCCCGGCCACCGCTCCCACCAGTGCCGCAGCTGAACGGGGAATACTCTTGCTGGGCCCGGGCAGTAGCGCGGCCCACGACAAGAGCGTCCGAAAAAGACGCCCGTCAACAACCGTTTCCGGTGAAGGGGGCCTGTTTTGGCATGCATGGACAAAATGGAACACACATTTGTGGACATATTGGAACGATAGTTTTTTTTAAAAAAATGAATTTGGAGTTTTTCGTTCCTCCAAAAAGGAATCACATGAGAGCCTTTGGAACAACGGACAAAGTGTTCACTATCAAATTTTGCGCAAATCTAGAGAGCAATGTTGTGTAATCTATACCTACTAATCCATACAGGAGTAAATTGAGACGCCACCCAATTTTCACCCGGATTCCAAAATCTTCTAATAACATACCAATTCTTCATTGGTGAGTCCAATTAGCCACAAAGCTCACCAAACACATGAGATCGACTGGAAACACACCGTGACGACATCGATGAGATAATATTGTGCCTTTCCATAGTATCCATCAATGCACCATGCCTGCAGGAAGCATTATTTATATATACGTACAAAGTTTAAATATATATTGCAGATGATGAATTAACTAAGGACCATTGAACAATGCAGCTCACGCGTATAGTGTTCACTTCCTGCCATCAAGGGTGTTCAGAGTTTTTCACAGAATATAACTTATCAAATTCGATATTTTCCAATGTTTCTCCCATCATGCTTTCCAGTATTCAATGTTCTTCAAAGCTTATGCAGGCTAAAGAAGCCAAGAAGAACACTACTGATGGCATGGACTATATCTGAGTATACACCATTAATATATGCATTTTATATACAAAATCAAATAAGATAGGAATGAGAATAAACCTAATAAAAAACGCGCAACGGCGTGATTAAAAAAAGAACAGGAATAACCCTAAGTCCAATATGAAAAGCAAAGAACCAAAGACATGCATAGCAACAAACCATTAGTCCAAGCACGCACAAATAAAAAGGGAAAGGCCATAATACAGCATAATCATGCTCAATTCTAAGGGGCGGAGCTATATTCAACGTGGCGGGTGCGGTTACACTCATGCAAAAAAATAAAAATAAAAACACACAAAAAAAAAAAACAAATATTCACCATATTTACACTTCCATATCATAGATCCTTACAAGGTAATAAGGCGCACCGTGGACCTCTCCACCATAGATTTGCGCTCGCTTTGCTCTTTTCTAATCATAGTGATAACTTTAAAAATGGTCAAATAATTGTTCTCAGTGAAAATATATGCTTTCACAAAGAAAGATGCATGACTATTGGTGTCACCTAGGTGAGATGAGGTGAGGGGGCAAGATCAAACAAAGATTTGTAAGAGGCAAATTGCCCGCTACCCAATACTCGGATGCAAGCTACCTAAACCGGTCCCGAACTACCCCTGAATACTTGATCTACCCAATTACAATTCTGGATATCTACTCAAAATTAGTTTGAAAAATTCTAGTAACACCGGGCAGTTTTTTTTTTTGAGAAATGGTACTCAAATTACTTGTTTTTTTTAGCAAAACCCGAATTACATGTACTACTACCCGATATATTCGGAGGGAAAAAGTTTGGATTCCCTCGAACTATCACGAAAAGTTCACTTTTCATCCCTTAACTCCAAAACGGGACAAATCACCTCACTCAACTTTTCAAACCATGCAAATTACCTCCCTCGAGCGGTTTTGAAGACGGATTTACTACAGTGACAGCGGGTTTGCTACAGTAGCAGTGACTTTACTGATCTCAGCAAGCCCACTACGCGGCCCAGCACAGCCAACTCCACATGACCACGCGGCCGGGCGGCCGACGGCCCTCAAGCCTCGTCTCAAGGCTTCACGGCGCACTCGTCTCAAGGCCCAATTGGAGCCGGGACGGGTTTTGCTAGGGTTTACTGCTTCTCTTCCTTCCTCGGCAGTCAGCACCGTCACGGCGTCGCCTGATCGCCTACGCCGCTTCATCCTGCTTCCCCGGTGCTCCCCAGAAGAAGAGATTGGCAATGAAGGACCGCCACCTCTCGCTGAACCAGACGCAGAGGGTCCGCCTGGAGGCAGCGCTCCACGAGCTCCAGTCCCTTGCGCCCCCGCCGTGTCTGCCGCCGCTGTCACAGTCGCGGATACCATCCCCGTCAACCAGGAGGACAACATCCTAAAGTACACAGCTTCCCCTCTCGTTTTTTTTTGTCTTCCCTATCGTTCCGTTCGTGTGCGGCTGATGAGCTGGGGGCGTGTGGCGCAGGGGGCACGGGACATCCGACCAGGACGGAGAGGTGGTGGCGACGCTCTGCGGGGTGGTGGAGCGGGTCAACAAGCTGGTCTATGTCCGTACTCTCCGGGCGAGGTAAGCGCGCGGCTCTGCTGTATCTATTCCTATGCAAACAGTGGAGGAATGCGGTCCCCGGAATTTAACCAATCGGACAAATACACTGAATTGAGTTGTGAACTGTTGTACTGAACTTAGAGGTAGGTTGATATTCAGCCTGCAAAATTTAGTTCTGTTTATATGTTTTCCTGAATTGATATGTTTGGTCAATCAGCACAGTACAAAGCCCATATATATCTGTTGGCGCTGAAGTAGTGTGGTTTACTTTGATCTTATTCCCAACACTTATTTCTGTTCATGTTTGTGTATAGAAAAATGAACTCACAAGCGAAAAAAAAGCTTAGTTCAATTTGTTCTCTTTGACCCTTTTTTCAGATACAAGCCAGAGGTTGGTGACATCATAGTTGGCCGTGTAATTGAGGTGTGTAAATTCATGTCAATTTTGTTGCAATACTAGGCTGCTCTACATTTCACTGGCTTAGAGATTTTGAATATGAAGACCCAGAACATTTTTGCATGCTTTATAATTTATATAATATATGCAGACATTAGAATGTGTTTCCCCAGATACTGCATAGATCAAACTTATTTTGCCTTCATTGCGATTAAGTTTGTAGCTCTGACTAATTGTAGGTGTAATGACCAATTGCTTTTTGATACATATCCATTTGGTGATCAGAATTATTAGGCAAGACTGAATCTTACAGTAATCATGTTTGTTACTCAATTAGAATTGAACATTATTTTATTTATGGTGCAAATAATACACTTTGTTTCATACCACAATTAATTGGTTTGTGTTTCTCAAGATTGCTCCTAAGCGCTGGAGGTTGGAGATAAATTTTAGCCAAGATGCTGTTCTGATGCTTTCGTCTATGAATTTGCCCGATGGTATTCAGGTGAGCTTTTCTGCATATTTTACCTGTAGCACCCTAAAATTGGACAGGAAATAAACAGGGTTTTGTTTGGTATACCATTTTGGAGGATAAGTAATGCTAAATGCTCAGCAGTACAGTAAGCACCATATCAATGCATAAGAAAGTTACTACCAATATGTGCAAGTGCAACACATTAGACACCAAAACATTATTCTATTTCCATGTTTGTTACATATGCGCTGCAAACAGTCTTAATGTTGTGTCAGTTCAGAAAAATTAATGAGTGCCACTGCTATCCTGAGTTCATTACTAATTGGTTCTTTTCCAGTATCCAATTAACTACTTTCCCCCCCTGCTTCTTTTACTAGAGAAGGAGAACTGCTGTTGATGAACTTAATATGCGGAGTATCTTTGAAGAAAATGATGTTATCTGTGTAAGTGCAATACTTGCTCTGGTTATTTCAAGCAGCTGTTTTGTTTTAGTGCTGTAGTCGACGCTCAGTTCATCTTGTGTATAGTGTCTTTAAAATCTGTTTTTACTTTGGGTGTCCCTATGTCCTTACATTCTATTTAGGATTAGGAATAGGTGTAATCAGTCTGCGTAAGTAACGGATTATCCTCTTTCTCCTTCTTGCTCCATGCATAACTCACTGCTTACCAGGTTTAAGGTACAGCTATCCTCGTTTGTCGTCGTGAACTGTTCTATTGTTTGCATCGATCACTCTTATCCCTGTTCATGATCCCCGGGGCTACACTTTTTGCTTCTGACTATCTATAATGATCAATTTAGCAATGCCACCTTTTGTCATTATTATGTTAAGGAATCATCTTATTTGCTCGTGCTGCCCTTTTTGCTGATGTCTGCTTAGTCCTGGAGCAGATGCTGCTGTGTTTGTTTGTTGTCTTGAGATTGATGGCATTTTGAGCTATCATTTTATATTGCTCATTTGTTGTTACATTCCATTATTAATCCAGAGGCTTCTGCATGCTTTAATGCGCTACTTAAACTGCTTTACGCTATTACTTTCTCTATCATACAGT
This sequence comes from Hyparrhenia diplandra, assembly GCA_015847255.1. Lineage (NCBI taxonomy): Eukaryota > Viridiplantae > Streptophyta > Magnoliopsida > Poales > Poaceae > Hyparrhenia > Hyparrhenia diplandra. Next base: position 45,201 of record JADLZK010011798.1, read on the forward strand.
TGCAATTCTCCTGGCAGTATTTCAACCTGAATCTGGCATTTGTATTCACTCGATTAGTCTTATAAAGGATGATGTAAGCCACAGTTACGACAGCTCTCTAATCTTTATACACTATTGTTCGTTTATCTCCGTGAACCATGTTGCACACCTGCACTAGATCAATCCACTGAAAAAAAGCTGTCTGATGATTTGTTCAAAAGGGGGCCAGACGGAGTTTAGTTTCAAAAATGTTTTTTGTTGATTTTGAGTAGGCTGAAAAATCCTGGAGAGAATTCAGTGAACGTCAGTCACAGTATTGTGTGTTTCATTTTTATATATGATATTTTCTTTATTTGCATAGAAGAAATGCATTTTATGGACTCGTGTGAACGGACTTCTTTTGTGCTTTGCTCACCTTACTCCCCTCATGTTGACAAATTGAAATGTTTTTTTCCATTCATTTCTTAATTATTGCATTCATCTCAAGGAACTTCTGTGGCTTATCGTTTTATAATTTGATGGGCAATCGTTTTTTTTTTTTTCCAAGTGATATGCTAACTGTTCTAAAATAATATGCTGCTACTTTACGTGTAATCCATTCCCAGGCTGAAGTTCGTGGTTTCCAACATGATGGATCTCTGCACCTACAGGCAAGGAGTGAAAAGTATGGAAAGGTACATGCCAGATGACAATGGCTATGCTAAGTTTCTAACTATACCCTTATACTGTTATTATTCTGTCCTTTTAATGCTTCCAATTTTGCTTTGCGTCATCTGTAAAAAAATAGAGGCCTTTATAGTGAGTGCAAATTTGTATGTGGCTGATCTAGTTGAAGTCTTGTCTTACAAAAAAATTACCATTGCGCCCTGAGACACATTTGGCTGTTGTTGATATGATTTTGAGGGGGTTTAATTTTTTGATGCAGCTCGAGAGGGGTCAGTTGCTGACGGTACCTCCATACTTGGTTAGCGAAAGAAGCAGCATTTTCATCATCTTGAGCAGTACAATGTCGACTTGATTCTTGGTTGCAATGGATTCATCTGGGTTGGTGAGCATGTTGTGGTGGGTGAAAAGACAAAAAACGACAGCAGGTCAGCAGAGTACCAGCGTTGAAGCGGAAAATTTTACCCCATTAGAAACGAGGAAGCATATTTGCCGACTTGCCAATGCTATACGTGTGCTCTCAGCCCTAGGATTCACTTTGACTGTTGAATTGATCATCGAGACCATGGAACCAAGTGTGTCGTCAAATATAGAGATAAATGACATGCTCGGTGCTGAATTTTATGTCCAGACAGCAGAGAGAGAGGCTAAGCGTCGAGCTGATATGTTGAGAAAGAAGAATGGGCCAAGGTAAGTAGGTAGCACCCTCGTCCTTGCTGATACCGGCTGCCTGATTTGCAGAGAACAGTGCCTGACATGTTGGGGTGTCCTATCCGCATGAGACCTGTAATTCTGTAACAGTGCCATAATGCTTATCTGATTGTACCTGAGGCAAAATACGCAATCAAGTTCTATGTACACCTTTCCTAGTAGCAAAGATGTAAGGGGTTCGCTCCACTCTGCTGTACATGCATTTGATTATGTTGCCTGGTGCTGGCAGTGCTGTGCCTGGCAGATCATTGATCCGTTTGTTGCTAACTCATTGCACTTCTTATTTGATGAAAATTGATGTCCTTCGTGTGGAATGTACCTACCAGTGACATGAATTATGTTAGCCTGGGAAATCTGCAACTCATTAGCCAGGCTATATGAATATCTCATTAGCAAGGCTATTGAATGTCCATCACAGAGTGCAAAGTCACCAACACCTTGTGAAAACCTTGTCGAGGAGCTTTATGCGAGTGACTTGGTGTCAAGTGAGTAATTTATACGAGTGCCTTGGTGTCATCAAATTTGATGCAGACTATGAGGAGCAAACTTATTATAGTTTCTTGACATGACAAATCATTGTTGGTATCAAGCCTAGGATTTCATCTGTCAATTTTGGTAGAAATCTTAGTTCTTCTCTACTTGGGTAAATCTTTAGCAACCGAAAAGAACGTGGTTGATGGGAAGCAACTCCCGATATGTTAGCCTGGGAAGACAAATGAGAGAATTCATGCATTTTGAGTTCTTTTCTTGTACTATCTCTGTTTGTAATAGGAGCTGTAATAAAGTAGCAGATAGTTTAGCAACTTATGGTGCGTCTGTCCTTGACTCTGGCTCTTCTATGCTGATGAGTCAGGTTCCTGAGTTTGTATCTGTACTGGTTTCCAGCGATTTGCCTGGAAGTAATGGATAATATATCAATGTTTCAAAAAAAAAAAAAAAAAAAAAAACTCCCGATATGGGTTTAGGGGCCGGACAAGTGGCCTATGTGACAGTACCCTTGGGCCAGACAGACCTCCCTCCTCGCTCAGCCCGCGCCCCCGCCTGCTCGCCCAGCACCGCTCAGTCAGCGCCGCCGCAACCCCGCCCCGGTCCTCGTCCAACGCTCGTGCCGCTTGCTGGGTCACCGACGCGCCACGCCGCTGGGACCGCTCGCCTGGCCCCCGCGCCTTGCAGTGCTCCTCGCTCAGCCTGCGCCGCTTGCCCGACCGGAGCTGCTCTTCTTCTACCGCGCTCGCCGGCTGCCCGCTCTCCTAATGGTGACGAGGTGGAGCCAGAAGAGCCGGGCCTCAAGATCCTGTGGATCTGGACCCTGGGCACCGCCGCAAGTAACCACATCCATCATTATTTACCCTTTTATTTTTTTTTTGCCGTTTATCTAATCGTGCGAACTCAGGCCAGTGCCCGCTGATCATTTGATGATTTGCGCGCAGTTGTGGTCGGCGGTATCGTCCGGATGCGGGTCAACGATGTGCAGAAGATCCTTCGGGAGGAAGAGCAAGCCGCCGCCGCCGCGTCGGCCTCCAGCGAGCGAGTCCTGAAGGACGAATAGTAGAACAGGTAAGGCTGCCCACTTCCCCCTTTGGACCGACCGAACTGTGTCATGCACCGGTCTTGTAATGTTCAGATTTAGCAATCCCATAATATGACGTTGAATAGAGAAATGCTCAATTAAGTGATACAAACAGGTCCCAATTGGAAACTGAATATAATCCACATTCGTCCTATCTACCAATTTCACGTGTTAGCTGAGGATATATGTAGCATCTGCCATCTGGTACTGATATGCAATATCTTAGGGAAGGTCTATGTTTAGGTCTACATATTTTTGGTTAGTTTTGTCAGGCACTGGTCATACTTGTAAATTCTATGCCATTATTATTCTTATATAAACATATTTGATTCCTTGGTCATACTTGTAAATTCTCTCTCTCTCTCTCTCTCTCTCTCTCTCTCTCTCCTCCACACATTAAGTCAATACACTGTCAGGGCTGTACTTTAGGTAGTGTAATTGCATAGTACCACTTTAGTCAGATTTGTTGAGGCCTGAAGTTACAGGTTGGACAAACATGTGGATGGTATAAATGTGACCAAGGTTGTTAGGATTGGGATCCGTTCTTTTTGTGCTTGATAGAATTGGATAGTATAGGATCAGATCATAGTATCGGTATCTTATCGGATTTTACAAACTAGATAATTTGTATAAGATTTGTAATATGTTGTAAAGATTTAAGCTTATAATATTTATTTTCGATTAATTTATTTAACTCTTTTTTGTACATTAGTGCAATTTTTGGCATTATCTTCAAAAGCTCCTTAACTTTAATGGTATTTCTCACAATTGAATCATTTAAAAAGTCATTATATCAATTGTTGTAATTGTATAGTCTCATAGGATTATGGTATCGGGATACTGTTAAATTTTATGCCCACGGTATGGTGTGGTACGCCAGCTGCAGTACTGAAAACCAGGACCTCAGTCGAAATCCGTGGTATGTGGACTGAGGCGAAGAAGAAAATCGTGGCAGCCACGACACGTTTGGCGTGATTATCGTGTCCCTGCTTTGAATCTGCATTTAAGCAGTTCCAAACAGGCCCATGGTAGGTTTGGTGTCGTTTCGACTTGGTAGGATCATAGTATTGTTTGGTTTTAGGATACGGGTCGGGATAATGACAATCTTTAGTGTGACTGCTTGCAGTTTTTCTGGCATGTGGCACATTACTGAAACAATATGACTGAGTTTAGAGATCCCATGAGTTTTGGATTGAAACAAGGTTGGGCAGTGCCATGGTTGTTTTTATTTGCTTTATCTGGGCTCTTCACTTTAAAGTAACATGCCAACAATGCAAGAGCGAAAAACAGCTAATTATTTCTGATAACACCTGCGCTATGATAGAATTGCAGATTCATTTTTTTTCTCTGGATAGCAGAAATACTATTGTGCTTCTTCTTTATATATGCTGGAAAATTCTTTTCAACTGAACAACTTTTCTTACAGGAAGTGGAAATTTTTCCGCCATTTCGAGCTGGGGATGCATCTGTATCGGGTCCATCCTATATTATTTCCATTTCCAGAAGACTTGAGCTACGGAAAATTTCCTTCCTGTAGGATAAAACCCTTCCCTGTCTGCTTTACAGCTTTTATGCATGATGTGAACCTTTGCTGACAAGAAAAAGAGATGGTGGGCAATGTCTGTGACTGGATAGTCGGGGACCTGTGAGGTGTTCTGCATACGGTTATGCATGTGGTTTAGTTGGCTATTTCATGGCTTGATGATGCGGCTGCTATTGCCCTCGCATCAAAGGGTACTACTGGTATTATGTTGTTTGCATTTCGGTCAGAGTTTGCAGCTCGCCTGAAGCTGAGTTTCATTGTTCGCATAGCCAAATCACGGCTCATGCTCAACTGTTGGTCTGATCCGACGGCGTCTCGTCGATTGAATCGGCAAGGGCCGTGGCGCGTCCCTTTGTTGCTTGCTTGTCATCAGAGGCAACGCCAAGGGTACTTCTCTGCGCCGTGCGGCCGTTGTGCGTGCCCATCTGACGACGGACAAGCCAACCAGAATGCGACCCCGATCCATCCCATTCGTTGCTGTCGCGGCGCCTGTGCCGCCGATCGGTGTCTGTTGCGGCCTGGCTGGCGCGGAGCCGGAGGGGGCGGCGGCGGCTTTGGTGGTGGAAGCACCAGGAACCTTCGTCATCCATCACCTCATCTCACTTGGCACCCACGAGGCGAAGGCTCGTTTACCGTGAACCGTGGCCAAACGCAGTTCCCTCGCGCTGACGCCCTCCTCCACCAGCTCTCGGGTTCCCGGCACCGCAGTGGTCAGACGTCACGCCACACGTGGCCAGCGAGACCTCGATTGAAATTTAAAGAGCATCGCACAGCGCACGGAGTAGGCCGATAGCCCGAGACAGACAGATAGAACAGGCACAGAGCCGTCGCCCACCGCGCCGCAGGGGCGGACGACCCGTGGGAAATTGAAGCGGAGGAAGAGGAGGAAAAAAGAGGATGCTGCAGGTGGAGGAGGCGCTGGCGGCGGTGCTGTCCGCGGCGTCGGGCCACGCGGCGCCGCGAGACGTGCCGCTGTACGACGCGCTCGGGCTCGTCCTCGCCGAGGACGTCCGCGCGCCCGACCCGCTCCCTCCCTTCCGCGCCTCCATCAAGGTCACCTCGCACGCCCTTCCGTCCTCCCCATCCGCCCCCGTCCTCCTCTCTTCGCCCTCCGTTCCGTCGTCATCGGACTACTGACGAAAACCGTCGGTTCTCGTTCCCCTTGCCCTTTCAGGATGGATACGCCGTCGTGGCCTCTGACGGGCCAGGGGAGTACCCGGTGGTCACGGAGTCGAGGGCGGGAGACGACGCCCTCGGCGTGGTCGTCGCCCCTGGCACGGTTGCCTACGTCACCACCGGAGGTGAGGCCGCTTGGCGCCTTCTCTCTAGCCCCGCCGCCTTGTCCCTTCGCGTGTCTTGGCCGGCTGATGAGCGATAGACTGTCGTTGCTGGCGCAGGGCCGATTCCCGATGGCGCTGATGCCGTCGTGCAGGTGGAGGACACCGAGCAGGTCCTCGGCGGAGGTGACGGGTCCAAGAGGGTTAGGATTCTGGCGCGGGCTGCCCAGGGGCAGGACATCCGCAATGTGGTATGCAAAGTCAGGTCACTGCACGGTTACTAGAGTTTCCGCTCTAGACACTATAAGATTCATTCCATTGTTGTTGGAAGCAACCACCTTCCTGCAGTCATCAGCAGTGTCTACAATTCTTTCTCCAGAGAACTCATACTGTTTACTTTACTATGGAATTCACTTGCTGTTGCACATCACTTAGAAATAGGTCACGCTTGCTGATTTAGTGATTCAAATAACTGGCAGGGACGTGACATAGAAAAGGATTCGATTGTGCTCAACTCTGGCGAGCATATAGGTCCTGCAGAAATTGGGCTACTTGCAACAGTGGGTGTAACCACTGTCAAGGTGAATGACACTTCCAGTTAGCGTGGTTGATTATACAAAAGAACAACGATTGCAATGCAGCATTCTGATTTTGCATGTGCAGGTGTACCCTCGACCAACCATCGCTGTATTCTCCACAGGGGATGAGCTAGTGCAGCCAGCCACTGCCACCCTCAGTCGTGGTCAGGTTATTTCTGCTCTTCCATGATGTTCGCACCCTTCACTCTTCTTTGCGTTTGGTATTCTCAGAAACGAATGATCGGATCCTCCCTTCTTGAAAATAAATTGCAGATTCGTGATTCCAACCGAGCCATGCTTCTAGCTGCTGCTGTTCAGCAGAAATGCAAAGTGGTTGACCTGGGTATTGCAGAAGACACTGAAGAAAGTCTCAAGGAGCATATGGATGCAGCTTTTGCGTTCTGATGCTGATATAATCATTACTTCTGGTGGAGTTTCTATGGGCGACAGAGATCTTGTCAAACCTTGCCTGGCAAAGATGGGTAAAATTCACTTTGAGAAGGTACCTTTGAAACCGTTCAGTGCTTTCAGTGATTTATTCTGTACCAAGCTAGTTACTCGTATTAGCAATACATAACCAAAAGCCAGGGATACAGATTAAATATTCATTTTACGATCCGGTTCTTTTCATGTCTTCTGTTGGATAACCTACTAGATCTTGATCTTGCTTAGCGAGCAATTAATTAGTTTCTGTTCCTTTCATCCTCACGGGGGCGGTCTGCCAAGTGGGGAAACACTACTCGCACATGTAGCCTTGCAGCTCTATATTCTTGCTCATCGATACAAAGCTGGGCAACCGGATCTTTTTTTTAAAAAAAAATACTAGACCTGTTATCTTTGGAAAATAATCCTTCTGAACTCAACATCATGATCCTTGTTCTTTTCTCAGAATGATTTTAATGATTCGCTGCTTGTATCACATACAGATCCGCATGAAACCAGGAAAGCCATTAACATTTGCCGAGATCACCACACAAGACACGTCAAAGCCATCTAAAACAGTTCTTGCATTTGGTTTGCCTGGAAATCCAGTGAGCTGTATGGTTTGCTTCAATCTTTTTGTTGTTCCTGCAATTCGTCTCCTCTCTGGCTGGTCAAATCCTAATCTGCAAAGGTAGTAATCCTCGTTGTTATGATTGTTGTCCGTTTTGTTCTCCTCCTTACACTATTCAGCGTATTTCTTAAAATATACCCACAGGGTGCATGTACGCCTATCACATCCTTTAAGAGCAGACCCACATCGTACAGAGTTTCACCGTGCAGTAATTAGATGGGTGCTTGATGATGGATCTGGTCGACCTGGGTAAGAGCTATATTATAATTAATGATATTTGACAAAAATATACTTGGTACTTTGACACCAGGTTATGTTAACATTTATTTGTTATGGTCTTATGGCAGTTTTGTTGCTGAGAGCACTGGCCATCAGGCTAGTAGCCGCCTCCTTAGTATGAAATCTGCTAATGCTCTGCTGGAAGTACCATCCACTGGACAAATATTGGCAGCTGGGACATCTATCCAAGCCATACTTATTTCAGACATAACAACTTCTCCTTTAGATAAACTGCCCGCTCCCTCAAATCCTCATCCATCTCATTTTGGTCCTTCTGCAAAAAGTATTTCCACAGATGTATCTCAGATTGCATCTCCACAGGATGCTGCAGTTAAAGTTGCAATTCTGACTGTAAGTGACACTGTTTCATCAGGTGCTGGCCCTGATAGGAGGTACTCATCTAAGCTGAGCTGGACACCTATTTTCTTCGTAATGTGCAATAGAAATGCATAGGTCATAGGCCCATAGCCATGCTACGCATTTGGTTTATTTTTGTAGTATGTTGACAAGAGCAAAATTTTGTATTGACTCGACTTTTAAAGTGCATGCACCCTGATACACCTATTTGCCTTGAGCTGCAAAGGGGTCACTTCATGGTGCTAAATGAAAGAGTCTGATTACTGGTTTTCTTCACATAAGATAGTGACGGAGTCCGTCCAGTAACAACTCCACATTTCACATATTTTTGTAGTATGTTGACGAGCAAAATTTTGTATTGACTCGACTTTTAAAGTGCATGCACCCTGATACACCTATTTGCCTTGAGCTGCAAAGGGGTCACTTCATGGTGCTAAATGAAAGAGTCTGATTACTGGTTTTTTTCACATAAGATAGTGACGGAGTCCAGTAACAACTCCACATTTCACATATTTTTTATTTTCTCTAGAGATTAAAATAGTTTAATACATCTTTTGTTCTAGTTCTTATGGCGCATACCACACTTTTTTAGAGTTTAAAAGCAACTTATACGAGATTATCTGTTCTCTCTTTCATGGTACCTGTAGTGGCCCAAGAGCTGTATCTGTAGTAAATTCCTCATCAGAGAAACTGGGTGGTGCAACTGTGGTTGCCACTGCAGTTGTTCCTGATGAAGTGGACAAGATCAAGGGCGTTCTGATACAATGGAGCGACATTGACCATGTTAACCTCATTCTGACATTAGGTAACATGATCTTGTTCTTCAGATTAATAGTGTTGCACACTGCGTGTCTCCTACTGACATGAGCTACTTATTGGTGGATGCACATCATGCAGGTGGGACTGGCTTCACACCCAGGGATGTCACACCAGAAGCAACAAAATCTGTGATACAGAAAGAAGCGCCTGGTCTCGCATTTGTTATGCTTCAAGAAAGTTTGAAGGTGATGGTTTCTTCTGTTACATTTTATTTTTTTAGGTATTTCATATGCTGAATGTTTGCATTTTTAGATCACGAGCTGAATGTTTGCACAAACGAATGGCTGATAAAAAAGTTGGCCATACAAATTTGAAACAGATATCCATTACAATGGAATGTTTCAAATTCTTAAGAAACATTGCTCTGAACTGTTCTTTCTGGCACAGATTACACCATTCGCAATGCTATCCCGGGCCACAGCTGGAATCAGAGGATCGACACTTGTACGAACTAATACTCTCACAACAACAACAAAATATCAGACAATTTCTTCCATCTGGACCTCCTAATCGCTGATCATGGGTGTTTGTATTGTTTTTCAGATCATCAACATGCCCGGCAACCCAAATGCTGTGGCAGAATGCCTGGAAGCACTTCTTCCGGCGCTCAAACACGCCCTGAAGCAGATCAAGGGTGACAAGAGGGAGAAGCACCCTCGCCACACCCCACATGCCGCTGCAGCGCCTGTGGACCAGTGGGAGCGGAGCTTCAGAGCCGCATCAGCTGGTAGTGGCAGGGGGTGCTCTTGCGATCCCTGAGGGGCCCTGATCGACTGTGAGATGTTGAAGTTTTGATCTTGTTCCTCGGTGCTGGATGTTGAAGTTTTGATCTTGTTCGTTGTGATGTTATCTGAAGATGCTGGAGTCCAGCTTGATAACTTGCTGTTACTTGATCGCGAACTTCTAAATAATGTACAATATGGTTCTAGTCTCGATGACTGGCCGTTGATGTTTTGCCTTAACCTGTTGCTGCGCGCTGTTTCCATCTTTTCCTTTTCATGGTGTAATGAAGGAACTACGGCAATTCTTGTGGCGTCTTACCCATAACAGCCTTACCTTGCGAGAAAGAAATAAAGAAATATTCAGAGAACGGGAATTCATTCAGGAATAAATGGGATAATTGTGCTTCCAAAAAAAGAAGAAAGAAAGAATAATTGGTTTATGGAATGAGATAATTGTGCTTTTTAATAAATGATGCTCCTCAAGTTTAACCAAATTTAGGAATGGATTCAATGACCTTATGGAATATAGTGATTATTCAAACCGAACATCCTAAAAATGTACTTGTTTGATTGTAATAATGAACAGTCATATGCATTAGTCGATGCAGAAATTAGGATATTAATATATTCCCTTTTCTAAAAAAAAGGTCAGCATTGTTACATCAAGTGTAAGTTTCGAGAAATGCTGAACAAGTCCGCCCTTGATGTCTTGATCTAGCTTTACCTCAATCTGCCAATGCAACGCTATATTTTTTATCAGAACACTTTTCGGATAGATGATGCTCCCCAAGTTTGATACCCTAGTGATAAATTCTGGTCTTTATTCATCTCGTACATTTTGTGATGAGAACACTACTTTGGACACACATTATGCCGGTCAAGTTTGTTAACAAAAACATAGGATGATACACTTGACATGTGAATCCGTTTGTTAGCTTAGTCTTTTTATTTTCTTTCTTCTCTCTCCTCATTAGTCGGTCTCTTCTCCTGATCCACCCATAGAGGGCGGCGACGACCTGTTCTCTCCTCGCGGGCCCGAATGTTCCATGAGACCATGAGGCGCCTGCTTAGGCGCAATTGTGTACTAGGCGGAGGGGCACCACCTCGCAAGGTAGGCGAAGAATAGGCGGTGTACCCCAAATCTAGGTCTGCACTGCTTGAGGGAGGAATACAGGTGGCGGCGGAGGCGGCAAGTGCGCCAGGAGAAGGCTAACGACGGGCATTGCCAGAAGGATGATGTGTGCAATGTGAGCGCAACTGGAGGCGTGGGCAGTTTATTCCCAGGAGGAGGGTGGTGAGCTGAGGGCGATGGTTGCGAGGTTGCATATCATGCGACAGGTACGGCCTCGAGGATGAGATAGAGGCAGCGCCTATGGGCGAGGAGTGCAGACAGGGCGCGGTAGATGGATAAGATTAAATGAACGGGTGATTTGGATAGGGAAGGATAAGACTAACAATCTTTGGTTTAAAGACCAAAAGCACATTTAATTCTCTATACGCGCGCTAGAGAGAACACAATTATATGAAATGAATAAAAAATAGATAAGATAGGCCTTCCCGCATGGCTTGTGTACCATGTTTTTCTCAATATTCGATTTTTTTATTTGGTTCGTAGAAATGAATGAATTGTCGCTTTATTCCTCACAAGTCACAATCTAATAATTATAAGTACTCTGTTCCAAAAACATGCAATTATAAAAAGCACCTAGTCAAACTATATCAACTTTGACCAAGTTTATAGCAAAAAAACCAAAAAAGTATTAGCATTTATATCACAAACTAAATTTATTATGAAAATATGTTTCATAACTAATCTAATTGTACTTATTTTGTCTCATAAGTGTTAGTATTTGTTCATACAATTTTTAGTCAGAGTTCAGGATTCATCGGGATGTGAGAGTTTGCTTCTTGCGATAGATTTATCTTGAAAAAAACCCTAAAATATACATATATTCATAATAAATATTTTATATAAAAACCGAATAATAATCGTATTGTATAATATGCATGTATTATGTCTACTAACATTCGATTGCTTTTTCAAAAAAATTAAAATTTCGGTATTCAAGTATCTTCATTGATAAAATGTGTAAAATAAATTAGTAAAAATTTGAATAAAGATCCCATCTCCTTTGACAAACCGGGACTAGATGTATAATTTTACCACAGCAGTGCCGCACAGAAAACCTAAATATATTCATAATTCATAACCGAATAATTGTTTCAGAGGAATGCCTAGGCAAAAGTTCCATGTCTTTTATCTCCTTTAGATGGACCAGCAGTTCTTGATCTCAACCGAATGCCTTCAAAAGTTCAATGTCTTTTATCTCCTTTCGACCGGAGTTCTTGATCTCGACCGCCTCTTCCTGCAATGATTAGACACAGTTAAGGAAGTATAAACCACGCGGTTACTGTACAAGTGGGCCAACAAATAGAGGATTCCAGATTTAAAGGAATCAACTGGTGCAGACAATTGAAGATCCCATCATCCCAGATTGAAGAAAACAGCAGTTTCCTTCCAGAATACCCAAGAGGCCAAGATAAGTACATTTGAATCTAAAACAGCTGAACTGAAAACCTTCCTGCAGGCTAAAAATTTACGATGTCCAATTTTGAGCTTACCCAGGAGAAATTGTGCAGAAAATGTCTTTGATTTCTCAAGGTGACATGAAAGTTTTCTGGGAGAACTATAAATATATCACATTTCATAAACAGGGTTCCTAGTAAGAACGAAACAATGTTTCCAGAAATGTGCTGTTAAGATACCTAAGATTTGATTTTTTGTTCTTAAATTCCTTATTACTTGTTTTTGTTTGCAGCTAATCTAATTTCCCGTAATCAGGCATAGCAAGATTGACAGCTGATCTAAGTTCCATCCCAAATCTGAAAGCAAATAGAAATTTCATGATGACCATCAGCACAAGTAAAACTTTTTTTTTTTTCCATAACGGTCGAAACCGAATTTCATTACCAAAGTAACAAAATTACAGAGTTAAGCAGTGTAATGAAAGTGGAAAAAAAAAGCGGACAAACAATATGTCCACAAGAATGATCAAGGGATCAGCGTCATGAACGAAAACTACCGCTACAACTAGAGATGATAACGCACCGACCAACAAAAAGATCAGCACGAGTAATAGTATAATGGGGAAAGAAGAACCGATTAATCTCTTACCTGTCAGCAGATGAATAAGGTGAATGCCTGCGGTGAGAATGCTTGCTATGTGGAGACCGCGAAATTCGTCTAGAGATGAAACATAATACTAAATGGGTAAGTGTAAGGATAAGAGGTATATGAACCTGATGTTTCTTCACGCAGAAGATACCTGCACGCTCATATCAAATTCACGAAGTGTACAACAAACAAATTCCTATGTCATTCAACAATTTGCCATCGCATATCCAATAAATAAGAGCAGTGTGGCTCAAACTAGTATAGCAGAAACCCGCACTTAGGGCTAGATTGGATTCAACCATTCCCCTTCGGAATTGGAGGGTATTGAGAGGGAATTGATCTAAATTACCCCTCAATCCCCTCCAATCCCCAAGGGAATTGAATGATCCAAAGGAGCCCTTAGTGTTACCAGTTATCACCTTAACATGAACATGAACCCCATTCTTGAACGAGTAGAACAACTCACATGGATGCTTTATTCATAACAAAAGCGTTAAAAGCTAGTTATGTATTCTTTAAATCTAGCTGACTGGGACAACTTATGCCAACCATAAACATATTTAACTGTATGAATACTGGGGCTATCTAAATTCAAAACTCTCTCAATCAAAGAATAATTCCTAGCATAGTATTATAGAGAAAGGGCATGAATAGTGTACCTGTTTCTAGATTTTGGGGGTGAAGGTGACATGCTGGTGTTATGGGAATGATGCTTTCTGCAGCAGAAAATGGTAATGAACTACTCACCAGAACAGGAGTTGAAACTAATACATAAGAAATATCGTTATGAGTGATGGTACCTCTTTTTCACACTATCAGAAGGCTCATCACTTGAAACACTCCCTCGAACATGTGAGTTCTCCTTTCTAGTATGACTTCTCCCCCTCGGTGATCGTGACCGTGAACTTCGACTGTTATGTCTTGTCATCTGCCTTGATCTGTCATCCTTTTCATCTTTACCTTTCCCCCCTCTTCTATCAGTACTATCTCTGTTTCTCTCTCTATCCTTTGGAAAATCCTTCCGATCTCCCTTTGCACCATCATGCTTAGAGTTACCTCTGGAATGTGGCTCCCTTGTATCGGATTCATGCTTTGCAGCCCTACCAGAACCTTTTCCCTCCTTGAAGCTACTCCTTTTGTCAATATTTCCATACATGCTGTATTTGTCATCGTTATTATATTTTTCTGCTCTAGAATATTCAAGTTCTTTTATATGATCAGTCTTCACCTGATTAACAAAGTCTTTGCTGCACTTTTCTAAATTCATGTGACTGCTTTCCAAATCATTGTGCTTTTCAGCATTATTGGCGGAAGAGGTTTTTCTGTTTTGGATATCTACCTCTGCATACCTATGTGCCTTCTCATCCATTCTGTCAACTGCAACCTTTGGATCAATATGAGTTTTGTCTATGAAACAAAACTCTCCATTCTCTGTATAACGAATATGCTTTTGTTCAGGTTCTGCATTCGCACTCCTTTGGAAGTTTTGGTTATTAGATTTAAGATCTTCCTCTGATGGAGCACTTCCAAGTGAAGAATTCTTTTCATTATGATTCCCATTTCTTTTACCAAGAGTGTTTTTATCACCTGAAACTGTATCATGCATCTAAGTTAATAATTCTGGAAAGTAATCTGACGTGAGTATTTGGTTGCAGCTTTACCTTCAGTATTTACAGCATCAGCATTAGCTTTAGAAGATAAATTTGATATTGGTATCTTATCCTTGCCATCAGCATCAGCATAGTTGCCATCGTCGTCATCATCATCTGAATCATAGCTAGCCAGGCCGAGAAGAGCACCTTTAGGGGAGTTTAACCCAGTACTGTCTTTATGATCAGTGCTATTGGTTGACTTAGCAGGGAGAACAACTTTAGCCGAGGTCTTGGTTCTTGATCCTCCCAGACCAGGCTCCTTTGAGCCAAAAACAGAAGTGGGTTCATTGGCTGCACCAGAGGCAATAGTCAGCAAAGTAAAATGCCTATTTAATTTCATAATTCATTCAAATTCACTCACATTCAGAGTCATCTTCATTCAGAACTTTTGTTGCGATCTCATCAAAAAGATCATCAGTAACCTGCAAGTGATAAAAAAAAGCATAAGAAACTGAACACTCAGAAATAGCCTTGCACCTCTTGGATGGATACAGTAATTAAACAGTAAACATGATGATCAAGTAAAGATACAACCTTCAAAAGGACTTCAGTCAACACACGCTTAATTTCCTTGTTGATCGCTGCCATTCGAGCTGCTTCAACTTCATCCTGCAAATGATTTAAGTATGATCACAATAATCTAAATAAGGACCATGTTGATTCTCAAGTTTGAAAATGTCCAGGAAACAATGTCAACATGCTGTTTAACGATATGTTCTACTTATTCTGCAATACAAGAAAATAGCAAAGTTGATTCTTGTTTCAATCAGTGCTGTTGCTCATGATAGGTTTTCCAATAACTGGCATATGGCCATATGGGCACAGCATCTCTGTAGGACATAAATGAGTCACTGTAACAAGAGTTTACATGCCCTCAATAGGTTTTTAAAGGTGCCTCCAGCTCTAGTCCTACCTGCTGATATTATCCAGCAAGCTACTTCACTATTATTAACGTATGATTTTAAAAATTATTCCATATCTCCAATTACAGTGTGTTAAGTTTGCATCATGATAACGTCCAGAATTATCCAATCCTGTATCTGAGCCTACATACGACGTTTGGTTCACAGATGGCACCGACTGATCTGTCACCAGCCAATACCACAAAAGAGCTAAAATGTCGGACAGAGTCATTCGTCCTAAAACTGTGAAACATCCTCGTGCTGCAAAATCGGAACCACTCTCAAAACCAAACACGCTATTAGAATTTAGAGTCCCCCCTCCCCCAGTACCCAACACATGCACACATTATTTAGATTACTAACTTGGGCATGTTAATCTGTCCTCATCTTCTCGAATATAAACTGGAACAATTCTAATTGGTTGATCTTGTGTACAACATACAAAGACAGTATCAATAGTGTGAGAGTTAAGAACTGTAATTAAAATAGCAAATGGCACCTCATCATCTTCATCGTCTTCAGTGGATTTAGCCGAATCATTACTTTTGATGTCACTTTGGTCAAGTCTTCGTATTGTTTGTTCTGCATCATTAGCTTCCACGGAATTCAAGTTTTCTGAGTATGGTGCCGAAGCACTCAGTGGTGCCGATTTTTTCTTTAAAAGTTCTTCCCGAAGCCAGTTAGGTACTGGACGCTGGTACAGAATGAAACAGGAACAGTTAAAAGTTAAACAATTGAAAAAAATTGGAAAAGGAAGCGCATGGCAGGAAAAAAAGTGGAGGCATACTTTCTTTGATTTTTCTGCAACACTAAATGGAGTGTTTGGATCTGTAGGGAACACTTCTGTTACACTACCAACACCAAACGCTGCAGGTGGGACATAACTAGAACTAGATGCTGCTCCAAAAAGCGGTGCAGCATGCATAGAAGGATCCATCTGTAGGTTGAAAAGAGTAGAATCACTCATGTAAGGGGACTGAACAGAATAGATCAGTAATTCAAACAGGTTTACAAACCTGTGTTGTTTGTGCTGGCACAGGAGCTCGAGGCATGAACCCTACTGTAGCAGATGGCGTCCATGAGTGTGTAGAGGTTGGTATATCATGATTAGATGCTAGTGTTGGAGCAGCTGGGATATTGGAATTGATATTTGTGTGTACTGCCAAATCAGGAGCTTTCCTACTGTTAAATTCCAAAGGTTGGTCACTTGGATCAACTGGCTGTCTTTCATACCCAAAAGGTGGTTGTTCTGCCAAGGGAACAACAGGCATACTAGGGGGCGCCTGTGGGAATCCACCTTGAACAGACGAGGTGGTTGGAAATGATTGTGCTTGAGAGTTTGGATACTGAAGCATATTATTCCCGTTACCTATTATTACATGGCAAAGTCAAAGTAAGACAAACAAATGAGTTCAGCTCTATATAGTAGAAAAGGATTAATGCTCAAATACATTGTAGAAGTGATCATTTAAAGAAAGGTACATTTCTGCCCTTTATTTTACAGTAAAAAAAACACCATTAATGAAATATATTGCACCAGTGACTTTTTTTCTTATTTTCAGCATCAAGGACAGTACATAAAATTGGCACGATATACCACCACCACTAACTATCGAATCCTTGATATCCAATTGTAGTCAATAATGAAGAGATTCTTCAACATCTCAATACATTTAACCACTAATATGTGTCTTCCCTCCTCTATTTGATATGCAAACACGATATAACCAATGGTGCTTCAAAATGGGACATAATGAGTGATTACAACAGGTACTGCTACCTAAGTGTCACAGAGATAGGTTAAGTGTACCAGACTTTCTATTCAAAATAAATGATGCTCTAGATTTAGAGTCTTTCCACAACTGAATCTGGCAACATACCCAAGAGAGCGACCAGCCTATTATGAGTCAGGCTGCACAAACAAATTAAGTTGCCAAGCAAGGCATACCTGGAGCAGAAGAATAATTATAAGATACCTCCTGCTCATAGGTGGACGGAAATGAACCAAAGTTCTTTGTTGGAGACACCATTGGACCTCTATCTGCAATATAATCTTCAGATCTGCTCTGAAACTTACACACCCACAAGTAAAAATTTATAGATCAAGTAGATAAGATACTTTACCTAATAAATGGTTTGTTTCTCTCTGTTGACCTGTCATTGGAAACGGCACATGATCATTACTTGATTGAGGTACTGGTGGGTGCAAAGGTTCTGTAACTTCTGTTGGCAGACCAGCTGGTTGCTGATACTGATCATGGTAACCATTATGATGACCTTCAGTTCTACTTGTGGATATGGCATGCTGTTGAATCTGGTGGTTTCCCGTAACAGATTTAGCAGCAACCCATGCCTTAGCCTTTGTAGCCCAATCTTCCTCATTGCCATGACCTTCCATTTTTTTTTTTTTTTTTTTAAGTAGAGAAACTATCATCATAACTGACAATTGATTTATTCGCGAAAAGAGATTTATTTTGCTTCAAAAGTCTCTCTAAAGTTGATTGTATAAATCCTATGATATGTTTAAAGTTTATTTCATTCAGAGTAGCCTAAATGTATTTAATGACAAGGCCCCAATTGAACAACTGGTCTATGAACGAACAAGAAAACGTTTTATACTTTAGTAAAAACAAAGTATCACACCAAAAATTACCAAGAACTGATTATATAAGAAGGCACTCATAAGTGCTAAGAAAATAACAGTGATGCAAAGAAAATACAAAACCAATCGCTTAATATTGACTTGTAAACAAATAGTTCTCAAGAGAATCTTATACAGAAAGGGGATTACATGACAGTAAATGTGTTAGGATTAATAATTTTAAAGGAAACATCTCATGCAGTCACTAATACATCACAGATAGCTGTAGCACTACAATCAAGTGGTGCAAAGAAATTTCCAACAAAGACTAAACTTCAATAACAACACCAGTATAAACATGGCCATGATGGATATATATTTGCAGCTACAGTAATGTGTTATATAGTAGCCAAGACCTAATTAGAACTTCTGTTTCACGAACAAGGTTGAAATGCGTGTATACTATAACCTTTGGCAAAAAAATAAAATAAAAATACCACATCCATAAGTGTTAGGATAGGGTACAATAGAAATGCCACAACATAGTGTATCAGTAATTTTTTATGAGCAATAGTGAATCAATAATTCAGTACAGATACAAGCAATGACATCATAGTTCTGAGCTAACCTCAACATGATTTGCAAAATTATTATATATGAAAGAAACAGAGGTTCATATAATATCGACAAACCTTGGTATCCATGATTCTGAGCCCATGAGTGATTGGCCCAAGCCTGCAAAATAAGCAACACCAAGCAATGAACAAGCAAACGAAGGTCACCTTACTCTAAAGAACAAAATTTGAGATCTACATCAATAGTACCCAGTAAAGCCGCGGAAAATTGAAAGACTGATAGCAGAATCATTCCATCTACCGTTGTGTACAATCATATCAATGTCAAACTGTGCCCAGCCATTAAGCCATACCATGATTGAATTGAATGGAAGCATAAGCTTACACCTGATCTGAATAACCACACGCCCACCTGTGCTGGGCACTAGAAGTGAACCCCCCCTTCCCATTAACGTAACACCCCAAAGCCACACCTACTCACAAACCCTAGTGCAAAACCAGCTATACATTGCCCCCAACAAGGACGGCAATGCATCGCCAGCCATTTGAAACCAGCTACATATTGCCCCCAACAAGGACGGCAATGCATCGCCACCATTTGAAACGTATACAGTGTATAAACCCAACGTACCTGCCCAGGCGGCGGAGGAGGGTAGCTAGGCGGCGGGTGCTGTCCGGCACCGTGATGAGGCGGCCAGGGGTTCCCAGGCGGCGGAGGCGGCTGCTGATGCTGCATCGCCATGGGCGGGGGCGGCGGTTGGTACGCGTAGGGCTGCTGCGGCGGCGGAGGATGGTGCTGGTGCTGCAGGTCGGAGGGCGGGCCCCACTGGTGGTGGTGGTGTTGCGGAGGGTAAGGGTGTCCGGGATGGGGAGGATGGTACGGCGGTGGGGGCGCTGGGTACCACTGGGCACTCGGGTGGGAGGGGTGAGGCGGCGGCGGCGGTGCGTCGCCGGTGCCGGCGAAGCGTCGCTGGTGCTGGTACGCGTCCATGGAGGCGTACAGGCGGAGGCGGAGAGGTTTGGGCTTGAGGCCTGCGGGGGAGGAGGGAGGTGTGGATTTTTCCGCTCTTCTCCTTTCCTCTGTCCTGACTCGACTCCTGTCCTGAGCTGGCTAGCGGGTCGGTTTGCTTTTGGTCAGGTGGGCCTGCATTGTACAAAGTTTGGGCTTGCCTACTCTGCTGGTGGCGACTTTTTAAAAAAAAAAAAAAAAACTGCTGGCGGCGAACTTGGGAACGGGCCGAGTTGCAAACGTGGACGTCGAACGAGGAACGATTTGTTTCACGCGGCATGAGAGTTTATTACTAAAATTTTCTCAAAAAGAGAGAGAGAGAGTTTACTAGAAACTCCATCTCATCATGCTCTAGAGCTGTGTTCATGTGTATACCAATACCAAGTCTGTATAGAGGCACCTCTGCTTCTCCAATACTATTAATAAAGATAGTATATTCATGCCTTGTGGGAGCATATCCTTGAGTACTGAGAGATGGTAAGCAACAGTATCAACTTCAAATGAATTTCCTAGAGATCAATACATTTCTGTCAACTTCAAATAAGTAGGAGTATACTTCACAACTGTCTTCTGACAAGGACACGACAGGGAAGCCAAGAACGAAAAAGGCAGCGGTAGCAGCACTTGACACGCAAGCAGTTCTAAAAACGTGGCTCAATTTGACAAACTATGGTTTCTCCAGGACATAATCATGAACACACAAGCATGTTGCTAACTTGCTATCCATCTACACAGTTCTACATACATCACGCTGAATATATATCTGTCTTCTACAAACACATGAACAGACCAGATATCCATGATTCATCCCAGCAGAAACAACTCCAAGCCCCCAATGCCGTTCAAAGGATCACATTTGAGTCTTGCACAACGATGACTTCCTGCTTGATCCACCCCCTTGCCCTTGTTATCATTGCAAACCCCAAAGTTTCAAGGACACATTTTCCACGCAAGATGCATCACATCGTCATCAATGTACGGGCGTAGATCCCACATGAGGCAGTATCCTTCGAGCTCTGATGATGGTGTTTTCAAGGATAATTCACCGACAATCTTTTCCTGTACAAGAGAAAAGCAGCCTTCGTTAATCAAGATGGAAAAAAATCGAGCTGGAATGCCGCAAAATGTGAAGCGCGAAAGCAAATGCACATTCTGGCGCTGGCACATGGATGCGATTTAATTTACCTGCATCATGTAGTCAAGCTTCAGCATGTTGCCAACCATGACCATCACCGTAACAAATGATACATCCGTGTCCAACTGATCTGCACTTTTATCCTCCTCTTGTGTAGAAACACCCTGTCACCCATTTTCCATATCACTTCATCATTGCATACAGCAAGTTTTTTCTCTGATGAACAGAACACTGAAAGTACTAGAAAGGGGATATGGAAACAGAAAACTCTACCTCCATGGAGCAACAATCCGTACTTAGCTTATTGTCAAGGCACTGACTGTCTGAAACTTCTAGAGCACTTAAACTGGCTGTTAGTGTGATGCCATAGACATTCTCGACTAGACATTCAAGCTCTTCAAGCAAAGTCTTAACTAGGAGAAAATAAAAGAAACACAAGGTCAATTAGGGCCAAAGAGTTTCACAGACATGTAAAAAGGTTTGAACCCAACTTTAAAATATGAACAAGTACAAAAATAGCAATGACACATATATCGTGGCCAAATGTCTTCCCTATGTCTACTAATGTAAAGATAGGCAGCCCTTCTTCCTATTCTTAAGGAGGGAGGGGTTAGGAGGGACTTGTGGCCAAACTTAGAGCCAAACAGCCATGTAAAGATCAAAACATGACAAATATAATGCTTCAAACTCGGTAACTGGTTAACAAATAAAAACGGTATCTTGACCAAATTGATATTGTTGGTCTATGTATGCTATCAATATTGCATGACATAAAATACAGGATTATGATTGTCACTTTATACATTAGTTAACGTTTCTCTGTCCAACATAAGAATAAATCCCTTTGGATCACAATCAAATGTTTGCTGTGCCAATCTGATTGCATCTTGCCACCCAAAAGGTCTATAAATTTTGCAAAAGAATTGCAGCAAGGTCTTAGCACTAAAAAGTGCTTGTGAATATTGAACACGATAAAGATAAACAAACTCATATCAGACACAAAGATCAAGTACCTTTCTTTATATGATCTTTAAGTCTACCTTCACATGAGCTTACTGGCACAAGGAAAAGAAAAATTCAATATCAAACTGATTAAAGGGTATGAATTATCATTAAAATTGAACAATTATGTTGTCTAGAGCTCATACTTCAACAAGAAATCCAAGAATAACAGCAGAATAAATAGAATTAGCTCAAAAATCAGAGAAAACTCTACAGTCAGGAACTTCCATAGTCTGTACTACTTCCATTAAGGAAAGAACATGTACAGAAGGAATTCAGATAAGCAGGTCATATCAACCATTAGCATGTAAGAATAAAAAGGACTGTTCACTAACAAAGATATAACTCACGCTGATTTATGTTTGAGATGTTTTGGCAGTGAAGCCTGCAGCCAGCTTCAATATAAGACCTCATTCTGACAGTGGAGTTGGATTTAAGTATCTGATTCATGACATCTGATTCCTTAGGAATCGGCGCGGCCTACGAAAATTCTCTGCAGCAATTAGATTGTTCAGTGCCTCAGACAACACAGTTACAGAAATTTAACGGGTGAACAGTACATAATACCATCACAATATTAAGGATTAAATGAAGTCTCAGTGGATAATATAAATTGAACCGCCATGGCATATCAGTTGTGCCAATAAAAGAGGAAGGAAAGAATATCAGAGTAACTAACCAAGCTCCTCACGAAATCTCCCAAGCAATCGCTCCCCAGATTCAGCGAGCTCCTCAAACTGAGTGACCCTGTGTCCCCACAGATGGAAGAATCAGCTTAGCTCAGGTTAATGCAAATTTCAGTCAAAAAAGGTAATGGATTCCGTTCGCAAAAGAGAGGATGAATTACTTACTTGGTCATGAACTCCATGAAGACACCGCGGCAACTGCTCTCATCCTCACCCGCCACCTCAGGCGGCGGTTGCGCGGAGGGCATAGCTGGAACCTCTCCCCTGCCTGCAATAGTGGTGGGTCCAGTATTTTGATGTTGGGTGTTAAAAGATATAAAGGGGGTTAAAAAAAAGTAACAACCTAAAGTTTAGTATTTGGCATATATACTAGCAAACAATTATAATTGTATAATACATAGTAGATATAACACATAATATATAGCAGATGCAACTGTGAGCACAAATGGACTCATAGAGAAATTGATGGTTAAGAGTAGCAATTCTAATCAATGTTATTGATACAATATTGATCTATAATTTAATCAGGAGGATTGAGCATGTATTATTCTGATGATTTCTTAAGCGTATAGCGGATTGCATGGATTAATAATTGTTAGTCGTTACTGATGGCCTTGTGCTTCTGCCCTTGTTGTACGAATCAAAGCTTGGCCTTTCTGTTTATTGTCACCATTGGATGACAGACTGGCTATTGTGTCATTAGTTCTATTGCTTCAAACCATTTAAAGTAAGCGTGGAGGTAGTCCTCCGCTTCCTGTCTAACTGTTCAGACCACTCTATCAAGCTCTCCACTGTCTCACAACATCAACAATAGTTGGCATTGCCATATTGTTGATCAACATCAAGTTTCCAGTGAAAAGATTTTTTTTTTTATCTTGGTACTGGTCACAACAAAATGGTTAGTTCCAGGAAGTTCTGTCTGTCTCTACGCGTATATTTCTGAGTCTAGTATTTCTCTTCCATTGCCCTCATTTTCCCCACGATAGTAGCAATATTGAAGGGGATTAAAAGAATCGAATACTGATTGGGAAGCCAATTGAATATTGGTTCACAGTTGGTGCTGCAATCGATCAGAGACTTGAGAGTAATCAAACCTGCTCAGCTGCTCCTCTTCCGTTGCTTCCTGCTCTGTGTTTGAACCTCCTCGGTGGGACGGTGGCTCGGTGCCGCACTGCCGCGCCGGCCTCAGTGGTGCGAGCGCGACGATGCCCCTGGCTGCTGCGGCGCTGCCCCGGCCGCTGGCCACTGCCCGCAGGTGCGCGACACGTCAGCCGCCCAAGCAAGCGGAGACGAGTGCTGCCGGTCCGCCGCCGCCTCCAATGGAACCTCTCCCCTACACCAAAGAGCCTCAACGGTGACTGCGAGACGAGCCCATGTTTAATGGGCTTGACCCTTTGGGCCTACTTTGTCAGTATATGGGCCTGCAGCCCATGTTCTCTGGGCCCATATGGCTTTGATCCAGGCAGGGTGCGGTGGCCTCGGCTCCGTCCTGGACGAGGCAACGGCCGCCGTGAATGGAGAACGGCCGGCGAGGTGCCACGTGTCCCCAACCGCGGCCTCACTCCCTCGCCTTCCTCTCTGGTGCTCGTCGTCTCCCACCAATTGCCTTCGCCTCGCCGGACGCTGTCGCCCTCCGCTTCTGCGACTCCGTCCAAGATGGCTGCCTCGGCATTTCAGTCTGGGTGTTCAGTCTTTACCCGAGAATTCGGGTCGGTTTTTCGGTTTTTTTATTTTGGTTTTAGTTCGGTCTTCGGTGTTCGGGTTACCCGAGAAACTGACAGTTCGGTCTTCGGGTTCAGGTTCGGTCTATTCAGGTAAAACAGAAAAGACCGATATTTGGGAGGCAATTTCACAAATCAGCAACCACGGTGTCAGTATTTACAGCCATATCAATGCCGCAAACACCGTTTAAACTTTTCTCAATGCTTTCAACCAGCGAAATACTCAGGAGTCAAGATGTCAGTACTCATTCTTATAGTGTTTTAATTGCAAATTCCCATTAACTTAACATAGAAGATCATATACATTTCAGGGCTAAATCCAGGAAATGCACATAGAGTAGCTGATGGACAGTGTAGCCAGATAAGGCCAAATTGCTAATGGACAGGCTACCAATTTAGAAGGTAAGATCATAAATCTTACTGGGTAAGCCTAGATCATCAGTTTAAGCCTGTAGACCATCAGTTTAAGCTTCTGATGCACTTGAAGCACTCATACTTGGCGACTCACCTTCAGAGGCTGCCACTGCTGCTCCCAATGCTGCAGAAATAAACAAATTGTAAAGATAACATCATCTTGTTAAGAACCAATTTCCCCACAATCAATATTTAGCTTCTAACCACACAAAACAGGCAAACAACAATACTTTGTTATCCATAGCTGTCAGGCAAGAACCACACCTTATCATTAAAAGAATTTGATACCTCTTCCTGTTTAGCACAAATTTAATTATCAATGCTTGTATATTGTTAAATCCGGAAGACATTTACGGATGCTAATATATGCATGCAGAGGCACATGTAGGTTAGTGCTCCAAAAAAGAAAACAAAATATTGATCGTGCTGGGTACCTTACTGGGTAACAGCTACACCTGATCATTAACACCTCTCAGGTTCCAACCATCCATTTTCAGTGTTTGTGAAAATGATAGATCATGGTGAAACAATGTAAAGTGTTACAGATAATCACCATACTGATATCTGGAGTAGAAACAAATGTTGATAATGGCATTTTTATTAAAAAGGTAATGGCATTTTTAACACACATAAGAAAAAGCAAAATGTATATATCTCTTGCTGGCAGCTGGCACCCTTTCGACCAGCTCAAGATAATGGAATTTTTAACACACATAAGAAAATGATAATGACTTTGAGTCAACATGATTTGAAAGATACCTTGTGAGGACTAATATAAGCAGGCATCAGACAATATATAAGAGTACATATTGCACAATCTAAAGACACTGCAGAAGCTAGAATTGGATCAAAGACGGCTAACAAATAGTAGTAGTTGCTATCACTGCTGTTGATCTGAAAACCAAACGTGGTCTATTAAGCAAAAACATGAGCAATAGATTCCACAAACTTATCATCTGATAACTTAACTAACGCCTACCACACTTGAAGCAGCACACACTACCTATTGGATCCATACGGTAGCCTATTGAGGCTGAAAACAATTTATCCCCAAATATGCATTGACCAATAACTAGCAATGTAAAACAAAAATAGATCCAGCCAAGGCTGAAACAATTTTCCATCAAAAAAGAAGATGACGACCTCAGGTACCCAAAAATAGATCCTGCGCATCGAATGCTCCATCCATTGCTTTTACTTGCATCTGTTTCCTTTTGACAGATCGATAGGTTTACCTTCAGAAATAGGTTGGGCCAAGTTCGCAGGGTCGCAGCGGTGGCTGTCCAGTCCGGGCCAAGTTCGCAGGGTCGCGGCGGTGGCTGTCCAGTCCAGTTGCCGGGACACGACTGTGATGGCGGCCGGCGTCCAGGCGAGTGCAGGGGCGACGCGTCCTGGGGCAGAGGAGGCGGCAGTGGAGGCGGACGTCGTTGTGATAGGCAGCGGGCTTGGCGGGCTGTGCTGCGCCGGCCGCCTAGCGAGGTACGGCCAGGACGTGCTGGTGCTCGAGAGCCATGACCGCCCGGGAGGCGCCGCGCACTCGTTCGATTGCATAAATATAGTGTGTTAAAACTCGAACACAAAACCCCCATTCAGAAGAACAAAAATGGGCATATAACGGGAGGCAGAAAAAGACTGAACCAGAAATTTTTCTCTTCATTAGTAGACTAGGAAATATGCTCATGCGTTGCAACGGGAGAAAAAAATCGTTATAAAAAATATTAGTTTAGGTTTAGAAATCGCTATATGGGTATACATTTTTTGATATATATCTTTGTGGCTTGCACTTAGAGGACTGCGTATGCGGTGTGATGGCGTTACACGTATATATCTTAGTTGTTACTTAGTAAACAGTCAATTGTCTCTATGTGAAATCTTAGTATGCGTGTGTGTTTTGGATGTTATATTGTGTAATTATGAAAAACATTGGATGTAATTTTTTTTGCTAGAGTGATATGTCCTAGTACACGTGTGTATATATATATGTCACGTGAACATAGAAGTATATGTGTTTTTTTTTTTGAGGGATAGAGGTATATGTATTAATATTATTGTGTATATATATGGGATAAGTACAGTACTTGGACCTGGTGAGACCTTCCGCCGCCGCCGACGCAGCTGCAGCTTCTATTTCCCTTGTTTGGCAAAATAAATAAATAAAACGTTTCTTTCTCCGTACCATCGTAGATTCGTACCTTCTCTGCTTTTCGTCCGAACAGAGCAGGTCTCTGCTGCCTTGCGTCGATCGCCGTCTCGGTGCCGCGACTACCTGGACCCATATCACCGAGCGCCCAAACCTTGGCTTCGCGGAGCCTCTCGAGCTGCGCGTCCGAACAGCACGTACACCGGAGCGCCCCGCCGGGAACTCTATCGAGTGCCTGTAAAACCCCAGTCCAAGCCCTCGACCTCGCCATCTCCCTAGACTGCCGCCACCCGGCCTCCCCTGTTTCCTTGCTCGCTCGCCGCGACGCGCTAGAGCGCGGCCTTGGCGCTCGCGGACCGGAGCCGACCGCCTCTCGCGCAGCCCCGTCGTCGCCATCACCTGAGCCCCGTCCTCATCAGGCTGTGCGACAATAGCCGCATCGTGAAGCCACAGCCTCGCCTCCTTGGCCACGAACTCCTCTTGGAAGCACGCCGACGCCGATGACCGCGAGTTCCAGCTCACCGCTTGGGCGACGTTCGGTGTGCGACACCGTCGAGAGATTCGATGGAGTCATGAGGCGGCGGCGCGTCTCTTCTACATATATGAGCGAGGGTGAGGGGGCATGCAATCCGGCTCGGGTTCCGTAGGAGTCCTGTGTGGATGGGAATCGTGGCAGCGCAGGACTCTGCATGCGCGACGGGAATTGAGGCAAACGCGGGCGGTGCGTAACTCAGACCGATATCTCGGGTGCAGGACACTCGCGGGCAGGCAGACGGAAATTTTGGGGTCAATAAATTTTCTCTCTTTATTAGTAGGTATAGATATAGATATAGATTGATCAATCAACAAATTCTATCCAATCTAACAAAAATAAGACGAGAAATCTTCAGAAAATAACATATTAGCGTATACAGAGTAACAACTTTTTAAGTTAAGCTGACCACGAGCCTGTCGAGACATCATCAATCTCACAATCTATACTTCCACGACAAGTAATCCATCATGCATCTGAGAGAAGTTACGAAGCATTTACATGAAAATCACAGTTGAGCATTAAGCAGTCGTAGTTTGCTAACAACGACCATGGAAATAAGTAAGAAATTCAGTTCTCAAAGCTGGAAATACCACAAGCCACAACAGATGATACCACAACATTCAGACATATCTCAGCACCATCTCTACGTTGTCTCTACTAACACTCTCTTAACTAATAGAAGAATCGGTCTTGAAACAGATAATTTGGCGTCAGCCTAGTTTGTTTGGCTTCCATCCAAGATAAGCAGTGATTCCCCAAGCAGCTTTTGTGCTTCCTCTCTCCTCCTGATGAAGTAAGAAAATACTCAGGAGCATTATTAGATATAAGCATTTATGCAGTCACAATTTATTACAATGAAACCAGAAGATGTGCAAGCAAAGCTTTCTCAAGATTAAGGTTATTCACAAAAACAAAGCAAGCATACAGGATACTATACAAAAAATATACTATGCATGGTAACAGAGGTCCTCATCAAAGAATAGCATAGTATTATTCTACAACTTTTTTATCAAAACTATCAGCTAACCATATCTTGAACTGTATATGTTTTGAATCAGGGCAGCAAGCAGTAGTTAAGTGGTCCGTTTGATACCGTAAACTGTGATGGATGACTATAGTTCACGTCATCTATACTATATACCAAACCCGTAATGCAGTGGGTAGAAAAAATAAGGATTTTTGCAACAATTGTGAACAATAAGGAAGCATGTCCAGACACAACCCATTGTCCCAACTCTAGGTAAGAATATTCTATAAATAATATACAATTGATGAAACATTGGAACATATATAACAGCTTCAGCATATACATAGTGTTGTGCGGGATTGGCTTAATACTGATGAATATCTTTTTAGCTCAGAGGTCTACCCTTATTCTTTACTACCTAAGAAGGATGAAAGGGAGGCAGGTTTTTCGTGCGACAAAAACTTGAGGTCGCTCCCTCCACCGGCCGTGCGACCGCGACCCCCTCACGGTAAAATCGCGCCTGCATGCGTCCATGCGCTTTCCCTAAAAATACCATTGCTTGTGAGACCAATCTAATTAATCTTATAATACGCCACCGTGCAATACATGGAAACCGAGCACACCTCCATTTATGTCCAGATAAAAATGAAAGGAATGATTGACCGAATAAAAAGGAAAGAAATGATTCGCCGGCCGCCCAAATATTGCCACTCAATGCACGCTATATCCATCCCCATCATCTCCCTTGCGACGCCCTCACGTTAATCTAGCTGCCTCCCCGTGCGATCCCGGCCGGCTGCCAGCGGCAACAAGGCCGGTCACTGCCTCCACCCACGACCGGACCTAGATTGCGTGCAGGACGAAGCCGAGGCTAGGGTTGCTGGTGGTGCAGGACGTCGTGTTCCAACAAGACGACTGGGATGGCGCTCGATCGCGTCAATTGAAGCCGGTCGTGCAAGGCGTCGCTGTGGCGGCAGGACGTCCGATCC
Source organism: Hyparrhenia diplandra (assembly GCA_015847255.1). Classification (NCBI taxonomy): domain Eukaryota; kingdom Viridiplantae; phylum Streptophyta; class Magnoliopsida; order Poales; family Poaceae; genus Hyparrhenia; species Hyparrhenia diplandra. Next base: position 74,236 of record JADLZK010011798.1, read on the forward strand.
ATTCATCACCTTCCTCCAGGTTTTCCTCTGAGTCTCTAAGACTGTCCCTTTGAATTTTCCTCCAGGACACCCAATCAAAGAAGCGGTTGATAGGGAACCAAGCCAACGGCTGTTGAGAACCCTAAATCCAGGGCTCCTTGTTGGTCTTGCTTCTTTGATTGGGTGTTCATGTCGCCACCCCACATCACGTAGCAAGTAATATTGTGCCTGCATGTGATCCAACGATAGGACAATTTACATTGAAATACCACTGGTCAGGCCTGTTAATTTTGCATAAAAACAAAGGTAAATCTGTTGGAAATTTATCATAACTGCATGAGATCACAACAAGGTAAATCTGTTGGAATTTTATCAAACGATAGCACATAACTGCATGAGATCGAATGGTTTTATCATCTGTTGGAATTTTTTCACCGAGAACATCTTAATAGCTTGAATCTATGAAGCACATTTTATACCATTCAATTTACTGCATAAACCAAAGAAAAAATTGCAAGGTAAATGTGACTTCAAAAAGAATTCGAGAGGGTTTAAAGGAATTAACACAACTGAAATTAACAGTGTTTTAAAGGAATTGTGCCGGGCTCTGGCTAAACTTTTTCTTATCAGTTAACATTTTTTGTCAAACTGAGGTATCACAGGCTATCACCCTAACACTCAGTTAAGTACAAGAACACCTTGCTGACTCTGTTTTGGTTCCCAGCAATTTGAAAATAGCCGGACAGAAGCAACATCTCGGAAGGCTTCTGAGTCAGCCAGCTCAACCGGGAGCAACAGGTGATGCTGCCGAAAAACGTCACTGCTCCACGCCTCCGGATGTTAGTCGACTAGCCGGCAAACGAACACCCAATAGGTATGCCAACCCTCCCTTGGTTGTGACTAACTTTGATTCAAGTCATTGGTGCTCACTCCACCTGACATGAGATTTTCAATTGTTTCATCCCATGAGATTTTTCTTTGCTGAACAACAGTCATCATTTAGATATAGCTCTACTTCCAAATTTATGACATTTGTTTATTGGTGGCACTATATCTCCCTTTTTTAATAAGGCACATACAGGTTGGAACTATGTGGGTGCAATGTCAGGTTCATGTTGATCACACGAATGTCTTTTTACTGTAGCAGTAGCAGCCATGTGTCAGGTTCATGTTGATCACACAACTTGATGCCTGTAAGCCCCTGTTTTCGCTAGGCGCTAGGCGGATTCTAGGCGGTGACCGGAGCCTAGAGCCTAGTCGGGATTAAGCGAGCCTAGGCGTTCCTAAGTTTTTTCTAGGCGGTGGCTAATGCATGCTTTTGTACTTAACAAAAGAGCTAATATATGCTTTTTATTTATACTTAATAAAAGAAAATAAATAGGAGATAAGTGCTTTTTGGGGAGAAAGAGGAGAAGAAGGCCCATTTAACAGCCCAAGCCCACCGAGACACCTTATCCTCTCCCTTCCTCCTCTGTTTTCTCTCTCTCCCGAACGAAGGATCTCCCGAACTCCCTCCGCTCCCGTCCCGGCTCGCCACCGCCTCCTTCCCCCCCCCCGCTCTCGACCCCCGCCGCCGCCTCCTTCCCCACCGGATCCGCGCCGCCCGACGCCCGCCAATCTCGCCACGCTCGCGCGCCGCCTCTCCTCGCCCCCTGCTCGCGCGCCGCCGCCACTGCCGCCCGCCGGTGACCCAGCCCGCCTAGGGTTCCGCCCACCCCCTAGGCGTAGGCGGGGACCCTCCGCCGAGCTTTAAGCGCGCCCTAGGCTCAAGCCTAGGCGCCGCCTAGCTGAACGGGGCACAGAAGCGCTTTGAGAATGAATTAATCATCATTCCATTTTTAGGAGGGCCTTTCATATTCTGTGATGCATCATTGTTAGTTGACGTTGGTTGTGCTCTCTCGAACTACTATCCGAATCGGAATAACAATTATGTTGACTTTTCTTTGAATCAGCCTTTTGTTTCGTGACGACGTCAACAGACTGTCGAGAATAACGACGACTCGCTACAACGCTGAAAACGGTTCAGGTTTTGCCTCTCTCTACTATTCATGATCCGGCAATGAACTATTTTGTGTGAACAGCACGCCTATATTATATCTATCACTCTCTTTTTTTTTAGCTACGGTTGATTTTATGTGAGTCACTAAATCATAATAACTTCACCATGACGTTTTATATAAATTCATAGATTTTGTACGAAGCTATTGCTTTATAGTGCAACTCTTGTTACCAAACTTGTTGCTCTCTACCTCAGCTGAGAAACAAGAGTCCTTTGCTTTGTGGTGTCGTGCATAGTTGACAGGTAGTATTGATGGACACAAGTGGGACAACCGGTCATCGGGTACCTTTTGGGGACCTTACCAATAGAAATCATGGAGGTATATTTCATTTTCACATAATGTTTATATGTTTGCATCTCCTCACCAAATTCATAAAATCCAAAATAATGAGCAAACAAGTTCATTTGTCCAACAATAATATCAGGGAAGGCAGAGTCATACACCATCATATTTTGGTAGATTAGAAACAAAAAGTAGTTCAGGAAATAAGTTATACCTTTGCCACATTTGAGCCTATGTGCTTCTCTCGAGCAGTAGCATTTTTGTCATTTTATAAGTTACACTGATCACATTCAGGACATGCAGACATCCACTCCAATACTGATCTTTGTGGCCTGCAATAAAAAAGAGTTATTAATCATAAGAGGAAACCAATGGTTCAGCATCAACTGCCATTTTTATTGCATGTGGTTACTAAAGAATATTTTTTACACAAGAAGAGTGAGATCATAGGCGTATATCGAGCTAAAAGATTATATCACAAATCCAGCACTTTTTAACAGAACAAAAGAATGATAGATCGATAGATACCTGAGCAGCCCTTGCCCGCTCTGCCAACTGCTCACATGACAATTCCCTTTCCTTAAGTTCATTGTTAAGCTCAGAATTCTTTAGCTATCAGCAGGGCTAATGCATGCTGCATGAAACGAGTAGCAAAGAATGATTTAAGTGCCTCAAACACTAGGAGAAGGATATTTTATTCTCAAACAAAAATAGGAGAAGCATAAATGTCTGGGAAAAAATAGACCTACCACCAATCATGACAGTTTTGCTGTTTCTTCCTGGAGAATCCTGCAAAAACGATTTATGTTTTGAGACAAGTCCAAATGCATAGACCTACCCTCATATACATGCTTGGACTCACATAAATTGGGTTTAACCGATGTACCGATCCTATCTGCAACCAATCATTAAAACTGGTAAGCATTTTTTGTTTAAATAAAGTAGGATAATCTCAAAACTTTTAGCTGTTCCACATCAAGAACTTTTACCTTAAATTTTAGCCATTTAGGTAGCTACAGCTGATATAACTGGTAAGCATTTTTGTTTTTCCTCAGCATGTCATTCTGTTACAAGCTAGCATAATTCTTTTTGCTCATTTCACATAATCAATTTAACAGTTCACGTAGGTAGGAGCATCAGACTACAATGCATATTGTCCTGAGTACCATATTTTCTTTGATGCTTTTGTCTCAAACGTCTTCTTCATTAGTGGAAAATCATACTTAGTAGCTATATCTGAAAACCATATCTCACCAGGCGCTGTTGTGCAATGCATGTGCATCAGATACTTTCAAGAGAATGCAATTTATGGCAAACATAAACAAATGACAAACAAGATTTATAAACTCTTTTACTGCCTGGGGATCCAATTGGTAGTGATGTAAGCAGTTCAATGTACATTGGCACAAGCACATAATCTGATGAAAACATAACAAGAGCGCATGATTTTATTCTAGATGATCAAAATACCATAGTCAATGACAAAAGAACAGAAAGCCCGGCCATGCCATGCGTTGTCAACAGCGGGAAGAAGAGAAAGCTCACCTAGATCTTGTGGAAGTCAAGAGAGAGAGAGAGTTGGAACTACATGCCACGTCACGGGGATTGCAAGGTCAGGGATGAGCTTGACCTGCAGTGAGGATGCCATATTTAGCCGGAAGCCTGAATGTCGCATTTCAGCTGGTCAGCCATGGAGTGGCATAGCAGCAGTGAAGGGGAGGGGGCAGCCAGGACATGCGGGGAATACCGGAAAAAGGAGCTTACGCTGGCGAATCTGCTGACTAATGCGGTCAGGAATCGAGTGGCGGCCACGGCTCGGCGGATCCAGTGGCGAGGGGCAGACCGGAGGAGTTGCTCCCTATTCCGGAACGGCGCCACCGCTGCACCAGTCGCCTCCGGGGAGAGCTTCACCTTGAGACGAGCACCCACCGCAGCCCCGGTGAGACGCCGCCGCAGCTCTTCCAAGCGGAGCCGCTGTCCCCGCTTCACCTTGGAGGCCAGCACCCACCGCAGCGCCGGTGAGAGGCCCCCGCCGTCGGGGGATTGGAGGCCGGGAGCGGGGGTGTCCTGGCACCGCTGAGAGGCCGCCGACGGCTGTTGTGTTTCTACGACAAGGAAAGAGCGGGGCGGCCTGCGGTTGCGCAGTCGTGGGCTTCGTGGCATCGGAGGGAGGGAGCGGGGCAGTGCGCCGCGGCAGGGCCGGAGGCAGAGGCCAGGTCGAGCGGGGTCGGGGAGCGCAGCACCGGCGGCTGGCCCCCCGAGCTGCTGCTGCTACGGCGAGGTGGTGGCGCAGGTCGGCGGTAGGTGGTGGTGCGGCTTCCGGAATGCCGGCCGGCGGCGTGCGCGTGGTGGGGGGGGGGGGGAAGCGAGAGGACTGGCGAGGTGGATGTAAGAGTCCAGTCGCCCAGACGTGCAAGTGCAAAGCTATCGCTAGAGACATACTCCCTCTGTCCCGTGGAGTTGGTCGTTTTTATTTTTAAATTTCATATTTAACCATCCATTTTATTCAAAATATTTATACAAATCATAAAATAAATTAATCAATATTTAAGTATCTTCATTGATAAAATAAGTTTCATAACAAAATAAATTATATTTGTGCAAAAAATTTGAATAAGACAAGATTAAAAATGATGGCACTAATCCAGGGTAACAAAAAAATTGGGACGGAGGGAGTAAACACACACAAAATAATAATTAAAAAACGAAATTGGAATTTTCTAATTGTTTTTATTTTTTTATTAAACGGCAGTTCGTACTTCTACGGAAAATTATATATAGTATGTGTAGCAACATTTGAATTTATTTATGCATAGATAAAAATATGTCATAATTTATTTTTTTTACTAAATAAGCTATATAACTATCCCTATTTATGTTTGATTCTTCGATTCTACATTACAAGTCAAATGATTTAGATCTAAAAAAAAAAACTAATTTGTTAGTGTACAATACTCTTTTAGAAACTAAATAGAACAAATATAATAGAATTTCATATACCTATATATCATTTCAATTTTTGAGGTTGTACCTAATTATTTTAGAAAAAATAGGATAAATTAATCTTTTATAAGTATGTTTGTACCTTAATCATTTCAAGGATAACCTATTTTTTTTTCTTTTATAGGTCTCGATGGATACTTCGGATACAAAAGTTTTGAAGGAGCCTATGGATAATTCGGAAGGTACGGTGCAAATAGAAACTTCCAAGGAGCATGTGAATACTTGAGATGTGAAGCTTTACGAGGATATTGTACAAGTAGAAAATTCAATGGAAGAACATGCCCCTATAGGGAAAAGTGCCGATCTGAGATGAGCCACCTTGTGAGGATGAAATCTATGATATGGAGAAGTTAGGACTAGAGGGTGCTGAGAATGTGATAAAGGTACGACCAATATGAACGACACTAATATGACAAGTATTAATGTTTACAACCGAAGTTTAAATGGATTCTATTGTTGTAGATTCGTCATAACAAAAGGATTTCTTTGCATAATGATAAGATAGGTTCGATGCATAACAAACCCAAAAAATCAATGACTACTCGCATCGTTAAGCAAGGTTACTTTTGATCTATTATATTATGCTATCCATTTAGTATCTATTTTGTTATAATAATAATTATCTTACTATGCCGGACACTCAAGTGGATTACTTATTCTATAATACATGTTTCTGTTGAATACTCGTAAATCCGCAACTATTCATACGGTGAAGATAGCATATTTTTTTAAAGACATGCATTATTGCCCATGTGATAAGCATTAATGCCTCGCATACACTCTCATGTGTACAGGATGGTATGAAGATGCGTCTTCTTGGTGGATTTATTGGCGCACGAAAAAAAAATGGATATCGAAGATATCTTCCGCCACTATAAAACATTACCTTAGTCGAATTACAGAAAAGTCCATAAAATAGAGTTTACAAACCCGTGAAATCCATGATTGATTGTGATACTTTCACAAAACTTGTTTGGATTTGATTGTGTTACTTTCACAAAACTTGTTTGGATTAAATGTTACTTTAATATCATTGTTTAATCTTTATAGTATTGCTATTTTATCATGTGATTCATGTTTTTTATATAAAATTTAGTTACCCCGTAGCAACGCACGGGCATTTAACTAGTCTTTTATAAACTACATCAGATGGAAATCCCAAAACTTTTGCAGCCAAGCTGAATAAAGACTAGCCACTCACTGCCTTATATCTTCAATTGCTTCCTTGCGGCGCTGAATTTGGCTTTCAAGCATGTGAATCATTGTGGCTCTTGCCTAAAATATATTAATATTAAAGAATGTAAGTACATTATTGAAGATAGCAGAAAAAATACACCACGTGGAACGAAATCTGAGGCTCACACCTGATGAGGTCGTAGGGAATTGAGAAGATGATGTAAGTTCTTGAATATGAGTGTAATATCTTCTACCCTAGGACCGTTACTGCTGGCGACGCCCGCCGAGCCCTCGCCGGCGCCGGTGGCCTCCCGGCCCCGCCCTCCCCCTCCCCCCCCACCTCCCCTCCCTCCTCTCCTCCTCCTTTGCACGGCCCCGGCAAGCCCCAACTCTCCCTCCCCGTCGCGGAGCTGCCGCCGGCATGCGGCCGCCGCCGCCGCGGCCCGCGCCGCCGCCCGGTCACCGCCCCTCCCACGTCGCCGTTGGCGGCGGATCCGCCGTCTTGGGGCGGATCCGGTGATCCCGCCCGGCCGCGGCTGGGCCGGCCCGCCGTCTCCGTCGTCCGTGCCCGACCTGGCCGGGTTGCGCGCCGGGGTGGCGGTGTGGGCGTCCGGCCGGGCGCCCGCCGTTGACCCTTCCCGGCCTTTCGGCCAAACCCTCTTCACCGCGGCCGGCCAGCTGCCGCGCCCGCGCCCAGCGCCAAGATCTTCGTCGGCATCCGCGCCGGCCGCCTTTGGCGTCGCCCTCACGGCCGGGTTTCGCGCTGGCGCCGCCCGCTAGCGCGGTGGCGCGGTGGCGCCGTGGGGATGGGATCCGCGTCGCGGTGCCGCCGGCGGTGCCAATGGGCGCAGATTCCCTCCGTTCAGCGGCGCCGGTGTGGCCGTCATTGTCGGCGACGGGTCTTCCCACCGTGGTGCCGTTTGGCTCGCCCGCTGGGCGAGGCGCGGCCGCCGCCGAGCCCGACACCTCCAAGCCTCAGATGGTCGCTGTGTGCCGCGGGGTTGGCGTCCCGGTGTGGGGTGGTGCCCTTCCTTCCCGTCCGCTCGTTGCGAGATGTCGAGGAGGGGCGAGGTCGGACGACGTCTCGCGCCTACCTCGCGGCTCCTACTCCCGCTAGGACCTGCTTTCGTCGTCGCCGGGCGTGGCGGGAGGCCGTGCTCGTGCGACATACGCTCCGACCCGTCGCGCCCCCATCCCCACCGCCGCTCCGACCACTCCGGCTCCCGACTACGCTCCGGCCTCGTCGGCGTCTCCCACCTGCCCCGCCCCTCCGTCGGTCGACCCAAGGGGATGCGGTGGGTGGGCGCCTCCTTCTCCGGACCTTTCGGACAACGAGGAGGAGTATCTTGGCCGGAGGCCCCCACCGTCGTCGGCGCGCTTGTCCATCCTGTCCTCGCCGGCACGCTCACGGGCTCCGCCCGCACACGGGTGGCCCCGATGTGGCTAGCGTGGACTACGCCCGGGCATCGGAAGTGGCGGCCTTGGCGGCGCGGTCGACGTCGTCGCCGTCGTCGGTCGTCGTGGGACGCCCCTTCCGCGGCGACCTCCTCTGCGGCTAGGGTGCCGGCCGGAGGCTCGTGACGGCGACCGGTGGCGTCCGGGCCACCGTCGACTTGGCCACCCACGCCGCTCTCCATCGCCCGGTGACCGCCGTCGTCGTCGTCGTCGTGACGGGGGCCCGGCCAGAGCCATCCTCGCCGTCTGCGCCCCTCATCGATGGACGACGGCTTCACTTGTCCGGGCGCCGCGGCGCCGGCGTGCCTCCCCCTCGTCCTCGGCGTCGGACGCAATCGCGGCCGCCTTCCCTCGTCGGGCTGTGTTTCAAGCGCCCGGGCGGGGACCACGTCGCCCTTCGGTGTGCCGCCCGAGCCCGTTGCCTCCTCTCGCTGCCGCGACGAGGCGTGGCAGGGGCTGCGAGCGTTTTTCGTCGCTCGACCCACGGCGCCTCCACGGCGGTCTTGGCGGGAGCCTCCACTCGGTGCTCGGGAGCCCGCGCATTGTGCTCGGGACCGTAGCCTCGCCCGTCGACGCGTATCCGGGGCTGGCGGGCGTCCTAGGGGCGGGTGGGTCACCGATGCTGCCTTCTTCGTCGGGCGGATCCTCGCCCGCCCACCTCGACCGGCATTGCCCCTGGAGACCCCCTCGCGCCACGCCTGCGGTTTGGGAGATGCGCCAGGCCGATGCGGCCCGAGCTCTTCGCCGCCCCCGAATCGCCTTGGATCGATTGGTGGGCCGGAAGGGTGGCGGCGAGTTAGCGTGCGCAACGGAGGCGCGCGCAGCCCCACCACCGCTCGCACCGGGCGGTGGGCGGGCTTGTGGCGACGAGTTTCTTTTGCGCGCCCAGCGCCGGCACTCGGGGGCCTCCTCCGTCCAACGGGGTCTTTGGAGGTCTCCTGTGGGGCCTCCCTTTCGTGCGCCGGGCCTACCTCGGCGGGGGGTGTCACGCCTCGCCCACATCCACCGGGGGGCTCGGACGACCGGGTGGGCGGACGGTCCTTGCCGAGTTCACCTCGACACGGTCGGGGCTGGCTATGACGGAGACGAACGCCCGCCCGACGGCGTGGCGGCCGAGCCTCCCACGGGCCTCCAGGCCGGTCTCCCGACTCGGCGCTGCCCACCACCTCTACTACTCGACGGGACCGCGGTGGACACCGGGGGCCTCGGGGGAGGGACGCCGAGCCCGGGACTTCTTGTCGGCGATCACCTTGCCACTTTCGGCGACCCGTCCTCACCGGCCCGGCCACCCCTCCGCTCCTCGTAATCACCGAGGAAGAGTGGACCCTTAGGCGCAAGACCCGCCTCGGCCGAAGTCGGCCTATGGCGGATCCAAACCCGGGCGGCGGGCGAAGGTGATGCTCGGCAAGCTTGGGGCCGTCCGGTCGACAGCGATGTCCGACACTCCGGACCGGGAGGCGGCGGCCAAGTTCGAAGTACTACGGCGACGATGTGTCGCCCGCAAGCGTTTCTTTTTCTTGAGCTCTTCCCCATGATGCGGCCCCCGGGCGGGCGGCGGCTAGCGGGGATTCTCGGTCTGTCGCCGTCAAGCCGCTTCTCTCCTCTCGTCGCCTGATAGTTTACTCTTTAAGTACAACTTTGTCACTCCGCCCGTTTCAGTAGGCGATTGTTGTCTCAGGTGCTTACTACGTCGCCTGCGCCAATTGTTTTGGCTAATGTGTGCGTCGTGTAAAACTCTATTTTCCCTTAATGAAATACGTGTCAATGGACACGCTTTCAAAAAAAAAAAAAAAGAAAAAAAAAATATCTTCTACCCTACGAGCATATTGAGATGGTCTCTCAACTAAAATATCTGCCAGCTCCAAAATATGCAATTGAAGCTCTCTGTTGAGGGTCCTTAGCTCCTTTTTGAAGTCTAAAAATTAACAATTGCAAAAAAACAGTCAGCTCATTAAATCAAGGAAAACTTACTAAGTCCTCAAAAGTAACAGTCAACAACAACAACATGGCCTTTTGTTAGAAGCAAGTTGGGGTAGGCTAGAGATGAAACCCAAAAAAAGACAGGAAACAGAGAAACACATAAAGGTCACGGTTTAGGTACGTTGATGGCTAGTCTCCAAGCACTCCTATCCATAGCTAAATCCTTGGTACATAAAAATCTCAACTATTGACAAAGAATTGAGTTATGTATGCATATGCAGATAAACATATCTATTTCGCAAGAATCAACGCACCAATATTGGGGCCCTTTGGATAAAGCTGACGAACATTATGACTCTCCAAGCTTGGAATCACAACATCTCCTAGATACCAAAGAGGCAAACCATTATCAATTTAATGCCATCGATAGCAGATTAGCAAAGGCATTATGAGAAAACATACTGTGTAATCAACACCCAAGGCTTTGAATGGTCCATCAATTGGCGGTGGTGGTTCTGGTGCAGATGAGGGATCTTGCTCAAAATTCTTGTAAAGTCGGTAAAATGGAGGAGGTGGAGGGTACGATGATGATGTGGCCATTGCTATCCTGTCATATACAATGAAAAACCACATATTAGCATAGAGAATTTGAGATTGAGGTGTCAAGCCAAACAATATAACTATTAAAGTCAAAGTCGTTTAATTCCTATGTTTGGTTTTAGTTTACATAAGCTCATTGAATAAAATGAAATTTATGATATATGATATGATTCAAAATGAAATGACGGTGAAACAACCGTTTTTGCAATATTGCCGCTATTATAAATTGTACATGCTTACTAAAAGTAAGTATGGAGAAATCCGCATGCTAATGCCACTCAACTTTCTAATTGCAGCCACGGCCTAATACTACATATCACAAAACAAAACACTACACTACATAGTAAAGACTCAGGAGCCTTCTAATTTGTTTAATCGGACCGACAAAGCATGGTTGAGTAGTTACTCAATTACAATGGGTTTATTCAAACCGAGTAATAATAAAAAAATACATGAGCAACTTCCACGAGACCACAATCTAAAACATGACCGGTTTACCTAGAAATGTAGCACACAAACGAGACCAAAATTTTGGTTACTCGCATGCGAAGAAATCAAATCAAGTCGAGCACTTTCGGCCAAAGGCCATTTGGATGGGGAGTGGGGATGGAGCGCTGGGCCTCTCGCGATCGCTCTCTGGGCCGTATTTGGATCCGCCCCAGGGTTTGGCCGGTGCCAGCGGACGCCCGGTGTGGTGGTGGCTGATGGGCGGCCGGGCGGCGGCTGGCGGTGGGTGGCGAGTGGCAACACGCTTGGCCTGCGAGGTAGTAGGGTGGGCGGCCGTCGGCGCCTCGGCCGGCGATGTTACGTCGTCGGGCGGGCGGCGCCGCCCGGTCAATCGGTCTCGGGTCGAGAGGGTCGAGGGCGAGTCCGGAAATTGAGGTTTGCGGGGTGGGAAGGCCGGATGGGCCATTGGGCCGTCCGGTCGAGTGTGGCCCAGATGGTCTCGGCCGTCCGTTTAATCGGGCCGTGGTCGTGGCCGGGTCCCTTTACGCCTCCACCCTCGCCCCAGAGTTGATATTCAAAAGCGATCCCGACCTTCCTCTCCCGCAAGAAAGAAAAAGAAAAAGGAACAGGGAAGCATAGCACAAGCCAAGCGCAGACAGAGGCGGCCGCCGCAGCAGCAGCAACGACACGCACCCCCTCCCCAGTCACGCCACCCGGCTCCGAGGAGGAACGAGGCCGCGCGCCGCAGATCCGTGGTCGCCGCTAGGGTTCCGGCGAGATGGACGTGGTGAAGGCGGCGCAGCTGTCGGGGCGGACGCTGGAGCGGGTGGTGGTGCACCCCTGGTGCTGCTCAGCATCGTCGACCACTACAACCGTGTCGCCCGCGACACCCGCAAGCGCGTCGTCGGCGTCCTCCTCGGCACCTCATCCCGCGGCTCCGTCGACGTCACCAACTCCTACGCCGGTAAACCTCCCAACAACCCCCGCCGTCCTGTTTCTCTGTCCGTCTCTAGGGTTTGCGCCGCTCAGGGTGCACGCTTCTGGTCACGGATGTGGCTGCTGTGCTGCTTAGGGGTTTCGTTGAATCGGCTGCGGGTGTAGACGCAATTAGATCTATTGACGTGGATTGCCCATGCTGCTCATGCGTGATTGATTAGATCTGTGATGTTGTACCGTGGGTGACTTGCTGAATTCGCCACTTGATTTTTATGTAGTGCCGTTTGAGGAGGATGACAAGGATCCTAGGATCTGGTTCCTTGACCACAATTACCATGAGTCGATGTTCTCCATGTTCAAGAGGATTAACGGTATGCTGTATCGAAATTCTCAAAACTTGTTGGGCCTGCTTGGTGATATTGATTCTGTTGCCCTAATGACCACGAGCTGTTTGTGGTGCAGCCAAGGAGCATGTTGTTGGCTGGTACAGCACTGGCCCAAAACTAAGGGAGAACGACTTGGATGTCCATGCGTTATTCAACAGGTATGGTGAATCTTAATGGGAAGTTAGGTCCTCTTATGATCCTGTATTACAGTTTTGTATGTGCTGTCCTAAGTTATAGACAAGTGTGTAATTTTTCCAGTCAACTCAGGATGAATGTTTGAAGTGTTGTCATATGTAGATTAGCTCCCACAAGCTATTTGACTATGTTTCACCTAATGTTGGTGATAGACTGGTTGCAGACGTATTTCTGTTTTCCTCTGCTCAAAACATATGCTAGAGATTCTTGATCCAGGACTGCATAGCCAATGCATTCTTCTTATGAATTTTGCTTTGAAATTCATAAGAAAAATGTTTCACCTAATGTTGGTGATACACTGGCCCAATACATTTTCATATAAATTTTGCTTTGAAATCCAGCACTGGCCCAAAGCTATTTGACTATGTTTCACCTAATGTTAGTGATACACATGGTTGCAGACGTATTTCTGTTTTCTTCTGTGCTCAAAACATTTGCTCATATGCTAGAGATTCTTGATCCAGAATTTTGCTTTGAAATTCTATGTCTACTGTCCTAGCACTGGTATTGTAGAAAATGCCAAGAGTTAGTATTTGCACCAGAGTCAATTTCTTCATTTTTATTTCTTCTCCACATACTTCTGTAAAAGAATAATCTTGTTGGATCAAACTAAATCATTAGCTTTGAGAGTCATCAATACTTTCTGATGGTTTGGGAACTTAAAATGTTTTTCATCTACATTTCATTTTCTTTGTCCTTCTCTAGGGATGTTGGATATTTTCTATATAATGTTAATTCTGCTAGTTTGGTCACTGGGTGCTCATCCTGTATTGCCTGTGGCGCTTCTCACAGCTGTTTATTCCAATTCTCGCTCTCCAATTTGCAGCTATGTCCCTAATCCTGTCCTGGTCATTATTGATGTGCAACCCAAGGAGCTGGGGATACCCACAAAAGCATACTACGCTGTGGAGGAGGTTAAAGAGGTATGTCTGAGGGCTGAGATGCTGGAGTGTTTCACTTGCTTGCTCAGTGTTTAATTTGTTTTTGTTCTTTACAGAATGCTACTCAGAAAAGTCAGAAGGTATTTGTTCATGTTCCTTCAGAAATTGCTGCTCATGAAGTTGAGGAAATTGGTAAGACTTGTTGATCTGATACTGCATGAACAGCAACAAAAATTATGTGGTTTTTACTGTCCAGATGATATTGTGAAATGTTATGATTAGGCGTCCACCAATACTGCCTTCATTTTGAGCAACCAAATAATTATGTATGATATATTCATGCTTGCACTATGATGGTTTACTCATATTTTGTGCTATCATCCGGATTTGGGCACCTTCTAAATTATAATTATGTTCAATTTATTATTCATACCCTATTCTCATTGTCAGTCTTCCAATTGGTCAGTTTTGTTTTGAGAAATAAAAATAGTTACCAAGAAATATTGATAGAATTTTGCGCTGTGACGATTTGTTAACTGATATGCCTTGTGCTCTCTTCTTGAGTCGAGCACCTTCGAGGGATGTAAAGGACACAACAATAAGCACACTTGCTACAGAGGTAATATGTCATGAGTGGATTTTCCGATTGCGTATTGTTGTATCTAAGGTGCGCCCTAAATATCCCTTTCCTTTGCCAATTAAGGTCACTAGTAAGCTTGCAGCCCTGAAGGGACTCGATGCAAGGCTTAGGAGATCCGGAGCTATTTGGATCTTGTAATTGATGGGAAGCTCCCACTGAATCATGAAATTTTGTACCATTTGCAGGTTCGCCTCTCTTGCAATTCGTCATGTATTACTTTCATTTGAATTGAATGAACTAAACAGTAAATGATGAAATATACCAGCTTTCTTAGTTGCCGTAGTATTGCAATCGCAATTGAACACCCTTGAGAACAGTTATTTTTCCACATGTAGTTATGTTTTTAGTTTTTCAGCATTGATTTTTAATTCTGTCATTAAAGTTCTGCTTGAAGAGATTGGATTATATTCATTATGAGTTCTTTTTGCAGGATGTGTTTAATCTCCTTCCAAATCTGAACGTAAATGAGCTAATCAAGGCCTTTGCAGGTAATCCATCTTTCTTTTGATTTAACATAACTGACCTGATATTTCCATATTCTTGGAATCCTTATTGCAGTAGCCTAATGTTCCCTTTCTTTGTGCAGTGAAAACAAACGACATGATGTTGGTGATATACCTGTCTTCTCTGATCCGGAGCGTCATTGCGCTTCACAATTTGATCAACAATAAGGTTGGTTGTTTCTATTTGCTTCTGATGCTGTTTCAGTCCCTCTATGCATTCCTTGTAGATAGATTGATATCTTTGTGGCATTGGTCACTTGTAATTTTTTTTCTGTGGGCATGAAATCTTGTCTGATAATTGTTGTGAATCCAGATGCTAAACAAGGAGCACGAGAAGGCCGAGGATTCGAAACCAGCCGCCATTCCTACTGCTGCCGGGAGCTAAACATGCTTTTGATCACTGATTGGTGGCCAAGAAAAGGGATGAAACTTGTGTTGACTAGCACAGTCGTGCTCGAACCTATTGTCTTGACCTTGAATGGACATTTTGATGTTTATTTCATGTATGATGAGGTCAACGGCAAGAGAAACCAATTACATTGTATGAGCTTTAGATCATACGTCAAGTTTTCTGTAGATTTTGGTGCTGTTTTATCTGATGCATCATGTTTCATGATGTAGACTTTCGTTCCTGTGATTGATTTATAGCGAACCTGTACGTTGTACGTCATGCAATTCATCTACGTTCATGATTGATTTGTAGCAAGTCGTAAATACTTTCATAGTTACAAATTGTAGTTGGCTTTGGAACTTTTCAGATTTATTGCTTTTTTACTTATGATATGCAGGCGTAGTGTATAACCAGCCAAGATAAAGAAAATTAATGTATCTGTAAGAAAAGTCAACTACAATTTGAAATGGAAAGATTCATCTATTTGGACTGATCCTGTTGATAGGTAAACATGGGAAGTTTGGTTCGTGGTCATAGTTCGCCATGAAACCTTGGACAATTGTGCCTAGAAAATTTGAATTCATTTGTCATTAAAACCCTGGAAACTGCAATAGCTTCCTGCGTTGAACACACATCCACGTCGCCTGAATTTTTACCGCCATCAGATCTCGTCGCCTGAATTTTTTACCGCCATCAGATCTCGAGTTAAACGGCCATAATTTACTAAATCAGCTTTTACCGGAAGCAGCTTCTTGTGATTTTTTTACCTTTCCAGTTTTTCGGCTTCTTCTGGTTAGAATATGGTGGACCAAATATGTACTCAACTTCAGCTTCTCTCTTCAGGAAACTTCTACTTCCATCCCGTCTCTCTCGTCTTCGCTCCCTCTCTCCTTCCCGACACGGACGGCGCGAGACGGCCTCGGCGGCGGCCGGCCCTCCACGCAGCGGCGGCCACCCTCCTCCTCCTCTTCCTCCCCCCTCCTCCCTCCTCCTCTACAGCCCTTACCTCTCGCACCGGCCATGGCGACGGCCGCCTCCGCCTGACTACTGTGCAAGTTCGGCCGCTGGCCGTCCTTCGCTGTGGGGGCCAACGGCCGCCTTCCCCGGGGCGCGCCGTTGTCGGGCGGCCTTGGTGGCTGAGCGCCACGGCTTCTCGGCACGTCGATTTGGACGGACAGCCCCTGTTGTGGCCGGGCTGCCCTAGGGTTAGGGGTTTCGTGGCCCATCGGCACGAACGGGACAATGCTGTGCAGGCGTCACACCACCGCCATGGCGCTCACTTCTTCGTCGCGACCTCCGCCAGAAACGAGCAACCGCCGAATGTGAGGCTGATTCCCTCCCGGGTCTTTGAAATTTCAATTTAATTTCAGTAACGGATTGATTCCCATGTTTGTGTAAATGTATCTGTGCGATTACTTATAAACTAAGGTTACAAAGACAGAGATTAATCATTATTTGTGCACATATATGAATATTACACTTCTCTGCTCAAATAAATGTTCATGTCATAGTGTACAGATATTGTCTATTGCGTTTTTCATATACTCTTAATGGATTCCAATGGCAAGTTAATGACAACATTCTTTGCACTCACAGGGCTGTGTCTTGGATTGGCAGATTCGATGAGGAAAGGTTTATCCTGTTGTGATTGTGTGCTCTATAAAGAAAAGGTAGAGGTATGTTTCTTATCTAGCAAATTAATTATTCATTTGCTTAGACACCCCCTACCTGCCATCGAAAGTTTTGTGAAGAACTATGTAAACAACATGAGCTTCCTCGTCATTACATTCCAGTATGCTGATGCAATTATGCATCCTTTTCAAAAAATGTAGTTAACAACATTGAATATGTCGATCAACAAGTGACCTATCTGCCCTCCTCGCCTTAACCATGAGATTGAGAATGCCATTAGAAAATAGTTCTATGGTTCCTTAGAAATTCTCTGCTGTATTTTATTTGAGACATATGTCCTCTTTTTATCTTGGCCGAATGTTATATATTTTAGGGGTCCTCCCCTTGTTCTCTCATAGAAATGAGTGGAAGAATGATATGAGAACCTTAATTTGTGCTATTAGCAGAGCTTCCAATCTGTACTGATGGGTTCAGAAATAACAAGAAGCAAATAAAATTTCAAATTTGAACATGCTTCTCACATGATATTGGTTCAAAAAAAAAAAAACAAGAAGCAAATAAAATTTTAAATTTGAACATGCTTCTCACATGATCTAGCGCTGTGTAAGAACTTGCTACTATTCTGACTCGCAGTGTCAAGGGCCATATTAGTGGTGTGCCGATTAAGCTTGGATGATGCCAGATTAGATTGTTTACCAAAAAGAATGTATGGAAAACCTTTTTTTTTTATCTGAAAACTAAAAGTGTGCATATATTTTAAAGAAAATAAATTACATCGACAGAAGTTTTTTTCTCATTCGTTTGACATAAATTGGGCTGTCCCTGTGACAGAACCTTATTCTAGCTATTGCTCTTGAAATGCTTTCTGCACCTTTCCACTATTTAATCCCTTTTGTACTGATTATTATAATGCTACCAAGATTCTCAACACATTTCTCCTTGATAATCATGAGTGTGAGACACTGGTTTCCTGCAAACTAAATGAGATACTGGTCATCTAACATCATTTGCTTCTACATTCAGATTCGTGTAAACTGCATCTCTCACCTTTCTTTATGTCAGGCATGAATTCGTCCCACGATATGCTCTACAAATGTGATTTATGAATGTGGCCTTATAATGTTCATCTCCATTAACTGTACTTGGCACATATATGTCCCCGTCCAATCTCTTAAGACAGCATCGATGTTATACCAATCTACATGTATTTTTTTCTATTATCTATGCGACTTAGCGATGATTCAGATTGCAGACTGACTTTTATATACATCGTATCTCTATTCTGCCTTTATCTTAATTCATACTATTGTCATTGGTGCGGTGTTTCTCATAGTCCAACTGACAACTAAATGCTCTACTTTCATTGCTTTTTATTTACAATCCTCAAACCTAACAGTACAGACATCAAGATGAAGGCCAACATGGTCAGACTAAGAACTGTTTCACCAAAATTTCTAGGCAGCCCTATCGTACTTTGACTGGTGCGCTGATGGCAGGCGTATCATACTTTGACTTTTTCTCCACAGGTGTTCAGGTAATCACCCTGCCTATTCTAGATTTCTACATCACAAAAAAAAATATATGTTTTTTCGGTTGTTTCAACACATCTTTTTAAAACGGAGAAAATTGATGTAATGTATTGCTTATTCTGTTGTGATTTCAGATATTTTTTTAAACAGATAAAATTGATGTAACGCATTGGCAGATGCTTCAGTTGGTGTATGGCATACTATTTTTCCTATAAACATTATGTGGTGTATTTCCTTTTAGTATCCCACTTTTATACATGCTTACACTTATTTGTAGTGTCTTACTCTTGACTGAAGATGGTTTATTTACTTTGATCCAAAAACAGAATTTGGAAAGGCTCCTGTAGACAAACATGGCAGCAACAGCAGTTCTCAAAAGCTTCAGAAACCACAGACAAACAACTCCCAGCTAAAATTGACAAAAAAAAATTGAGGTGCACTGGAACTTCCACCTTCTACCGATTCTATAATTGCATAGCATGTCATGTTTCGAGGTTTAATTTCATAGACAATTGAAGATGTTTATCTGAATCAATTGTATTTTCTTTGTAATTTTCTTCTCGCAATTCAGACCTGGTGCAGTTCTTTGGTGCTACCAAGGATCAAGAGAAGGTGACAATTCAAATTGTCTTTGTGCAACCATACACAAGAGTGTTCAAACTCGAAAAAAAGAAGATATATCTTTGTGCACTAACATTAGTAAGCAACACCACTCCTTTGTAGTTCTATCTGAAAGTACATCTACCTTTGTAGGTTCATCAAGTGAAGCATTGTCACCTGGATCACAAAACCATAAGGTTTGAAGAGCTCTAAAGGTAAAAAAATGTTTTGCAATAGGAAAAATGTAGTCGTTCTACACAATTACACTACAGAACTCATGGTCATCCAGTGTAAACATTTTCATATATATGACCTGACATGTTTAAGTTTCAATATGGATGACTGGACTGCTGCTTGTTTCATGCCTTTGCAGGCTGATCTGTGATCCTCAATATAGTTTTTTATGTATGCTACTTCGGGTGAGATGATCAGTCATTGTCATTAACTACAACAAAAGGACGTGTTTTCCCCATCGAAATATTTCATGTTTTCTGCAAGGAAAGGACGTGCTCTCTGAAAAAGACATGCTCAATTTCTCAAAGGACGTGCTCTCTCAAAAGACATGCTCAATTAAGGACGTGCTTTCTTCAACAAAAGGACGTCCTCTCTCAAATGATATACTCAAATAATGGAGCTTCATGTATGGTTTTGTTTCAGTTGTATACTTCATTCAGGCATAAATAAAACATTTTTTTAGTGTGCCACATAATTACACTTCTCAACTTATGGTCATTTTATGTGTTGACATATATTCCTCTATGTTCTGATATGCTTTCAAACACGGTGCGCATATAATTCTGATATTGATCGTTGCTTAAGTAATGACGAGCAAAATAGTGGTTCAAATTTATCTGGATTGGTCAAAGTACATGTAAACGATCAAGTCTCCTAAACATAATGCTTCACCCTTTTGCATCAAAGCTCCTAAACATGATGCTTCGCCTTTTTGCGCACCCACATTTTTTTCATGCACGGGCGCGCGAATGCGCGCGCCTTCATACTAGTGACGCATAATTTGCCATGACTAACCCTAAACAATTATGGCTAGACAATTTAAATTCATATATTTTACCATGTCTAGAGGAACCTTTTCAAAATTACTTTTCTATTTGAAACTTGGAGCCAAAAGAATTCTTTTCAATGTTTAGTTGCTAACTACTTTTCCAGATTGAGAATAGTTAGTTCGGCTTTTGAACTACAGATTCATTTGATTTCTTATGTATACAGGCGTAATGTATCTTAGGTGCATAGCAAAAAAATCAATGTATCTAGAAAAAGCGGGAGTGAACTCTGATTTGGAGCGGAGGGGTAGCACTTGAACAAAGTGTGGCTTCTAACCAAACAACCACACGTTATGTTTGCTCAGGGTAAGAGACTTCGATCAATCCACCCTTATAAACACACAAACACTTTCGCCAATGCTGTTATGCCTGGCTAGCCACAACACACCACGCTGGCTCTATGCCACAGCCTCCAGGTAGGCACTGAGGTTTTAATCATGCGAGTAGAGGTGTAAGGCAGGCGGAAGTTGGACATCTATGGATTTTAGCACATGAAATAGAAATTTGATTTTTTTTTTTTAAAATTATTGTCTTTCTAGTTTTTTTTTTTTTTTGAACTAGAGAGTATCCATTAGACATCCATGGACATTCAACTTCCACCTATACATGTGAGAGAGTGGCTTTATAGAGTCTAATGGTTACTTACACAAGCAAATATTTAGCACATGTTATGTGTGAAATACTACCCAACACAGTTCTGTGGGGACCATAGAGTTGCTAGGTTAGTGTAGGAGAAGGGAGAAGAGAGGTGGCTTGTTGTAAACCCCAACCTCCACATAAAGCACTGAGGTTTCGTAGAGTCTGATAGTACATTGCAGAAGTACACACTAAACACGTGTGACAGACCATAGAGTTGCCAAGTGAGACAGTGGGAGAAGTGAGAAGAGAGGTGGTGAGAGACCAAGTTGGTTGGTGAGAGAGTTGGGGAAGTGAGAAGAGAGGTGGCTGGACTTTCAAAGCAACATGTACTCCCTTCGTTTCAAATTTTAGTTCAATTTAGCTTTTCTAGATACATTGATTTTCTTTATCTGGCGTAGTTATACACAATATCTAGATATATAGTAAAAGAAATAAATCTAGCAAAGCAAAAGTGAACTACAATTTAAAACGGAGATAGAATATAACAATGGAAAAAAAATGTTTCGCACTCTGAGTCTTGTGTCTTGGTCGTTGTTGGTCCTATGGATACAACATTTTTTCTAAGGCCAACATAGATAGATGTAGTCAGGGTTGGACGCACATCTTATAAAAAGCACAAATCTTTCTCATAAGTTATCGATGTGTCTGTCACGTATCACTAATAGACTAACATTGTAAAACAAATCTCAGAAAGTCCAATCAAATAACACAGTAGGAAAGCTAATTAGCTAAGCAGTTTGCCTCAACGATCCTTTCTTTGTTTAAAATCTAGACGATTAATTCTAATTTTTTTTATCTAGTTATCCACCTAGTATAGAATAGGACTTGTTTGGAATAAAGTTTTCTTAGGGCTTCGCCAACGCTGTGTAGTCCCAGTCTGAATTCACGGTCCACCGATGCAAGCATACACTAGAGCAGTACATCTCCCATCGGTGCCTCTTTTTTTTGTCCGAAGCTCCTCTTGCAGTAGCTTTTTCAGAAGGACCCACTGCAAGCAACAACTTTCATAGGGAAGAGGCTATCACTCCGTCTCACACCGTCTCACATGCCCGTGCTACTTCCGGCTTTTGTCGGTTGCACCCACCCGTCATTCGCTGCGAGGGAGACTCGGCGACCTGCGAGGCAACCGTTTGCCATGACATGGATGAAGAGTGCATGTGGCAATTGGGGGCAACACGCCACGTGGTGCGTTGGGAAGCCCTTACAGGAACTTTAAAGTCATTCACTTCTTTAAAAGGAATTCCGTGTGATGATGTTTGAATAGAGGAATGTTGAGTTCCGTTCCTTCGAAAGGCAACAGGCCATCTCTCTTCTTCCTACGATCCAAACAATATACTTTAAGCTCTGTTTTGGATTTCAGATTTTCACTCTGTATATACTGCGCCTCATTTCTGTGTCTTTTCCATTTTTTAAATTCTTGTGTGTCAAAAACAAAAAAGCCAGGGGCGCTTTGGTTTGGTTCCAAAATTTACGGCCAAAAAGAATTGGCATGCCAAAGTTTTTAGCACTGCGATTGGTTGGCAGAAACCAAAAACTGCTTTAACCTCTCACATAAAACTTGCCAAATCGATGGCGTGTTTTTTGCCCAAGTTTTAATCTGTCAAATCGTTGTCAAGTCGAATTTTGGTGGCCAACCAAGCGGCCCTTAGCTAACTAGTACTCGTATAGAGTTCAATCACGAATTCACGATCTGTGGTGATGCCGAATACGTCTCGCATTGGATTATACGCCAATAATATAAACGAGAGCTTACGGAGTCAGCTCGTCTCTGCCGAGAGAGATATCCAACGGGAATCCTGCCTGTTCGGTTATCTCTGCCGCGGAGAGGGCGAACCGGATCAGCGTGTCAACTGACAGCGCCATGGCCTTCGCCGCTTTCTCCTGGCCGTTTCGCCGCCGGGGAGCGGCAGCGGTAGCGCAAGCAAGTCCGCCGCCACGGCCGTGGAGGACGAGGAGCTGGGGGTGACCCCGCAGCTGCTCGACTTCCTCCGAACTCTCTCGCCCGACGCCTTCAAGGCCGCCGCCCTCCAGCTCCAAGGCAACCAATGATTCCGTTCCCCACCCCATGCCCTTTCCCTCCTCCCACCAATTCCGCTGCCCTACTCGATCCGGTACGGCTAGATCCTGATACTCATCTGCGCTGATCGCAGGAGGCTCCACGGAGGCGGCCGACGGCGACCTCACCAGCTGGCAGGAACAGCACGCCGTGCTCGTGCTGTCCAAAGCTAAGGTTGGTGGTTTCCCTCGGATCTCGTATCCCTGCTTAACTCTTCCCAACCGTGAAAGATTGTGAAGCGTGAGCTGCTGCAACCTGTGTGCTTCGCGTGCAGGAACTCGCCAAGATTCGATACGATCTGTGCCCTCGGCACATGAAGGATAAGCAGTTCTGGAGGATATACTTCCTGCTCGCCAAGAGCTACATCTCACCGTAAGCTCTCGTCTTTAATAGTATCCCCATGTGTGTGTGATGCTCCAGTTGTGGAGTTAAATTGTTCCCGGAGTTTGTCAGTAATTGATCAATGAACGAAATTAGCAACAGGAGCTAACTTCCAAATTAGCATCTCACTTTTTGATTACCTTTTGTAGTATCAGTTGAGTTCTATCTTCTGTGGAGTTCACTGTAACCTTATCAAGTAATTCAAAATTATATATGGATTATGGTATATATGTAGTGTGCATATAGTATTCTCTGCTGTCCTTATACATAAACATAATGAATCTTGTCTCTTCTTATGTGAGCAAATCTGCATATTCAGAAAAATCGAACTTGGGGCTGGTGATCATACTGAAAATTGAACTTATCCGTTAACAGCAACATTCATTTCATCGGTGTTAATGTTTTATGCTTCTTCATGAATCATGCTATGACTACTTGCTATGCTTTTGTTACTCTACTTTTACCATTATGAAATGCTGTGCTCTTTACGACTTCAGCTTGGAAGACGAAACACGTTTTCGACTACATAGATAACCTTAAAACCTAGTGGTTTCTCCTGTTTAGGCTAATAAAATGCGGCTATGCAAGTTATAAGTTCCCTCAATAATATTCCATTGAAGTATGTAGGAGTCACGAGTATCTTGACATTGCTTTGTAGACAAACTAACAATTCAAAAGTAAGGCACAAACATTATATCAAAGGAATTATGCCTCTTCCTGCTATGTCCACTTACTAACTTTATTATATACTTACTACCATGGAATATCACAAAGTGAATGTTCTTTAGGGTAGAAACTCTTACTGCTAGAGTCGCATGGAATAAATTTCCACTACATAGATAACCTGAAGAAATAGTGGGCTTTCCTGTTTAGGCTCAAAAAATGTAATCTGTTAGTTCCCTGGAGAAAAGCACAGGCAGCGAAGGTATATATAGGAAGATCACTTTGAATAAATTTCCACTACATAGATAACCTGAAGAAATTGTGGGCTTTCCTGTTTAGGCTCAAAAATATAATCTGCTAGTTCCTGGAGAATAAGCACAGGCAGTGAAGGTACATATAGGAAGATCACATTGGATAAATTTCCACTACATAGATAACCTGAAGAAATAGTGGGCTTTACTGTTTTATGCTAAAAATTGTAATCTGTAAGTTCCCTGGAGAATAAGCAGTGAAGCCATTCATAGGAAGATCACATTATGCTTTTTTTTCAAAGCAAAACGTTGACATGTTTGTGGATTGAAACTGACATAAATGGAAATCCATTTAACAAAAATAATACTGCCAGTTCCTCTGCAACTTTCTCACAGAGTGTGCAAATATATTAATTGAGGACTGAACCATTGCTATTTGATGAGCAATTACATTACCATATAGATTTTACCTCCTTGTGATGTATGATATTATATTTTCCTATATCATTTGTTATTGAGAAAAAAAGTGTACGCACATTCTACCTTGTGTAGGTATGAGCTACGTGCCGTACAAAGAGAAAAACTCAGACGGATGGAAACAGAAAACGGCAAGTCAAAACAAGTGATTACTGTTGAGGTGGAGATGCAAGAATCAAAAAGGCAGTAGTCTCTCTCAAACATCAGAAGTAGATTTAGAAGCCCAAGTTTAGTTTTGCAGTTATAGCTTCTAACAGGATTTAGCTTAGGTAAAGGAGTTGTCCTTTTATGATTCCTTAACATATGAAATAGCTCCACAAGTTGTTGAGATGATGCATGGCTTGGACCGACTCTCGCTAGACTAGAAGTCTGCTGTGTCTGTGTGCTTTTGTGTACTATAAGTAATTCTTTCTGGCATTACGCACCATATGCTTGTTGGCTGTGCTCTGATCCACTAACATGTAAATTTAGGGTATCTTGCATGTGAACAAAAATACTGTACGTTTCATATAACTATTGCTTTTGTCAATTGCGATGTCTATTCTTCATGTGTTGGAGACATTTCTGTTAACCCCTACCCCACCACAGCACCACCTCCGCCTTGCTTATCTTTTTTGTTATATTATATATATGATTTGTGTCGCTGAAGGAATTGTCTGAACCGAACTATGCGGTTAAATGCTATATTTTGTTCTCGGATGACATCAAGATCACATTCTAAATGCTTTCTTTAGAAACCAATCCAGGAAAATGCGTGCAAGCACAACAGCACAGAATTACAGGATCAGCATAGTAGACACTTCAATCACAGAAGAGGCAGGTCATGAAGATAAAAGCACCATCGTAAATATCACAATAATATTTCTGTGTGCTGCTATATCATTATTAATTAATTAACTAGTATAAAATCGTATCTAATCTGCAGCCCAAAATAGCCAAATGCACAAAGTAGTACCTCTGCAACAATAGCCTCAGATGATAGCCTTAAAAATATCACACATCAGCCTACATTGCTGACCACACACAAATTCTCTGAACAGTGCCTTCAAGCCATGGCATCATAATCATCCAATGCATCATTGTACTCCATGACTTGTTTCTTGATCTTTGAGGAATCCGCCCAGGTGATGAAGTCCTCCATGTTCCTGGTCACAAGAAATGCTGGATCGGTGACGACCTCAGGGCCAACACGCACATGGCCCTGTTCAATGTATGTCACGGCCTCTTTGAGGTGCTCTGCCATCTTGATCCTCGTCATAACTGTTGCTAGTCTTCGTCTGCAGTGATTTATAGCAAAGCAAAAGGTGAGTGGCATGTGATATGTGATCTGAGCGAGTGGAAAGATAGTGGCCGGGTGAAGAGACCTGCAGAAGGAGCTCGCTGAAAGTTTCTCGCAGTTTACCAAGCTCTCTTTGTGTCGAGATTACACCCATATTATACCTGAAGTTAAAAAGTACTTTGTCAGACAACACGGATCAGTGCACAAAGTAACAAATCCTGAGGCTGCCAACACGAACTGAACGAGAAATCATATAATTTTGTTAAAATGAATATGACACACTATACTGACACTATAGCATCAGAAGTGACAATAGTCATAGCAAGAGTAATAAGACAGCTTATGGAACAAGAACAAGCTCCACAAATCACAGGACATGCCATGTTGGCTTATGGCCATTCAGTCCAAGTAAATGCGATTCCAACCCAACCACATGTTGATCTAAGTATTGGAGCGTATGGACAGACATAAGCACATGCACTTGAAATATAATTAGGGGCAATTGCTGTCAAAAAAAAAAAATAGGGGCAATTAAAGTCTTAGACACTGGAAATGCAAATGCAACTTTTGCCACCGTTTACATAGCACAAAATTCTGAAAAGAAAATAACATTCAAGAACTCACATATTGTCAGATTGAAAAGGATGTCAAAGTTCCCGTACACCTGAAATAGTAGTCTAGATTGTATAGTGATCTAGGTGCTGTTTGGTTAACAATGACTAAATTTTTTTTAGTCCTAGGGACTAATAAAAAAAGTCCCTCTAAGAGAGTCTTTTTAGCGACTAATAGAGAAAAAAAGTGCGAAAAAAGTCCTCCTGTTTTTGGTTTGTTAGGGACTAAAGGGACTTTTTTTTAGTCTGGGGGACTAAAAAGTCCCTAAACCAAACAGGCCCCTAGTCTAATTGCATTTTACCACTGTTATCCATCGCACAAGAAAATTCGAAAATTGTGGTCCGAATGATGAGCCTTTCAAGATTTGTGGACTAACCCACATGTCAACGTGTCAAATCTTGAAAGGCTCACGAATATCAAAATTGTAGGTGAATGCATCAACCAACAATCCAAACACAGCTACAGGTCTGAGGAGCATTCGTCATAATCCTCCACTTGTAAATTCACATATAATCAATTAAATTAACTTACAGCTTATGGAGCAGCACGTCTGTCATCTCGATCCTGAAAGGGTCCCGCGGGTCCATCTGCCTGATAATGCTCACTTGCTTCTGCAGCATCAGGCATATCCCATTGTACCTGCCACCACAAAATCCGAACTATTTACTTCGAGAGTCGCCCATGATCGTCGGAAGTGCCTCGACAAGATCGATCGACAGAATTTGCGTGCCACTACAGCTGACGCAAGCACGCAGCATTACGAGTGGATCGATCCATTCAACGTGCGAGATCGTGAGTGAATACGGTGAAGGGAGGACGGTGAGAGCAGGTGCGCTACTTCTTGTAGTCGTCCCTCCCGACGATGTGGTAGCGCTGCGTGACGCGGCTCTCGCGCCGCCCCTTGCGATTGTCGTAGTCCAGAAAGTTGACCCTCTTGAGTAGCTTCCGCTCGTGGAACGCCAGCTTCCTCATCCTTCGCCGCCTCCTTCCTGCAATCGACGGAGAAGCTCTGGACCGGCCGCTGCCGGAGGGTGCTCCGATCAGCCGGCGGGAAGAATTGAGATGATCTTTTTACTCGATTAGGAATTGAAATGATCTGATGAGGGGCAGCGGCTTAGGCTGGATAATGCTGCGGGGCGCGGTGGCAACTTGCAACTACCACCGCCGAACGACAGCGGTGGCCCAAGTCCGGTGGGCTCAAACTCTGTGGGCCTGCTGCGACTGCGAGGAGGAGGCGCGCTGGGCCCGCGGCGCGCGCGGTTCCCATCCCCTTGGTGGTGGGCCGGCCGTTTCCACGTTCCGCTCCGCTTACTTGTGTGACTCGTGAGCAGATGGCGTCGTGTTGGGTGGGCCCACCCGCAGGGGAACACCCACCGTGGTGCTGGTGCACCACAGCCTGCAGCGACCAGCAGCGATGCAGGCAGGCGGCACGGGACGCGATGGCCGCCGCGGTGAGCCGGCGGCGCCCGAACACGACGCTGCGGGCATCGAAAAGGCGTCGTACGGCCACGGCCAACGGTCCAAGGCGCGGCCCGGCACGCAACGCAACGCAACGCAACAGCTCGACCGTGATCGCGTGAGAGACTGAGGTGTGGGCCCCGGCTGCCCGAGCGGGAGCGGCCCAGCCGACCAGTGGAAAGGCGAAACCGCCCGCGAAAGGACTACGGATAAAGCGGCAAGGACTACGGCGCAGGCGATTGGGCCATGCGCGCCTTGGCCCACCGGTATCAGCACACATGTGCAGCCGGCACGGGACCACTTGACGGACGGTCCTCAAGCCAAAGCCCCACAGGCCACATGCACGCGCCTACGCTGCGGCAGATTGGGCAGCGCGCCGCAGCCGGGCCCGCCGCGCAGTGGAACAAGTACGCACAACCAGAGAGGACGACGGGGAGGTTCACGGGCTGTCCGCTCGATCCGCCCCCTCGCCGTCGCCGGAGCCGGAGCCGGACAGACCGACTGGGGTTTTACCTTTACCGCGCCGGAAAGGGTGAGTGGCCGGTGTGCAGCGTTGTGCTCTCCTCGGCCGACTTGGTCGTCTGGACATGGACATCTTCTATACATCCACGGACCACGGTAGTAAATCCTTGCGACATCTTGTTTAAAAAAAAAAAAAAATCCTTGCGACATCTTGGTAAACACATGCTGTGAATTCACGGTAGATCCTCGCAACATCTTCGCATGTCATGAATTTCACAATAGATCCTCACAACATCTTCGCATGTCATGAATTTCACAATAGATCCTCACACGGCATGGACTCTGGTCATCGTCATCGTCTCTTGTGTTCACTTGCCATACTCCTCCATCCAAGGCTTCTGTATCTGTTGCATGCAAATGGAGTCCCATACCGTTATGTTGTGTGCTAGGATCGGAAAAAAGATTCGACAAAAAGGCAGTGGTGAGAATGCATCACAATCTTTTGCTCCAGTACCTGCTGCTGCTGCTGCTGCACTACTCTAGGAAAGTAGGAAAGGAACTTTATTAATTCACGATCAAGATAAAATAAAAAGTTATCGCGTGGGTTCTACCACTTGAATTGCCAAAGTCACCCACCCTTTCGTGAGATTGAAAATACATATAGGCTGACCACAAGTCTCCGCCTAGTTGAGGAAACAAAGGATTAGTTGAGCCAATATTCATATTGCGATATCAATTAGTAGTAGGAGGAGCATCAACCAATTTATTCGGTTGGTGGTGGCTGGTAATACCCGTAATCATTGCCACCAGCCTAGCGACAGCTTCAACACGGGAGTATTCTAGTTGTGAACTTTCTGTTAAACTCCTACGACATCCCATTCTTCTCCAGGAAACAGAAAAATCAGAGGATAATAAACTACACCATGATTCAGTTAGTCCCCTATTTCTTTTTGTTTTTTATAATGGGTTAGTTCATTGGAGTCACCATAACTCTGTCACTGGTACTAGATCAGTATAGATGTGCAGCTAGTTTGCCACTGACATCACCTGCAGTGAATAATTTTGTTCGACGCGGTGGAATTGATTCCATGTCTTCTAAAGCACCTGGGGACATTTGGATTTGCATCCGGGAACATTTGGAGAGAATGCAGAGAAGATTCATCTGAAAATATACGCCAAAAATAACCATTGGCCAAAGCAGTTCACAAGTACTACAACCGTGGTAGCATAGCAGAAGAAAACGAATGTTTTTCACTTGCAACAATGCTGGCGGAGCCGCAGTAGTACACATGTATTTACAGTGGAGGGAGGATTATTAAGTGAGTGAGAGAGAAAATAAGAAAAAGAAAAAGAATAATTCTTAGCCACTAAAATTTCCCGGATTGATTTGACAGGGAATGAATGGATGACTAGACTTGACAGTCGTCTAAAAAATCCTAGGACTTTCTCAGCCATCTCACTTCACCGCCTCCGGCTCCGGCGCCGGCCGGCAGGCCGCTCTCATCTTGCTCTGCTCGTCGAGGTTGTTGTCTCCGCCGCGCTCAGCTCCACTCGGGTGGAAACGGAGGGAGCGAGCGCGAAAAATGGGGAAAAGAAAAGAAGACCAAAAAACACGGGAGGATGCCGACGAAATGGCCGTCGCGCGCGCGCAATGGGCTGGGCAGGGCGGCCGGCGCGCTCACCAGACGGCCTTGTCGGCGGAGATGCCGTGGAGGAGCGGGAGCGAGTCGCCGGCGGCGGCGACGCAGCAGCAGGACAGGCCGGCGCCGCCGCCGCTCTTGAGGTCGTCGAGGGTGACGAAGCGGGAGGACTTGGACGGGGAGGAGAGGTGGCGGAGGACGTGCTCGAAGAGGCCCTCGTCGCAGGGGAGCGCGATGGGGCCCGCGCAGGCACCCGACGGGAACCCGTACTCCTCCTCCGCCTGCCGGAGCAGCTCCCGGAACACGGGTGGTTCAGGTGCGCCGCGCGCACCACGAACCGCCGCGACGCGCCGCCAACGCACACCGCCACGTGGCCCGCCGGGACCGGGACCCCGAAGCCTCCACCGCCGCCGCACGTGCCGCCGCGCGGGTCCGCCACCGCCGCAGCGTCTGCCGGAGCCACACGATGTACCGGATCTTGCTGCTGCATTTCGCCATGTCGACGCACGACCGAGCGAGCGCACGCCCTCTTGGCCGCCGGTTTAGGTAGCTCTAGCCGCCGCGCGGTTGGGTTGCGTTGTTTTGGGTCAATCTCAATCAATGGCGACGGATGGCGTGGGGAGCGCGGCGAGAGCAGAGCTGGTGGTGGTGGTGAGGTGAAATGGAGCTAGCTGGCTGGCTGGCGAGGCGGATGGATGGGGGAGGGGGAGCTAGGCTTTATAGGGAGGAGGGCCCCTTGGCGAAATGGAGGGGTCCTTTGCCTTTCGGATCGTCCAGTTGGCCCGGTATAAATTATGCTGAAACTGATGGGTTGTTATTCTTCTTTCTAGTACTCTCCCTGTCACAAAATATAAGATGTGTATATATATTTTAAAATTTTGAGTTTTCTTATCTTTGACTAGCAAATAGTTTAATCATATACCAAAAGTTTATTTATACAACAGATATGGCCACTTTAGAATTGCAGCTGGAAATGTTGATGTCGAACTTTAATAGTCATGAATAATATATTTTGGAATGTAGAGAGTATACTGCCAAGTATATATTCCGATGCAATAGTTAGAAATGCCAGTTGTTTCCCACCAATATTTTGTTGGATTTTTATAGTGCATTTTTTTGACAATCCGATGGTAGATAAAACTTGCCTTTTATTGTGGAAAATATGCATCTGTGTTGTGCAACACTTGTTCCTCGATCGTTGTGTTGCTGTCGAAATATGAAATTAATATCTCGGATTTTGGGAGCTAAGTTTGGGTCTGGCTTAAGTCTTATATTTTTTCTAAAAAAAGTACATGATGCGAGAAACATATGTAGTTTCTGTTGTTCCGTCATTCCGTGGAGCAAGATTTGAAATTGTCTATGGTTTTTGAGAGGGGCTAGGAGGCAAGAACTCACAAGACAGTCAAACTCAACAAATACGGGAGACATTTTTGTATTCCCTCCTGTACATATGAGAGTAACTGAGCAATGGTGAAAAGAGGCAATATGAAGATGTTAGGCTTGAGCCCCCCCTACGGTGCCGTAGCACGTGAAGTCCCCCTGAAGCCCTCCCTTGAATTTCAGTTGTAGATTTACTAGGATTGGAGAGTTAAGATCTTTTAGGAAAAGAAGATGATGGGCCAACAAGATTATAGATATAGAGCATCATCGCTCTTTTGTTCAGCCCAACCTAATGTTCACTTTTGTTGTTTCGCTTCAAATGAAAATGGAGGAAATTAAACGAACCACTGTAGTTAACCTGTTCGTCTAACCTTCTGCTAATGCCTTGTCAGCATACACCAATGCACCTAGGTCTTGTCTCATTTTCCAGGTCGCTTACAAGTCCCTTGTAACATAACCACGTACAGAAGCTTAATTAGAGTAGAATTTCACATGTTTTTTTTGGATCACGTAAAAGATTTGTGGGTTTTTGCAATAAATAAAGAAAAGTTCAATACAACATGTCTTAACGATGCCCTAAGGACATAAAAAAATTACATGTACGCTTGGACCCTCCCTAATATACTAAAGCGCGCGCACATGTATAAACCGAGAAAAACATGGCCGTCATCTATGATGCACAATTCTAGTACATACAAGCATTTCTTCCTGGGCTATTAGCGTACTAGTGGAAAGCGCGCGCCTTTGCGCGCGGAATAGATTTTGAACGCTATGTTAATCGATGCTGTAGAGATAGTTCAGTTCATTCGCAAAGCATCTGAATAGATATGTTGGTCTAATTGCAACAGTCTATATGTATGCAAAACATGTAAAAGAATCGCTGTGTGGTCCAGTCTCTGAATAGGGAGGGATCTCGCCCACATTTTTTTTT
Organism: Hyparrhenia diplandra; assembly: GCA_015847255.1. NCBI lineage: Eukaryota > Viridiplantae > Streptophyta > Magnoliopsida > Poales > Poaceae > Hyparrhenia > Hyparrhenia diplandra. The sequence goes on from JADLZK010011798.1 coordinate 106,141, forward strand.
TTTCCTGGGAACAATGAAGCAGCCATTCTGAACCACACTCACACAGCGCACAAAACACGATGTACAGATTCCAACAGATTTAAGTCAGGCATTTTGAGCGGTTTCAGATTCGGGCATGGCCAGTGGGCGCTATAGAGATGCATACAGGAGACAGGCCTGTTTTAGACATGTGGGCATGCGGCCACTTATCAGTCAGACATTCAGGAAAACGTAGTCTGTTTGCAAACAGGACGAAGGGTACCATCACAGTAGCACACATTATACATACATACATGTAGAAGGCAGCATTTTCTGAAACTGGTCGCCAAGTATCTGAGCTATTTCTACAGCACGCCAAATGGGGCAGCACCAGGCTAAGCAACTAACGAAGTTTTCAAAAGCAGCCATAGCCTGGAGTCGCACATGGTTAAGTTTTTCGACAAAAGAAAAGGCATGACGATAGTATATCCTTCACTTGTCATGCTGAGAGGAAGCAGTAGTGCGCAGCGCACCCTTAACAGCTGAGGTCGAGTGTTTCACATTTTTCTTTGACCTATAAATTAGATCAGTAGTGCACGAAATTATTGGACTGCATGATTCCATCATAATGCATCAAGGTGCAAGTTGTCTGAGTGGATGTAAAGATGATAACTTTACCTCTTTGATGGTCTTCCTGGGCCTGTAGCGAGCTGCGTGCTAGCCTGCTCCAAGGTGTCTGCCTCAGTGTGAGCAGCCACCTTCTCAGGAGTCTGCTGCACACTGGATCCTTTGTTCAAATTCTGTGTTGGAATATGAAGTCTTTTATAATGGCATTTTACAGAGTAAGTGTATGAATGGTTAAGATTCAAAGTTAGGTCACCTCTTCTAAGGCCGTCATAATTTTGTTTAATTTGCCACAAAAAGCAATGCAAAATGAGATTGGTTACAGATTGTAGGGCTGCACATAACTATAGGTCATTAGGATTTATCAATTTTGATAGAAAAGGTGATGTTTAGTAACAAATAAGATACAAAACTTTAATGGTGGAGCTCCCTCTAGTATTTCAGAAGAACTATGATGGTCGAAACATAAACAACTACATATTGCAATACTTATTTACCATTAAGGATGATGGGAGCAGGGGTTATAGGTAGAACTCTTGAAGGAAGAAAAGTGATGCAAGTTCAAACCATGGCTACACTAAGGGAAAAGTTTATATCATACAGCAGAGAGGCCATGCATGTGGCTTGTATCAAACAGGTTCCATAGATAAACTTCGATAATACAATACGTTATGTGTATTGTGTAGCAGGCTATACTTTTGGACAAGGTAGGATCACTTGTACGTATTTATCTAAATAAATAAGCACAACAAATCTAGGTACTAATTCTACGGTCATCTATCTTGGACGGTCATAGATTGGGGCTGGAACAATGTGCACAAAAATATGAAGGGGAGCAAAACCAGTGTGCAAACCTGAACAACAGTGGGAAACAGGAAATCCTGGCTGCCAACAGAACTTTGTAGCATGCTGAATATTGATTTGGCAGCACCTAGACTTAACAGAGGTGGAACAACCTCCAACCTGTTTTAAAAAAAAGACAGCTGTAAGGAACTCATAAAGGCTATTTTGAAATGAAATGTGGACTATCTGTCTATATGTACAGGAATACCAATGATCCTTTGAGCAGCATGTGGAAAAATGAAAAGAGAAGTATTACAGCTTTAGTGCAATAATGCATAGATGAGCTTGCAAAATACGTATCACTGCTATTATACAGAAGATTTTACCTCTCCACTTCACTGGATCCAAAAGCCTCCAAAGCACATTTGAGACACAGGGATGCAGTCATATGAATGTATCTGCACCCAAGAAAAAAAACAATTCAGATCAGCCAAAGCTCACACAGACAATCACTGAATTTGTTGACAACATGCATGTTTCCAATGATATACAGCTGGAGACTAACACAATATGCGCTGTAGAGCTGAACTTCTGTAGCCAACACTTCTTGATCCGGTTGCAGTAAATCCAACTAAATTTGACAGCAAGTAGAAGTTTGAAAATGATTTAGAATAAAATTTTTAAAGAGAGCGTATCAATTTCAAATTTTGCCACCTTTAATTGTAATCAAGATAGAGAGGTGCTAGAATCTTCAGGAATAATAACATCTATTATAATTTCAGAAATAGATTAAGATGGATTACCATAGTGTAAAATTATTACATATGTGCAGGCCTCAATTGATGTAAGAGTGACAAAAAAATCTTAAAACAATTGAAGTATAAAGCAGAACCTTAAGAAATGTCCAAAGACTAATGTCTAATGTCACTTTGAAGTATGCATAAGAACCCTGAAATGTGCCGTCAAAATCATGGACATTTGTGTCCCCCTTTGTAGACATCTGCATGAATGCTGGAAAAAAAAAAGAGGATACAATGTCAGTGAACTCTCAAGTCAAACATTTGAATTTTAGAGACCTTCCTAATCCTAATATTATTTCAGTTGGGGCCTCCCCTACTGTTCTCTTGAAAAGGGGGAAAATGCCAGGGCCATAACAACACTGTTGGAGCAACAAATGAAAATGTGCAGACACTTTAAAAGGGGGCAGAGGTTAAGCATGATTCTTGTAGAGCTAACAGGGCTACTGGTTTTAAGGCAGAGGATGAAAAAACAGAAATGACCAATTCACCATTGCCTTAATTATCATGGAACAGTAAAATGAGATGGCAAAAATAGAATCAATGTTGATCATGATCATTGACTCAACTATGAACATAGTAAAAGGATTATTTTTTTAGACTATGTAGATTAAGCTATTATGAAGCAAAAAGATAATAATCTGTGAGTAATTTGCCAACACATGGAAAAATTTTGATATCTTGGCCTTAAGCAACTAAATAGATATGGATCAGTGTTATCAAAACAAAAATCAGCAGGGTGACATAATCATTGTTCTGTTCTGTTTAATGACGCTGACTGATAAAATATCATCACCTACCCTGATGATTGATCTAATAACTTAAAAGGCTATGTGAACTGTGTACCCTATCCAAGCATAAGAAGCATATCAGTAAGTAATCCGTCTGTGTATATAGAATCAAAGACCAGAAAATAGACGCATCCAAGGATATGTACCTACTACAGCACTGGGCAGTCCAAGCAAGCAGACTCAATATGTCTGTGTATATAGAATCAAAGATCAGAAAGTAGACAGATCCAAAGGTATGTACTTACTACAGTATTGGGCACTCCAAGCACGCAAACTCAATATACGGAACAAGAGTTCGCTGTGATAATGTAGGTTGCAAAACCTGTCGTTATTAGTAGCCATACAAAAATAAAAATAATAACAAACTGGACCTGAAATTATTCAGTAGTCACTGTATCTCAGTGAACCTTTTGGAACTTACCTAGCCATATAAATTGCAAAGTACAAAGTAGTTTAGACGCAGGTGTACGCTTCATTAGATGTTAGGAGTTCCAGCCTACCTCATTTTTTAACTTGAGCTGTTGAGCTGTCTGATTTCTAAAACTTCTCCAGCCAAGATTGAGACAACGAAGATCGAGACACTGCAAAACAGCACAAGAGAAATCCCCAAGCACCAGTTGGATAGCAACCATAGGAGATTTTCTTTTTTAAAAAAGCATCTTGTCACCTTTGCTGATAACCAAAGTGTGTGACAATGTAATCTTTGGGAATAGGGAAAGCGCTCAGAAACAACATCGCATGATTTCAAGAGACAAGCATTGAGCACGGACAATGATCACAGGCATACAATCAAGAAGAATATATCTATGACTTCATAGGCAGCAAACAGAAGCTCAGATTGGACCACTATATATTTTTTGACATCACAGACTACGATCATAAGAAAGCATGCCCGAGAAACCAGAGGCAACGATTAGATTAGACAAAAGGAGAAACTATCAAAGGCAATGAGATCACAAGCTGCACACTTTTGTGGGGTGGCGTCAAGGAGACGACATCCTCCTCCGTTCCGTTAAGGAATCATCATAGCCCTCAAATGCCCATTTTGGCCAAATGGAAAGATTTTTTCAAGGGAAAAACTGGACACATGGATAAGCTGAACGAATTTGAGGAGACGTGGCCATAAGGAGAGGCTTGAGAATGTCGCCCGATTGAAGAGGGAAATGCATAAAGGCTCGAGTAAAAAAAAAAGGTACGAAGAGACGCAAAATTGATCATCGCTTCAGTCACAAAATTGATCATCGCGTTGATCATGGAGGAGCCAGAAAGGGCCGCAAAAAAGTATAATCGGTGCCTCAGTCACAAAGAGAGGGAAAACAAAATGGACATTGGTCATGATCATCGCCTCAGTTATAAACACAGTAAACATATGGAAAAGAAAGAATCATCATAGCTCATGAGTACTGCCTCAGTCATCTAAAAAAATAAAAAGGTGTAAACTTGTGGAACGATAGCCTGTGATCAACGCATACGACACTAAACATTTCCTGTGTATTCATCACAGCACTACCCTATCCCCCTCAAATTAATCTAGCAGCAAGAGATCATCACTGGACATGGCCAAAACCATGAGCGGCACAATGTAGTAAGAGATCAAACAAATACATCACTGACATGGCCATGTCCTCAGATATATGGCATCACACCTAGGTAGTCTCAAGATTTAGCCGAACTGACAGCAGTAAGGCAGTAACCATGTATCCAAGTCAATATAGGGAAAAATCATAGAGACAGTAGGAAAATGAGAGGGCAAGAGGAAACGGGAACACCTGTGGCACCGCTGGCGACGACCAGCACCGAGGGCATCCACCATAGTAAGGCACATCGGGAGATGAGAGAGGAAGAGAGCGTAGGGGGAGCGCGGCTGCTGCAACCACCAGCAGGGCCTGTCCGCCGGCTGTGACGGAGCTCAGAAGGCGCCATGCCCATGGGCCCATCCCGTCCACACCCGTGCAGCTCCCCGTCCACGCCGCAACGAAGCGCAGCGCCATGGATCGGTGTCAGATCGAGACAAAGAGGAAGGGAGAGGGTAGGCGAGACAACCTTGCTCCGGTCGCACGCACCGCCGCCGCGCCGCCCGTCTGCCCTGCGCCGCCACGCCAGCGCCGCCCGCCCGCACCGGCCTGCCAGCGCCACCCGTGCCACGACTGCGCCGCGCTGCCCGCCCGCCGCCGCGAGGCCGCACCGGCTTGAGGTGGAGCACGCCGGCGACGGCCGCCGGCGGAGGCGACGCGCGGAGCAGCCACGACGGGAGGTTGGGGCCGACCTAGGGTTAGGGCGCCGGTGGCCGGCCGCGTGTTGGGACGCAGCCATGGCGGTGGATCAAGACGGAGGGAGAGGAAGAGGGGAAGAGCTCCGGCCGGACCGGGCGTTGCCGAGGCTGGAGGCGGAGGCGGAGAGACGGAGAGAGGGAAACGGCGGCGCAGAACGCGACGATGGCGACGGGGAACGGCGAGGCGGCGACGGAGGAGCCGAGGAAAGCACGGGATGACGGCGGGGCGGTAGGTAAGAATTAGGTGGGAACATAATCTCAAACACCCCAGAACGGACAAAAATCACAGTTCCACTAAGCAAATCACACCGTTAACAGCAAGATCAGAAGGCTGTAAAACAATTTTCTACCGTGGCTACCCCAGGAGCTCGGCAATCGTAGCCGCCTTGTAGAGGTTAAATTATTGGTAAGTGCACATGCTTAACGTTTTAAATCCGCACCGTCAAGTGCACGCTGGGCTGCCTAAGAAGCAAGTATTATAATCTGCCATTTAGGCGGGCAATGAAGGATCCTCTACTCTCTTACCCAGCGCATTTGCATAATAGTTAAGTCTTCAAGATTTAATAATGGAGCCAGTTACGCGTGCCACATTTTTTCTTTGTATTCGCGTGTCCAGTTCTGGCCGCGCCCTTTTCTGACATAACTTCTCCTCTCTCCTCCCTTCTCGCTTCCACGTCATCATTTATTTACTTTGCTCTAAACTATGCAGCTTTGCACACTCTGCTCCCAAGAAATGGAGCGCAGGCACAAACTTCCCTGTTCCCTCTTGCGCAGATCAGCTGATGCCATTTTCCACGCTCCACTTGTTCAATTTTTTTTCCCTCTTCATTCGCGTGTAATATGACAATTTTCAAATCTGTCGCTAGCAGTTTTTTGTATATATCAATTTTGTCTATGAAAATAAATGCGAAGCGCTGCACGCATTGAAACGCTGCTGCGACGCACCACGCAGAACAACAACAAGGCCTCGTTCAGATGGCAAGTTTTTTTGCCAAAAAATTTGCTACTTTTTCATTTCTCTCCATCACATCACATTAAAATACACTAAAAGGCGTATGTTGGAGCGGTAAATGTAGGTAAAAAAAAGAACTAATTACACGTTACATTTGTACATCACGGGGCGAATCTTTTGGCTGGATTAAGCGTAGTAGGATAATATTTACCACAAACAAACGAAACGCGTCTTTATAGAAGTCTTCTACGGGGTTGGAGCGATTACTTTTGCAAAATTTTTGCCATCTAAACGTGGCCCAAGTCGTGCACGACGAACGAGTGGTAGGTACGCCACGCTGCTCGTGTTCTTTCTCAAACAGGGAAACGAGCGCGGTGTCGGACAAGTTTTGTGTCCTCGCAACGCAAACGTGCACAGCCACCGCGGAATCGAACCGAGCAAGCTCACTGTTGCACGATGCGTTGCTGTTGGATACAGTGCGTCCGTAGCATCGCATCGTGGTCGTGGCGTGGCCCGGGCCAGTGGTCCCGTCACATCATCGGCGGTGTCGAGAGACAGGCCGGCGAGAGCCTCTGATAGTCTGATCTCTGAATTCTGATCGTGATCGGCGACGAGCAACCGATCAGGTGGCGGTGGCGAGTGGGCGACCTCACCCCAGAGGGGGGAGTGAGAGAAGTGGGCTGGTGGTGCATGTGACCGGGCGCTGTCCGCAGCAGTGAGAGCAGTCCACCCGAGCGCGCACGCGCATGTGCCCGAATTTTGGCCTGTCTGGTCCGGCCGATTTCTCCTCGGATTTTGCGCGCCCGCGCCGCGCAGTCCTTGCCGGTCTCGTAGCTTTCAAGGATCGCCGGGAAGATTTCGCGGCACGCCTGGCCTGCTGGGTGCTGGACTGCTGGCTGCTGCCGCTGTGCGGGCACACGCCCAGCCGCCCCTTGCATCATCCAGCAAATCTTGCCGGTAACCGCGCGCGCGGGTGTCCAGGTTTTAGGCAACCTATCATCAGCCTACTATGCTAGCATGTTTTCCCCTGAAGGCCTCAACGCTTTGTCAAACGTCCAAGCAGAAAACTGCAGGTTCACGGACGGGATGCACCTGCCAGGAGGACTGTTACTGGTTCATGCACCAGGCCAGAGAGTCAAATGTGATCCCCTGTCAATGCCATGATATCGGCTAATAACTGTCCTTGAGCACACATGCTTGGTGCTTCCTAGCTAAGCAAAGCAACTACTCCGAGTAACCGACTCCATCGCTCCAGTCATCTCCTTTTCCACTCTTCGATCCCCTAGCTAGCGATGAAGTAAACACAAAAGGCACCCATCGGGCACTATTGCAAATTTGCAAGCACGTGCAGCCCCGGCGATCCGTCCAAACCGCGAAGCTGTTGGTCGCTTTGCCGTGCGGGAAAGAGTACAACAGTGCAGGCCAAACAAATCTCCGGATCAATGTACAAGAGCAGTGGCGCGGAATCGGAGAACAGCTCGCCCCCTGGACGGATCCCGCTGGTTACATTACGGTGCGGGCAACCAGTGGCCGGCCGAGCACCGCCACGCCGGTCAAACGTCCGGCCAGAGGCGCCTGCAGCCCTGCACCGACCGCCCCGTAGACTCCACGATTCGCGCGGTGGGGGTGTGCGTGCGTGTGCGTACAAAGCGTCGATACGAATAACGCGCGAGCGGCGGGCACGTGCCGCCGCGGCGACGGCAGCGGAGCGGGAGCGGGGGCGCGGTTGAGCCGTCCGTCCGTCGCCGTGCCGCTGGATGCTGTTGCTGTTGGCCCGTCGCTCCGAGCCAAACGCCGCGCGCGGCTGGGAAGATACGATGCGATATCGCGATGCTCCCCGCCGCGCCGCGGTCGTCTCGGCATGGCATGGCACGGCACGGTCCCAAGCGGCAGACAGGCGAACGGCCTCCACCGGTCCACCCATGTGCCGCCGCCGCCGCCGCCGTGCGAGCAAATAAGCGTGGCCGCGGCTATTTTATCCGCCCGGCTAATTTAATGCGTGGGCGGGCGGGCGGGCGGGCGCGGCGCCGGGGCGCGATACGGACGAATCCGCGCCGGATCGGCATCATCGATCGTCCCCGGCCTGGCATCGATCGGCAGCATTCACCGCGCGGGCCAGGCCATCCTAGTTACGTTGCCGTTTTGTACTGCGGTGCATCGCGCCGTGCCGGTGTCGCTACGTAGCCTGTTCCACGTGCGTGGTTGCGGCACAGTGGGCGCGCCGCGGCGTACTGGCTGGAGAGCCACTCGGTTCGTACACCGGCCGCCGGCCGGCGGTCCCGCTGATGTTCACGGCTCAGTACTTGTACCGAGCTGGCGTGTCGCCGTTGCGGTGTACTACTTCCAGTCCCAGTCCGGAGTATGATGTATGCCTATCCATCCGTGCCCACGGTTGCCACGGTGATCTGGCTCGTGCATTGCATGCGTACGGTGAGTCGCGGTCCCCAGCTAGTGCCGAGTACGTATACGTCTCTTGTGCGGGCTCGGTGCGGCAATGGTGGCACGTCTCCTCGGTGAGGCAGGCAGGGAGCAGGTCGACGACTCGTTCCGTTTGTTCTGGTTGCCAAGTCCACGTCTCACATGCATGCATGCAGGTCGACGACTCGACGCGACGACAATTATGTAGTCGGTCAAGAATCTGCTGTTAGGAGAGTGCTACTAGTGCTAGAAAAACCAAGAAACGAAACACGGTTGTTCTTCCTCCACGAACTGGCTGCCTGGCCGAGCTAAACCGGCTGCAGGGTACGGTGTGAGGTCGGCGTCGTCTCTGGTATCTCTCTCCCGTTTACGACCAGACACTGCTACAAACAAACCCGCCCGGCGTCGTCTCTGGTATCCCTGCCCCGTTTACGGCCAGACACTACTACAAACAAACTCGCCCGGCCGGTACACGTCCTGTTCTTCTCACCCAAAGAGGAAAACAACACGGCCGATGGTTACGTTGTTCCGGGCCGGGGAACACTACTACTACTAGTACTACGAGGCAACGCACGGTTGCTTTCGTCGTTCGCCCCGTACGCGCGATCGTACGCCCCTCGATCTCACGCGCGGATATGCCAGCTAGCTCGCCGTCCGTCGTCAGTGGCGGCCGGGAAGATGCTTCGTCATTCTCTCCGATCCGCCACGCGCGGTGTGTCGAGCCACCAGAAGGCAGAGAGAATACCGGGAAGCAGAGCAGTGCGGCGCCGCATCGCCCCGTTAACTCTGCATCTTGGCACCGTGTGCACGCACGCATGCACGCGTGGATCGGATGTGATCCGGACAGCGTCGACGATCTCCCGTTCTGATCGATCGGGCACCGTCGACGCGCGTGGAAAGCATGACCGGACCGCAACGAACCCGCGGCCGGCTCCGGAACGGCAGGCACCGCCGCACCGGCAGGGGCTTGATTCCAATAACGCGGTGCTTCTTGCCGGTGGTGTCCTCAGCCAGTGTACGCGCGCACGGCACTGGCCGCCGTGACGAACTGTACTAGCACAGAAATTTGGCCACGGATTCCGGGATAGATTAGATATTAGATAAAAGTACAGGTCGCAAGTTGGTACGCCTGCTAGCTGGTGCTGGTGGCCGTACTTGCTTTAGTCCTTGCATTGCAGCGGTAGTGTAGCAGCGGCCTGTACGCGTTCGAGTGCGCGTGCACCGGCCAGCCGAGACGGCCAACGAAAGCCCGGAGCGCAACGTACGGTGTCAACTACGGACAGCTAGCGGCGCGCACTGCGTCGGCCACGATCTCCCCTGTGACCTGTCTGATCTGGTGCGCAGACGGGGCGGCGAGTGAGCAGGAGTTGCCGGCATGGACATGACGGATGACGCTGGCCCGTCGATTGGAGAGTGGATGGAGCAAGGCTGCACGGGCACGGTGATCAGCAGCCAGCCAGCAAGCCGCTCGTAGCCGTCGGCGATCAGCCACATGCCGATGCGGCGGTACCGCCGGCGGCGGCGGCAGCAGGTCAAGCTACGAACGTGCGATCGCAGCAGTGTTTGACTACTGCATTCATCATTCACTCAACTGGCAACGTTTGTTTACTCGGAGCATTGGGTGAGCATCCTCGTTTAATAAATGGTGCCGATCTGAAACGTTTTTCGTTCTCGTTTCTGAAACAAGAAACCAATAACGATCGACTTCAGCTCCTAGACATGCCTGCCGGTACATATGGTGCTCTGAGACTCTGACTCACGGTGCACATAATGTACTTGACTGACTTTATTAGTGCATTAATCTGGCCTTGCTTCTGTCCAGGTCAGTAATGTTAAAAGGCACGAGTGTTGTAAAACCTATATAAAATTTTAAAATCGATAGCCAAAATTAAAACTGAATGACTTAAGACAAACCTAATACAAGTATATATAGTACATAAAAATGGATGGAGTAAATTTAAGAGGGCGTTAGATACCCAAAATAAATTTAAGTCCCATGGATAATTTTAAGGTTCTGTTTGAATCATTTCTCTTCATTTAGCATGTGTAATGTAATATAGATGGAGATTTAATAGACAACTAATTAATTTTTACGGAATAGTACAGGTGACATGATATTTTTCTTTATTATATGATAATTTTTAAAGTCTTATCTCTTTTTTATAGTGCACCTCACTAGAATTAATATTAACATGGAATCTTCAAAACAAACCTATAATATATTAGGTCACACTCATCAAAAAAGAAAAGAGAGAGAAACTCATCTGTGTCACCGCTCTGGCCATGTCCTCCAAACGTGGGGTCACTCTATTTTGCCACCGCTCTGGCCTCTGGGTTGGCATAAGAAATCCCGTTGCTTAATCAGTACAGTACGTAGTAGAAACTTTTATGCTTGCATACTTGTCTAATTGATGCCGATCAAAGCGATTTACACAAGCATGTTGCTGAAGATTCTCTCGTCTTATCCGCTTAGGGGGTCCTACCACTACCACGTTCAAATCTTAGACTCGTAGGGCTCCATTTAGCGCTGCATTTTCAACTAACAGGGGCTTTTATAATTTCGTAGGAGAAAGAGAGAGCTGGACTTTGTCAAATGTGAACGCCTGATTAGGCAGTACAAGAGAGTTTATGCCTTGAGTTCAGCGTAACTACCGAGGCATGCATGCCTTCAGTTTCAGTTTCAGTACTTGGAAGGACATGAACAGTGTACTTTAGCCACCCACAGAATTGGTCATTGGTCCTACTACGTACGAGCGTGCATAATTTAATTCGCGGGCCATAAAACTCGATAGAATCAGCAATATAGTAGTAACTAACCACCGAAAAAGTCCAATAGTACATGATATGATGATGGCCCAGCCCGGTCGGTGAAAGCTTGAGAAAAAAGGGGCTGCGAAGATTAGATTAGAAAAGCCGTCAGCAGCATTTGCCTTTGCAGGCTGGAACTCCATGGTTTTTTTCTTCAGTACACCATCAACGAAAAGGTGAAACAAACTGAAATGAACCAACCAAATGCTTTGTTTAGCCGTCGGCTAGCTGCTGTCCCTGTCCGCGCCGGTTGTTGCCGTCGAGAAAGATGATGATCATGACGGCTTACTTTCCTATCCTAGCTCCTGTGAGCAACTGCCTAATGACACTCCTGGTTGTTTTTAATGTCCGCGCTAAGTGTCATCGACCAAGTAATCATGCACCGTCGTGTGTATCAGTGTGACAGTGTGTGTGCACGCACGGGCACTGCAGACGAAGGCTTTATGGGATGATTAGCTAGGAGCTTGTGCTCGTGCTTCCACCATTAACGTCGTCTCTGTTTGGTCTGGTCTGGTCTGATCTCCCTCGGACTTGAATTTTCAGGGACAGCGATAACCATCCTGATAATGAAATGTTTAGTCTCCTGACCGCTGGGTTGTTTGTTTATTTCTGAAATGGAAGCTATCGTAGAAGGCCAAAAAACAGAAAGCATCAAATTTCTTAAACGTATGTACAGCGAAGCAGACAATACCACCTGCACAGGATCGTCATGTACGTATACTTGGTAGTTTGAGCTCTGCAGGACAGCAGGAGCCTGTCCGCTGCATGTTTATCGCCAACCTGAATGATGATACAATTCCAGGGAAACAGACAGAGCCATAGTAAAGGGATTCCTCGTAATGTTAGGCCCGGATACCATGCTGAAATGTTTGGTTGCTATATATATGTTGTAACCTCTGAGTTTCCTCTGAAAATGACACCTATCGTAGAATACCAAAACAGGAAGAATCAAAATTTCGAACGTATGTACAACAAGGCCGACACTTCCCCTGCATACGGATCGGGCCTGCTGCTTCAGCTCTGCAGGAGCTCTACTACATTTCTATCTCAAACCGTGCCTTCGACGAAGATCGCTGCTGCTGCAGATCGAACAAATGAAATAGAGCTATATAAAAATTTCAGTGAATCCAAAAATTTGATGACTTCATGTACGTGGTTTACGCCATTATTGGTACATGCTTCCAACAATTCATGTCAACATTATCTAAGGACTTGTCAGACAGCACCAAAGGAGAAAGAATCGGCAGGGCGTGCAACAAAAGTAGGCGACGCGACGCGAGGCCTTTTGCTTCTTTCTTGCTTCTGCCAGCGAAGCTGGAAAAGCGGACATAGAACAGAAACAAATATGAAATGTCATTGCACTCGTCACTCGGCAGTTTAAGTGCACCGTACACTAATTTCGTTGTACTGTCCGGAATTTACGTCTAATCGGAGAGGACTAAAGGAGCAAGGGGATCTTGCTTTTTGGTGATGAGGACAGAGTGTCATGTTGTGTGAAGATGCATTCATTTGTGCTGTATCGCATTAGGGTTCAATACTTGCTCCTCACAATATCCAAACGACTAACACGTACGTGCAACACCCAGATATGTCTTCGGTGCTAATGAACTTATTTGTCCTGTTCGCAAGGTAACCACCACTAGATAGGTTATTTATTCCATTTTTGAAGAAGCGTTCAAACATTTTGTTTTTTTCTAGAGCACATTATATCTAAGTACGGAGTACATAGCTTTTACTGTCTGTGAACTTTGATCATCCTAATACATATGTATTAAGGGGTAAACTAGTCATTTTTTTTTTTTTACCAAAATCATCATATAACATGTGGATTATATTGTGGTGGAATGAAGTGCAGCCAAACAAACCCTTAGTAAAAGATTAAATGATGTTTTGGAGTTCGCGTCAATGTTTCTTAATTAGTTTGACTACAAAATAGCTTTACCATTTCAATATTTGGAACTGATACAAGTAATTTTCTATTCAAATATAGTAATCAATCCCCTTCTATCATTCTGAAAAAAATGATCTCGTATTAAGACATGTATATATGATAAAGGAAAGGTTTGAAAACTTTGACCATTACATGGGGAGATTCATAATAGTAGTTGTCACATGAAAATTGTATCGGTACATTTGCATGAAGATTGGTTTTAAAGTGGTTATATTCGATACATCTAAAAATAATGGTCAAATAGATGTACTACTATAGGTTGGCAAGTAAACAAAATAAATGGTCCAGAATTGAGCGGGTACCCTCGAATCGAAAAAGAAAATTAGTTGAAGAAAGCGGCACCAAATTCAAACTCTTTTGGTGTATATAAACAAGCTAGCTGTAGCTGTTCAAGATTGGTCTTCTTTATCCTATCCTATTCTATGGATACTTACCGAGAGGTGCACATTTAAAATGATTTATTTCATTAACTAGCACCTTATGTTGACGATAAATGATTGCTCAAAATGATTAACCAAACCTAACGAAATGATATATAATAATATAATACATACCCCTTTAGTCTTGGCCCATCATCCTGAAATGCTCCACCGAACATCCTGATATTCTCTCCTCCGATCTTCCACTATGAGAGAGGTAGGAAGCGAACATCAGGAGGAGATTTCTATGTGGATTTATCGGACAAACAAGGCCTAATTCGCCAATCATACAGCACCAAACCACACCTTTGTCCTGGTGCCATGCCTCTCCTAGATGCTCTGCCTCTACGTGTCATGTGCCCATGCCCAGGGCACGCTTGAGTGGCATTTGTATATACTGGCGTAGATGCCCTGCAGCTTGCAATGATGACTCAGATGGTAACACATGTACTAGTGTTGTGGGAGGGGAGCATGTGGCTGCTGACTCTGCAGAGCCATATACAACATTAGATCCTTATGACCTCTAGCCAATTTCAAACCATTTATACATACATATATAGTACACCATATAAAACATGCTTCCCAGCTTCAAACATTTCCCCTCTCTCCTCCCTGCGGTTTTGTTAGGTGTAGGAATAGATATATACTCAGTTCACACTAAAAAGAATCAATGGCGTGGCGACCCAGCAGCAGAAATAAACTTAGGTTTCCTCTAGTCTAGTCTAAAAAAAATGAGCATGAGAGGTCACCAAAGCTAGCTAAGGTAGTGGAGCACTACTGGGCAGTCACAATTAGTACAACGAAGCACCAGAAGGACAGGACAGGACAGGTGCATGCATCCTTGGTCCTTCGACAGATTGCAAGCTTGATCATCAGAAAATAAAACTCTAGACTAAAAATAAGACCCTGCTAATTACAATACTATAATCCAGCAGCTAGCTAGATGATGATGTGATCCGGCAACGGCAACCAAAGAGGCACGCGAATTCAGTTGGACCATCATTGCATTGCATTGCCTTCCCTCCCTTCACAAAGATTCTGGCCTCCCAGTGGCACGTTCCGCGCCCCGCCGCGGGGACACGTACGCGCCGGCCGCGAGAGCGAGCTGAACGCCTCGCACGAGCGGAGATGCCGCGGGAGACGAGGACGACCATGACCGGGCCAGGTCAGGTGTAACCGCCGCGGCAGAAGAAGAAACAAACCGCGGGTGCAGTGCAGCTGGCCGGAATCCGTTCCGGCGCCGGATCGGAGCGCGCACGCATGCACGCCCCTGGCGCGGCCCCTGCTGTCCCTGGCTGTATGGGCTACGTGGCGACGGGCGGATCGGCGCCAGCGCGTGCGGCGAATCGGCGAGAGGATACGGTGGCCCGGACCGGAGACTGATCGACGACCGGCCGCCCGGGACGGACGCCGCGCCAAGTGTTGCTTTGGGATAGTTCCGGACTTGGCGCACATGACATGCTCCTGTCCCAGCTGATGACGACGTCAAGTTGTGGAGGCAGTGCACGACAACCGTTTTGGATTTTTACAGTACTCCTGGTCGAGGATAGGGTGGGGTAGTCCTCACTAAACCTACTGTATAGTAGTGCATTTGTCGTTTGTCGAGAAATTGTCGGGTACATGCTCTGCAATGCAGGATGTACTGTAGTACGAGCAGTAATATCATATCAGGCTGGATTGACGTGGCTACAACTCAAAATGTTCAAAGCTAGTTAATCCAGAGCGTCAGCGATGTGTTCTGAACTCACATTGTGACAGGAGTATGCTAGACCAAGTCGGTCCCGGCTTCTTCGTTCAGAACACCTGAATACCCGATGGCCTCAACAATCCGCTTTCTACTATCCCTAATTCCCTGTTATGTTGGCCACTCTCAGTGCAGAATTTGTAACCTACAGTATATATGTGTTAGTAGTACTAGTGCTAGTGGACTGGTGTACTTTGTCTGCAAGTTTCAGGTTTGCTTTTTACTGTAGGTAATGGGCATGTAAACCACGAGAAATACCAGTTGCCAATATACAACTAGCGGTGATAGTCAGTGGTGATAACAATATACATCCATCCATGGTCGCCGAGGGCAGGTTGGACGGATCAATATCACGAACACATGCACGACAGATGACGACAAATTGATTTTATACAAGGAACAAATTTCTTTGTTTATTCTCTTTGCACGATCCATCATCGATCGTGTTATTACAGAGAAAACAACACCACCAAAATCAAATAATCGCCACATACCAAGTTGATCCTTGGAGCAATTTCTTCCAAGTACCATCTACTACTACTAGCTCCTAGCTAAGCAACCACCACACAAACAGTTGCTGCTGGCCTCCTGCTGCTGCTAACAATGCCCGTGCCCCCAGTTGCCCTTGAGGCCGTCGCCGTTGCAGCGCCCGCCTTTCACTTTGGGCACGGGAGGAGCCGAGGAGGACGCCCTTTACTCCGATGATGATCCGGCACGAACTGCCTGCGCGTGCCCGCGCACGATCTTCTCGGCCGCGCAAGCCTGGCGAGTCGCTTCCGCCTTTTCCCCGCGCGCTGGCTGCCGAACTTGCTCGCCTGCATGCGTCACAGTCACCAGACCAGCTTCTCTACGGCCATGCCCTGGAGCAACGGCCGCGCGTCGCCGCGCCGGCGCCGGGAGGACGCCGGGCCGCAGCAGCAAGAGGAGGAGGAGGACGAGGAAGACACGCGGTGGAGGACGTCGAGAAAGTGGTCCTCGTCACGGGGGAGCGCGATGGGGCCCGGGGCGGCCGGGAAGCCGTACTCCTCCTCCGCCTGCCGCAGCAGCTCCAGGAACGCCGGGTGGCTGAGGTGCGCCACACGCACCACGAACCGCCTCGGCCCCGACGACGCGCCTTGCACAGACACGGCGACGTGCCCCGCCGGCACCGAGCAGGATGAGGATGACGCCGCCTCCGAGGCGCGGGACCGCCACCGCCGCAGCGTGCGGCGTAGCCTGACGAGCGACGGGATGGTGATCACCACCTTGCACATGCTTGGAGTTGGAGGCTTGGAGCTCGAGCGGGCGGTGCCTTGCTGCTTTCAGTTGCAGTCGAGACTCGAGAGGCTGTGGAATTGCGAGGGACGGGGTGGCCATATATATAGGCAGAGGAGGACTTGGCCGTGCGTGCACCGGACCGGACGTCCGCAACAGGACACTGGACAGGGACGGCTGTTTCTGTCGTTTCGTGGGTGCAGCTGGAGAGTGAGTTTTCCACGCCTATGGTGGCCGTAAGAAGGCGCTAAGATATTCGTGCAGCTCGCACACGATGCCATTGCCATCAGTAGCGGAGCACGGAGCAAGGAGCACATGTCTTGCTAAACCGAACTTAAATCGTGTCTTAAATGAAAGATCTCAGCCCAATGAATAGTTGGAGTACTAGTCACGCTTCAGACTATCGTACGAAAACACACCGAGACCACGAAACCCAGATCCTGCACGTACGCCGCCGTCAGCAAGGAAACGTGGCGGTGGCGGTGGTGCATCTGCAGAAGCCTGCGTTCGTTCGGCGCACACACGCGCCAGCTGCCTACTCCGTACATCGATCGGTCGATATCTCCGTGACACAAATCTGCAGCGCATGGCAGATTTGCTTTGCTTGGTCCAGGCATGCACCACGGGTTTCGTACGCACATTTTCCTTGGAGTTCTCGCAGTACGTACAGGTAAAAGTTCCCTTCGGGCCAGACAACACCCAGGTGATGGCGACTAGCTGACGCCGGCCTGCCACGTCCCTTGCCATCAGCGACACGACACATGCCTATTGCGCGGTGAAGAGCTCCAACTACTCCTCCGCCACCTCTTTGCCATCAGCACGGACCAGCCCATGGACCGCCTGCCGTACTCCTCCGCCACCCGCACCACGAACCGCCGCCTCGGCGCCACGCCTTGCACGGACACGGCCCGCCGGCACCGCGGCGTATGAGGATACGCGGGACCGCCACCGCCGCAGGATTCCAGGGCGTGCAGCGTGCGTTCGGTACGCACGCCAGTTGCCTGATCAATCGATCCATATCTCCGTGACACAAACCTGCAACGCATGGCGAATCTGCAGGTCTCCAGGCACGCTGCACGAGTTTCGTACACACGCCATGCATGGTTCGGCGGATACACGTATCCATCCACATGTTCGTTCAGGTTATCACACGTACAGTACAGTCAGCACTGGAACGAACACCCAGTGTACAAGGACCTACAGTGAACACCCGGGTGACGGCGACTAGCCGGAGCCGGCTCCGTCAGGTACTCAGGTGCATGTTGAGGCCATTGCCTTTAGCGACACGACAACAACTCCAACCACATTTATCTGATCCCGCCGCCGCCTCGCGCCATATAGCCAACGGATCGCACAAAACCACTGTGAGTTGGCAGCTCGTTGAGCTCACTGTTACCGTGGTCGCACACTACTCATAGCTCGGCGATCTGTCCCGTCCCAAAAATAACCCTTGTTTTTGTTTTTCGAGAAATAGCTGCCTAAATATATCTATATGTATTAAAAATTATATTACATAATTTGTATCATCTGAAATATCTAGTTTTTAACAAAATCATTTAGAGATACAAATATTGTATGTATTCTCTGCAAATCGAGTCAATCTTGTCGGTTTCATAGCCTCTTTAAGGGCGTGTTTGGATGAGATTTAGATTCTTAAAAACTTGTTTTTGACTCTAGTTGCTAAAATATTTATTCTGACAAAAAAAACTGGTAGGGGTGTTTGGAAACCCCCAGTTTTTAAGAATATGCCTTTATTTATTGCTCACAGGGTCACAAGAAACTGCCAGTTTCATGGTTTTTAAGAATCTAGCAAAAACTGACACCAGAAACTTGACAAAATATAGCCTATTTGGATTCCACCAAGTTTCTAAAAGCCAAATTCTTAAAAACTAGAGGAATCCAAACAGGGAGCAATTCTTGCTAAATTCTCAGTTTCAAACTAGTACCTTCTCATATAAATAGTTGCTTGCTAACAACTGACATTCAACATCTAAATGTTAGCTGTTTTAGTCGTTGTTGGAAAGTTAGAAGTTATATTATATAAATAACTTATGTGAAAAAGCCATTGCTGGAGCGGCTGCTGCTACAGTGCTGCAACAAAAAACACATTGCTTCAACAGTTTCTCCTACACAAATCTTACTCAGAACAGACAGGTTCCAGTATCCTTAGAAGCAGACAAACCAATAAATGTGAATTATTGATTTATTTCTATACGATGGCAGGCGAGACGGGCAATCTATAGTCGCGCTCTAGTAAACTCCATTATACCATGGTACACCGAATATACAGGGATAAGCTATAAGCTATTTCCATCATTAGTTCATTACTATCTGGAGTCAAAAGGTTACCCGTTTTACCCTGCTGATATGTCAACATGTCAGCGATGCAGGAGACCTGATTAGAAGAAACAACAGTTCGACTACACTTCCATTCTTCAGGATGCCGAGACTTGATCGACTGACCATGGCTGAGTCGCAGGGCAACAGGGGACGATGTTCATTCGGTATTTGCAACCTCTCAGAGTTCCCTTTGGGGTTGTCCTAGTAGCACTCACTGAAACAGAAAAAGAAGCCTCTTGGCTTGTCTTCCTTCTTGCCCTTTGGCGTGTCACCAAGGTCACCCCGAGAAGCCATTAGTGAGCTCGTTCCAGGAGATTCTGGAGGAAGGATTGTATTCTCTGAACTGAATGTGCGGCGAGGGGCTAAGGTTTCTTGTGGCGAAAGGGTGGATAGGTAATGTAGGAGCATTTGCACTATCTGTGTGAAGTTTGGTCTCTCGTTTGGGTCTTCCTTCCAACAGGATGTTAGGATTTCTGACAACTCCTCAGGCAAGTTATCAGCACTTGGTCTGATATTCTGCAGAGAATAAGTTTTCATCTGGTCAAATACAAAACGCATGTAGTGGTGTAAGAATAAACTAGAGTTCATGTGGTGGAACATATTTGAAACACCATGCAAGATATGTGTGTATATAATAAAATACCAAAGCAAACATAGCCCAGGGATGCCCTCAACAATTCTTCAAGATATTGTTCATGATTAGATTATCAGGTGTTACCTTGAAAGCAGCAGCATATGCAGCTTGAAGATTAGACATTCCCTCGAAGGGCAGTTTATTGTGAAGGAGTTCCCACAACACAATTGCAAAGCTGTAGACATCTACTTTGTGGTTGTAATGCTTCTTTTCTCCGTGCCTCAATGTTACTGTGCTGTACAACTGTTGAGATATTACAGGTTACATTAATAATAACACCACAGAAAATTTAGGATTCAGAAACTGACAAATATAAATGCAGCAAAAACCTCTGGAGCCATCCAACGGTATGTTCCTGTCTCAGCAGTCATCATCTCTGTTAATGTTTCTTCCCTAGCCAAACCAAGATCAACAAGTTTAACTGTTCTCTGGTCTGCAGTCAGCAACAAATTCTCTGCATAAAGTGAAGGGGGGGAAACAGACTCAAGATCAACAGCCTGAATAAATATCTGTCAGGCAGATTCTTAGAAAGATCGCATGGGACAAAAAAAAAAAAAAAGAAATTCATGATAAACTAACAAGATGTCACCAGTGCTTCAGTAAACCAAACAAAAAATAAAATGCATTGTTGGATCGAACATATATGGTCTGAAACTCAGATAATAGCGATGTCTACTGATGAACAAGACTACTTTGCGCTGAAATTAACATATTCAAACTATGCTTACATCACTACTAATCACTCAGGCTATTTATATTTCTTTATGCATTTGGAAGAGGAAATGACAGTAGGTTGGGCAAGTCATGCACTAGTAAAATCTCAGCTAAAATGTTATGTTACTTGATAAATTATACAGTAGAATCACGACCAACACTGCAGCTTCACGCTGTCACATACATGCAACCCTGCCTATACAACCATAACAATCAGTATGTCTTAACAGACGAAAAACCATGATAATCTTAATCTCTTTGTTATGGCTGGGAATAGCTACAGGCACAGGAATAGGGGCGAGAGGCCAAGGAGATCATGCATGCAACTCAATATTAGGCGAAGGAACATGCATGGAGATCATGCAGGCGCCTGATTTAGCAATAGGGAATAGGTCAACTAGGCAAATGAGAGGCTAGGAGAGTTTGGAATCACCTCTTAATCAGTTGTGACCAAGGGAATGAATCAAGCAATTACAGCCAATCCAATTCTCATCTCTTTTCTCTCTTTCCCATCTGCCTGCTGCTACACTCAACCAGCCACACTCAACCAGCCACCACGGGCAGGAAGCCAGCCGCAGGCAACCTCTCACACCTAACCCATCAGGTCACTACCCCACGATCGTGACACTTCTCTCCTACTACTACAGTTATTTCTTTTCTTTGAATTTGTGATACATGATTCAACTTTAGTTTGTTATGAGTTGTGAATTTTTCATGCCATGGCAAACAAGTTTATGGTAAGGGTGGCTTCAATGCTTGGATTCTTACTAAGATTTCTTGGATAAAGCATATGAAGTGGTGATGTCCTTGGTTGCTACAGTTTCTACGTTGATGAAGCAAAGCCAAGACCTAATAACAACATAGATAGTGGCTTTTACGATAACAAGCTTGGTATTTTCAGTAACAGAGGGACAGGCAGCAAGGACCATTGAGGCGAACATGGACATACGTGGTAGAGGCCGTGGGTGCACTTTTGGAGTATGGGGGAAGGGCCGAAGGAGTTACAAATGCGACAAAAACCAGTGCATGCCTCAAACAAATTAGTCAGGTAAACTACTGTTACATAACAATTCAAATTGTACAGTTTCACATTTTTTTGGCATAAGGTTCAAAAATTGCAGGAACGAGCAACTTTCGGTGATGACAACTGAAGATTGATGGAGGGATTATTGGGAAATGCAAACATCTATACTGAGAGTCTGTTATCACTCCTAATAGAGGTGACACTGCTTTATTTGCATGATAATTTTGACCATTTAGAACCCTTTATTTAACATCTGATAATGGTCGCACAGGCATGGCTGTCACCCCACCACCAAAATAGAAACATACAAAGATGTGCAGCTGAGGCGAGGAAACAACGCTCATCTGTTGCGCAAACTCTATGCACAATGCATAGATTGTGTGGGAGTTGGTTGAGTACAAATGATCCTCAGCAAGCTTATAGGTCTCATGGTGTTGGTTCAATTATAGACTGATCAATTTCAGTAATTGGCACCTTAGCTACCTGAACTCCTCTTATTTCCACGGTAGAACCCTACCTAGGAAACAATGGTTAGCAGAGTGACGAATTAATGCTTTCAGATTGCAGATTGGCAGTATTTTTTTTTTTCTTCACAGGAGGAAACAATGATTGGCGCTATATGTTCTTACAATAGCTTGTTGAAATCATATACAGTTTATGTAATTGAAAGCGGTCAAATGCATGGTATTTTCATCTTGCTATGTATGATTAGTCATTTATTTATTTATTTTTATCAAAAAGTAGTATAAGCAAACGTTTATGTGTCCATGTAAAGATCCAGCACTCTATCCCCCTATTCATTTTTTTATTAAGCATACACGTATTAATTACTCCATTAATACAGCATGAGGCTCAAGGCTCCCATTACAATAAAGAATTATCCCATTACACGATTGTTGAAAAGGAAATAAATAATGCAGGTTAATTATTTTTCAGAAGAAAGTAATAAAGATATAAATCCACATGGTAAACATGAAGTGAGAAAAAAAGGTATACCATAGTTTGAAGAAATCCACCTACTAAGCAGTGAATAATATAGAGAGAAGTAGAGAACGCAGCGATAAGATCACAAAATGACAAGTCTTACCAGGCTTAAGATCACGATGAATGATCCCATGTGCATGCAAGCATTCCATAGCTCGGGCAATGTCAATGCAAAACCCACCGCTACATGAGGCTCAAGGCTCCTAGGTCGGAGACTGACCAAATATTTTAGCAATGAGCCCCCACTAGTAGCTCTGTCACCACCACCATGACAGGTTCTAGGCAGGCCCCTATAAACTGTGAAACAAGCAGTCGCAGTTTTCAATAAATAAATGCATTAGAAACCTCCTGTTCCTCTTGGTCATCTCCTTGAGGAGGAAAGAATCAACATGACTGCAAAAGTAGACCTTGACGAGGTTCTTGTGCTGCACGCTTGACAGCATGGTCACCTCCCTCAAGAATCTCCCCTCCCTCTTGGTCATCTCCTCAGGGGTGTCCCCTTTGTGCACAATCTTGATAGCAACATTTTGGTTCTTATACCTGCCAATACAGTATCAAATAAGTGCTCGGTTAGGATAAAATTGCAGCTGGCAGAACAAAAAGATGAGCCTTACTTCCCCTCATAGACCTTTGCATGACCGCCCTCGCCGATGCGTGGCCCAACAAAGAGAAGCTTCGGGTCGATAAGCCACTTGGGATCGATGGAGTGACCTTCCATCCTTGATGGCAGCTATCTGTTTTGGGTCCTGTGGGGTCACACGGCCCCACTAGAAACTTAAATAAAAGATCAACTTTTAGAAAGTACTTGAGGTTTGTTAAAAGGTATTTCCAAAAGAAGAGATAGAAAACCGTCACGGAACATATATAGGTAAAAAGGCCGAGATTTTGTGAATCCAACAAATTTATTAACTTTTATTTAGAAAGTATTCCAAAGTTGATTAGCACGAATAGACCACCTTACAACAAATGTGTACTGTGCCATGTATTCTACGGATTCTTGGCAGCAGTAACCAGTTGGTACAAATGGTGGAATACCTCATCAGGTATACATATTTTTAACAAGTTTATACCTATATTGTAGAAGTTATTTTTTTGATAATGGAAAGATTTATTTTGGCTTCAATCATTCCTTGATCGGACCATAAAAGCTACAAAAAGACCCATCACTACAAAGATAGCATACGGCCTAAACGCTCATCATGATGTCCCCTTCGGAAGGTCCAATCTTACAATAAAATGGGTGAAAGTGGAACCTAAGCTTGAGCCAAATCCAACAAAGGCGACGAACAACTCCAAATGCTGACTGAGCTCTGACCACCAAGCCAGGAAACCACCACCCCCACAAAGGGCAGCTCCTAATGCGAGGTCTCCAAGGAGACAAAGACATCTGAAGACGCCGTCACCACGTGACTGGATAAACCAGTACTAGGCTTTCACCCAGATGGATCCACATTCCACACAACACGAAGTGAGTAAAGGCCTCAACAGCAAGGCGTTGACAACTGGGGGTATACCAGCATCAGCCATGGAACCAACATTGTTATGCCGTTTGACCATCATTGAAGCACCAAAGGTAGGTGCCCCCCGCCGGAACTGGCCTGTAGGGCCGCCATAAAACAGATCTGATCACAACCAGCCCACCCCCAACGTTGACACCCAAGCAGAAGATCGAGGACACCTTCACCTGTGATTTTCTTGTCACCAGTCGCGCGAACAGGAAGGAGATAAGAGGCAAGTGGATACAGCGAAGAAGTGTGTGGCCATCTTTTTAGACGCCACCGAGGGCCGCCACCGCTACCGCCATAGGCCAACTGTCGACTAGGGAAAGGCATCGATCTAGATTTGTTAGTGGCAACGCGGAAATCCCTCCTGTCTGCTTGTAGAAGTTATTTGGGGGTGTTCATAATACATCGGTACATTTGGATACTTCCAAAAGGTTGAATTTAATTCATCAAATACATGGGGCTTTTCTAGGTTGAACCTTACTGACAATTGATGGTATGTACATGGGGCCCAGGTATACCCCCTTACTACCTATGTACTAAGACAATTGATGGTATGTACATGAGGCCCAGGTATACCTTTACAGCAACGATTGAATACCATCCAAAAGTAGAATCTGTCAGAACACAATGCCTTTGTACATGTTAAGAAAACCTCACAGGAAATGGCTGTATGCTAGAAGGTCCTGTCATCCTGTATATTTGACAACATCTACGAAAGACACAAACATAGCATGGGCGGATCCAGCTGGATGCATGGGTATTCCTGGGAATACCCAATTATTTTGAGAAAAAAATGAGTATATGTTTGATATATGGAGTTAGGTTTTCAAGTCGTCGCCTAGGCGTCCCCATCGCCACGACCAAAATCCAGAAAAGCAAAAAGAGGCGAGGGAGAAGAAAGAGGAAGAGCAGAGGAGGAACAGCAGGGTTTGGGAAGGCCAAACTCCCATCGCCGCACCATCGGCTCCCATGGCCATGGCAGCTCCGATCTGCAAGGGGGCGCATGGGAGAAGGGGAGGTGAAGCGGCAGGGAGGACCGGAGGAGAGGTGCCGGCTGCAGATGTCAACGGAGGGGGCAGAGAGAGAGAAAGAGGCGGCACCTGATAGAAGCAGCAGCACCAGCTTCGGCGGCGGCGGCGGCCCACCAGTTGTTGCCTCGTCGGAGAGCTAGAGGGAGCGAAGAGGTCCTTAGCGCGGCGGCGGCGGATGCGTCGGCCCACGAGTCGGCAGTCGTCTGAGAGCGAGACGAGGGGAAACGAGATCCGCTGCAGTCAGCGCAGCGACTGCTTGCTGCAGTCAGGGCCATCCGACCGTTCCTGAGATCGGACAGCGGCCGCGGGACGGAAGGGGAATGCAGATTTTTTATTTTTTAAAAATAATAAGCACGGCCCTTCAGCCTTCTGGACATTTTTTTGCAATTTTTTTGAAATTTTTGTTTTTTGTATTTTTATTTCTGTCCCATTTATTTTTTTATTATATATATTCTTTTTATGGGGCATAATAATATTTTATGAGTATATAGTACACTGCTAATAAGTAATAAATGGAACTTTTAGATTTGGATTGAGGTGGAATAATTTCATATTGAAGCTATAGCTATTTTTCATAAAGAAGAAGATATGACAATATTTTTCTAAAATAAAAACAATTTTCTAAAGTGGTGACGTGCCTAACTTGGCTGTCAGCAACTCAGCAAGGTAAGTCACGAAAAAGAACTCAGCAAGGTAGCGTTAGAGCACTTCACAACGCGACTCTATCATGTAGCCTAAAAACTATTTATTACCTCAAGAACGTAAACTTGGATTCCAAATAAGACTTGAGTATTGTTTTTCTCCCTCTCTCTTCTATAAATATCTGCCGCCACATCGCCACAAAAAGAAAGTTCAATAAATATGATGATAATAAATATGATTAGGCTACATGGTAGAGTCTGCATTGTGAAATGCTCTTATATTCCTGCCATGGCTGGGGCGTGTCCAAATGGTCTTTAGGGTGAGGAATTAAATTGGACTAGAATACAAAAGCTGAGGAGCATTGAAAATGGCCAATACCAGTGCCATTTTTACAATTAGTCGATTGGTGGAACCGCATGAAAACAATCAGTCCCAATTCATATTTTTTATATTCACTATAATTGTATGTTTTAAAGAGTCTGGAATCGTCTACCGTGACGATGTAAAAACATTCACTATGTTTTCGCAGCCTGCATATATATTGAAATGACTATATATCATTTTACACATAAAAATATAATATTAAGAAAAATTGTACAAATTGCAGTAATAATATCATAAAAATAGGAAAATAATTAATGAAAACAACATATAAATGTTGATTACAAGTATCCATCCAATTCCTATCGCTTAAAACTTATCGGCCATAGCACATTGTTTTTCTCTCACAACAAATCGCCTAACAATAAATGCCAAAGCCAAGGGTCCCAATACCTAAGCAGGGCGCTAAATGTGCAATTTGAAAGTATTAGGACAAATTCAAGGACCGCCGTGAACTTTCCTAAGTTCCCATCCAGGTCTCGGTACTTTTAAATTGCACACAGGTCCCTAAAATTGTATTGTTGTGCTTGCACCATCATCCTCACCTACGCAAACCTTACATGCAACATTATTGCCTGCGTAGCCATATAGTGTTGCACCATGTTCGACCTCTTACCCATGCATGCCTATGTTGCATTGTCAGTACGATATCACACTACCCATGTTGCCACGCTAGGCCATAACGTGCTCGCCACATCACACCATTGTTGTGTTGTGTGCTCCCCTAACTCGACTACTACACTACAACGATGACCCTATCGTTGAAGGGAGGTCACGAAGGATGGGAGTATCGAGAACTAAGTGTGAAGAGATTCCGACTTGGTAAGAGCATGAGCTCTCTGCTAGTGCTCGACGAGGGACTAGAAGGAGCACGGTGGTGGTTGTGGTGAATGTCATTGTCGTGAGGCAAGGTCTAATGCCACGGTGAAGTGGGGTAAGAGCAAGTCAAGCGGAATTAAGGAGGCCCATAGCGGTGAAGGCTTGTCTAGGACGTGCCGTACAACAAGCACGACAAGGATGGCCAATTGGCGAAGCAAGTCCTAGGGAACTAGTTGTGATCATGCAACGCATTGTGTAGGGAGGGAATGGACCCGAAAACGGTATAGTGAGCATGTATTTTAGTAGTACTAGTTTAGGGAGCTAAATGCGTAGTTTGGGGCCTGAATGAGAACTTAAGACATGCTTAGGAAGCTAAGTGCATAATTTTAAAGTATTGGAACCTAGACGAGAATTTAGAACAAGATTAGAGATTTGACAGGTTTGGGGACCACCAGCAAACTCGGGAGAACTGTGTTTCTATGCCCATTGCTGCGTGGGTTTGTCATTGCGGTGCTTTTCATCACGGACCACGACCTTAAATCGGTAGGTGTTCATTTTATGGGTTATTGTAGCACTCTGCATTCTTTTTTTTTTACCACGTCAGCTGTAACTTCCGCTCGTTACAAAAGTAACAGTTCTAGAATTAATATACTTTGTAAAATCTACAACTACTATATCTTCTATTCCATAATGAAACATATATCTTCTATATATTTCACACCACATATGTAACATATATTTACAATCTGCGAACCAAACATGCCAGTGTATTCAAACAGAGTTGCA
Organism: Hyparrhenia diplandra; assembly: GCA_015847255.1. Taxonomy (NCBI): domain Eukaryota; kingdom Viridiplantae; phylum Streptophyta; class Magnoliopsida; order Poales; family Poaceae; genus Hyparrhenia; species Hyparrhenia diplandra. The sequence continues at coordinate 133,772 of JADLZK010011798.1, forward strand.
CTGCATTATGAACAAAGACAAAAGTAACAGTTGTGTGTGTAAGCAATAGCTAATCACACAATGTTCAAAAAAGCATACAACTTAAGCTATACATTTTCATAACAATAACAATATTATTGACGGCATAAGTCCACCATGTGCTACGGCAATGACTAGAGCAGAAGAGACTTCGATTCGCTGCATAAATGATTCCGTCCCAAATAAATTATACTTGTACATATTGGGGATTGGATGCCAGCAGCGTGAATGGTTGCACTCGAAAATAAAATTTATAAGATGCGCCAAAAAAAAGGCATGGGTGCCTCGTCAAGTGACCTCAGTGCCAACTATATACTACAGCTAATCCATTTGTCTCGATACTGCCATTTGCCTCAAGTCCTGATTGGTGATTCGCTGGGGGTAAGCAAGAAATGGCAAGAGTCTCAGCTCACAGGTAGATTTGAATCAGTCACTAGTTCTGCAAGGGAAAAAAAACAGTGGTAAATTCTTTGCCGACAAATATAAGTTGGGATATCTTGTGTTCTAAAGAACTAAAACAGACGGGGTTCTAAAGATCTGAATGCAGCCAAATGATGGCTCCAAGGGTGATAACGATGCAGTGAAACATTTAGCGAATTATTAGGTCTTATATTTGTCTTAAGGTCAAGTTTTGATCATATTGATAAGTACACAATTTGAAAACTGAAATAGTATTTTTCTACTAGACTACATGCTCATCATTTCAACCCATATAAATCTTACGTTCAAAGATCAAACAAGTATATCCAAGAAAAAGCATCTACAGTGGATTTAAAATGACAAGTCAGTGTCACACCTTTGCCTTTTCGAATTAGGCTCATCAATTTGGTCATGGTTATGTTGATGAGAACTCGTAGAATCATTTGGGGCATCCCTAGCTCTGTCTGCGCTCCCAGATGCAGCCTGAGAACTCGTAGAATCATTTGGGGCATCCCTAGCTCTGTCTGCGCTCCCAGATGCAGCCTGAATCCAGTATTATAATGTTACAGGTCAACTAAATGATTAAAAAATTACTAAATAAATATAATAAGCATGAGCAGAAGCGGCAATTGCCTGTGCAGGTGTGCTGCTGCTATCTGGTGGGGCACTTTGGTTCTGTGTTTCAACTTGGGAGATAAATGGCATAATTTGTCTGACCATGCTAGCAAAACGTAGGGCCTCCTCACTGGCACCAGACACTTCAGGTGTTGCAAGATTCCTACCCTCTCCCAGCTCGGTGGAAGCCATTGGTGATTGCTGGCTTGAGGTATTTCCTCGAACATTTTCGCCAGGGAGCATTGATCCAAGAAAGTCCATTATCTGAGAGAGTGTGACCAGACCATTCTGCTGCCCAGGTGATGTCTCAGAGCCATCTCCAACATTGACATCAACTGGAGACCCCAGATTACCTGTAAACAACAGAATGAAGAATAGTTCAATAATGCCACACCTTTCATTGAGAAAATCATCTAGAAAACAAAGTAAGGCAAAAAAAGGCATACAATTACAATCTGAGTACTTATGTTAGTTTCCGATAAACCAGCCATTAATTTATCAGATTAAGAGCAGGAAAAACTACAGCCAGATATGTGGACTACTGGACTTCAATAATATATGTGGATTTTAAAGTACTAATCACCACATTCAATATACAACTTATTCGAATTAAATAAAAAACGGAATATCATAAAGACTACGGCACTGCCTCAGTACATAGCTTGTGTACTTGGATAATATCAAGTCAGATGGGTAGCTTTCCAGAATTCAAAATGGGGGCTAATTGTATCTGATTTCTTTACTGCTCAGCTGCACCTCACATTTGTAGTTCTGTAGCAGACTCCTTAGATGACTTAGGAGGAAGCTCGTTTAAGTCGCATGATCCCATACTATGGCAGGATCAGATTGCCAATATAATGGGTGCCAGCAATTCGAATCAAGTAATCAGTTAACAAAAAGTTTCTTTCAAAAGAAAATCTAGAACATATTTGATTCTGATCAGTCTGATAACTAAATAAGTCACTGCCAGATCAGCTTATCAGCCCAACCAGGAGCAGTCCAAACCTATTGAGCCCCTAATAGAAACTCTTTGGTTTATTGAATATGTGATACATAGAACAAGGTAGAAAAAGATGGTAGAGGAAAATCGAAAAATGACCTGCTTCATGAGCTTGAGATGACTGAGGAATTGACTGCTGATTGGGATGGGTGCTACTACGAGCAGGTTCATTTGGAGATTGACCATTTCGTTCATCAGTACCATTAGTGTTTGCCCTTCGTCGAACTCTAGTGAGAAATGGATAGATAATACCAACACCTCCACTAGATGACCCTGATGGAGCACGACTGATGCCAGCAGGCATGGCAACAACTGTTCTAAGTGGCAATAGTCTAACTCCAGACTCAACTGAAAAGGAGTGCCACCTGCAACCCCTGAAAATGCTTCACCAATATTTGCATGCGAAGCATCCCCCGCCTATTCACATTTTGATGTGCTTGTGCACCAGCCGACTCACTTGGGTTGGCTTGAGGCACAGACCCACCTAACAACAAAAAAGATGCATTTAACAAATGTCATAACCAAAGTGACAACAGGATAAATGATAACTCAAGAAAAATAGCTACAAAGCTACATGACATTTAGAAATAAAATAGACCTGTACTGACTAATTTTCAATTGACAAACTCAACTTATAGTTTTTAGAGATAAAATAGACCTGTACTGACTAATTTTCAATTGACAAACTCAACTTATAGTTTTTTTAGAGATAAAATAGTCCTGATCATGGGCCAACCAACCCATCACTGGATCGGGTCAGGTTCTGGCCACGGATTTCAACCCCGCCAACCCAAAAATCCTGGCCCAAAGTAGGAAAGCCCAAATAACCTCAAGAAATAGAGAAATAGACCAGCAGACCCGACATTTTTTTTTCGGCCTAACCCGTCTCAGCGTCTGATCAGGTCTAGGACAAACACACCATATTGTTCTGGTTTATAAAGTATGCCAGAGATCTCAGGTTGAGGTCATCTAAAATCCAATATCAAAACCTGCCATCTCCACAGATTCGAACCACCTGCTATAGACAATAGCATTCAAACTTCCTATTGGCAGGCCCCTCTCATTGTACTTATTGGTGGGATTTGCACCAATAACAGCCCTTGAAGAGCAGTAGTTAAGCACTTCTCATCCATACCACCAGGCTTTGGTCCTACATGCCACTGACACACCCTGGTTGGCATAGATGAAAAGTTTGCTTGAAATTCTATTTATTTAGAACTATAGACTAGTTTAGACACTGAATCCAAAATTAACTATGGTTGAAACTACTATTAAAAAAACAGTCAGTACATCCATATGCAATAGTTCGGCATACTTAGATATGATGTGAGCAATTTTCCATAAATTCAGTCAAAGAAATGTGATGCTTGCTTCAAGGCGATAGCATCCCAAGAGGAAATATTTAAGGAATAGACAATAACAGTATTACTCACTTGTGCGGACATGGATATCAACATCTCTCGGATGTAGAACAGATCCTTGCGAACCAAGACTTGAAAATAATGTACCCATTTGGACAGACCTTCCTGAAACGGAACAGGCTGAACAAAATAAATTAGCAAGCTTGTTATTAGTGAATGCTAAAATTTAAAAATTTAAAATCTCACTTGAACCATAAGAGGATTTGGCCCTGATGGAGATATATAAAGAGCTGGTCCAGAGTTTACAACCGCTTCTGACTGAAAAGAAGTTACAACAAATCAATACAGTAATGTGTAATAATATCTAAGCTAAAATCAGGTCAAAACAGTTGTCAGGAAAACCTACAGATGATGGATTTATACGCAGTAGCATTGTGGTGCGGCCAAGTTCCAGAAGCAAAGAACCAAGGTTCTGAAGTAGAGAACCCGCATTTAACTGCACTATTTTGAATGTCCCTTCGTGTTGCAGGATCAGTTACATTCTCTAGATTTCCCAGCTGAGCTGAGAGTTGCTGGATTGTTTTACAAGGGTTATTAACTTCAAGGTACACTTAAGAGATGTTCAATTGAAAATAACAAGAACTTATAAGCAGAGAACGAAATAGATGCAAACAAACTTCAAAAGAAAATACATGAGTCGTGCATGGGAATCACTTATTTTTTCTTCGTATTGACGTGCTGTGTAAACATGTCAAAGAAGCACATGGATGTTCTAATTCCCTGACTTAACACTAATAGATTACCCTTTACTACAAAAATTAAAAGCATTCACATAGTTCAGTCATGATCAAGACTGCACTGTTTCCTTGGTACGAAATGTTGACCAAAGAGGCAATGAAAAACATTTTAACACCAAGTGTACATGTTCCGTTTTTAATTGACAAGAATGTTGTATATTCTTTCAATATAAAATACATCATGATACACGAAATTCCATATAAAATGGTGGTTTTTGGTAGATTAGATGCCACTGTAGAGCAATCAATTTGATCCTACTATTTTTTTGACGGTAAAAAGACTGTGGGGAGATCCCCACAGTACACAAAAATTTTCATTACTAAAAGAGCAAGAGGATTTACCGCTTTGTGACCGGAAGGTCCAGGGTTCGATCCCTAGCCTCCGCACATTGCACAGTGTGTGGGTAAGGCCTGGCGCTAATCACCCCTCCCCTGACCCCACGAGTGCGGAAGCCTCACGGCCCTGGGTACGCCCCTTTTTCAAAGAGCAAGAGGATTTGATCCTATCCTACTATTGGTGACGGATCTTAAAGTCCCAACTGAGGGTCCATGGATCTACAAAACACAAAGCTTGCAGTACCATAGTAATAAAATAATAATCCAGATAAAAAGAGACATTTGCCATCATTCAAATAACAAAAAAAAAAAAAAAAAAAAACATGTTTGTTATCAGAAATAAATGAGGTTTTCTACAAAAGGAAATATCAAGTAATGCACAACATTATCAAGTCAATAGCAATTTACAGGAGACATTAAACAAATCAGTAAGAAGATAATTAAGATTAGCTAACTGGTACCAGTAAGATTTTAAAAGATGTGACTTACAGACAGCAATGCACCAGCCTGTTCAACAACAATTTGCCTAGTAGACTGCATATTTTCAGCTAACAATGATGCATTATGAAGCCCAAGCACAGCTGATTCAGGCCGTCTTTCCTGATTTTGAGTACCACCAACGCTAGTAGTGCTTCCTGCAGTTCTGCTTTCCACATTACCCTCTGTTTGTCCTGTAGAAAAAAAAAAAAAGAAATGGAGGTAAAATCTTGTGGAATACACGATGGATGTAGCTCACAGAAGAATAAAATCAGACCATTAAGATTAAAGCCCTCCCTCCTAAATGAGTCCCTCATTAAGTCAATGTACTGCGACATAGTTGTCAAAGCATCCGGGATGACCTACAAAGGAATACATAAGTTAAACACATCCTTTTTGGGAATCAGCATGCGCATGTGACAAAATCAGATGAATATTTACATTTGGTTGTGACGATTCATGTGCTGGTTCTGACTGGAAAAGCAGAGGAGCTTGTTGCTGGTCGAGTTCAACTCTTACGGTATTTGGGATGGAAGATTGTGCAGGATCTGAAGGTTCGTGTCAGAAGATGCTGGTGTACCCTGGCATCAGAGAAATTATTTTTAAACAAGTTTATATCCAAATAAATAATCTAAAATTACTTTAAGGTCACTGGATTACCGAAGATTGTGCATTGATTGTTCCAAGCACGCTTTGGAGAATCTATCAAAAGAATAAGACAAATTTGAACATAATCAAGCTATATATCAAACTTATAGTCCTTCAGCAAATGAACAGTGGGACAGATCGCCGCAATGCATGTAGGAAATTACTCTCACCTGTGCAACAAAAGATGGGAGTTCACTGCTCCCAGGATCCACATTAACAGCCTCAAGTACTACACTTCTTGCCACTGTGGATCCACGACGACGGCCAGAATTTGATGTGTTAGCTGTAAAATTGTACCAATTTACAGTGCATATAAGTTAGTATCCAGAAGTGAACATGGAATATTTGGAAGATGCGCTACGAAAATGTATAATGGTTAATATGGTATTATGTTACAAATGCTCAGTCCAGACATGTTACATTATTTGGAAGGAGTCCAACAAAGATTGGACCATCAGAGATGAGCCCTTTGAATAAAGAATAGTTTAGCTTAGCTCCAAAGTGAAGTTGTGGCAGAGAGTGCATTAGTTGCCATATAGTGAGGGTGCTTGACTAAACATACACAAACTAAAACATAATGGAAAGATCTAAATCATAAAAGTTGAAAATATCATACATCGCAGATAATTTTCAATGTGAATACTACTACGTTGACTTAATGGCCTGTACCAGTGTTTAAAAGGCAACTAGGCATCCAGGCGGGCGAGTGCTTGGGTCCGCATGGATGCCTGTTTACAAGACACCACTATTTCCAAGGCGAGCTAGGTATGCCTGGACACCTAGGCAACACCTTTGAAACACTGGCATGTACTGCATAAACTTAGACGTAAATAAAATAAGCGTGACTTGAACAGCAAACCTATTGACACTAAACCTGCAGTACCTGTTAGTATGACACATTAGTTAAATTGTGTGTTCCTAGAAGAAAACAGACACTAATAATACTTTGCATATCTGGGAGCGCTGGGAGTATCAGACTATTAGTTGAATACAAAAACTTAAATATGTTGTCGTATTCTCGTAGAAGCTTCCTGAAGATGCTAAATTGTTTCAACGCAAGGGGATTCTACACTGGTTCTTGTGGGACACCAGAACACTAGAACTTTGATGGTCATGCCATGAAGACCAAAACGTTTATCAAAGGTTGTAAGCCACCAAAACACTTTTTATAGCATGTGAACAAAACAACATAGAGTAATAGGGAGACACGAAAATCCTGATGATGCTAGCAAAACATGTTAACTTAATTGAACAGTTTGAAAGCAATATTCAATTACATCAACATAAAAAAAGATGCTTTCTTGATTCTTAGATAGATAACTTTTAACTGGTTAACAAACTCCATAAATTTACAATTCTTAAGTTTACAAACCTTCAGTTGCTGCATTTCCAGATGTAGCTGACTGGCCTGGATGCCTAACAACAAGATGTAATGTATGACCATCTTCAACATCTAAAAGTGTTGTTAAGGAAAAGCAATGTATTTGATAAATGGCATAGGTAATTTCCTCATCTAAAAATAATGAATACACTGTTCAAGTGAAACAAAATAAATGAGATTAAGCGTGCTATTCACAGAATAGACTGTCATCTGTATCTTTCCATTACACAAGTTACCGATATTCTGCTTTCAGCTGATTATGAGATCATTTTTCATTCATAGTATTGATACTTGTTTAAGTCATATTTCAGGATATTCGTATTCTGATTTATATCTTTACAAAATTCAAATACGAATGCTGTTGAGGAACTGTTCATTTGTATCCAATCCATCTACACCCATAACACCATGACTCCATAGATTTGGTAAATTTCATCGCACATACTATTAGGAAAATGAATTTCTAAAAAAAAATACATTCACTTAAAACGTTAACATCACCACCAATAACATCATCCATTCCCAACAGTCTCATCAGCATGAACCATAGGTTCCCTCTCACCGATAGGACATGACGCTTTAAAAATATGACATATAAAACAGGATTATCGATCTTATGCTGTCAATCTACATACCTCTTAATTGATATTAGAACTAAAAAAATTTAACCAGCAAACAATCTAAATCTCTACATTTTTTATTGGAGGTAATATTTGAAACTAAAAAGACTGAATGAAAAAAAAAAAAAACTTGGGCATTGAAAACATAAAGCAAGTTGTCTTGCAAAGTTATAACAGATTAAACACCAACACTGGATACTTGGGCAATTTTCATAGATATGACACTATTTAGTATTTATTACTGTGGTTGATGTCATCTACTGATACAATACATAGGGCAGTCTATAGGTGGAGTAAACAAATCTCACAAGTCACAAGACAAACATAAAAATAGAATAGAAGAATGAAACACTGAGTAGATAAGGATACGATAAGCAGACAAGAGTTCATCATCCTTCAAGACTCTCCCACGACAAATCAAGCGTTGCTGTTCGGACAATATTCCAGTTACAGTAGCAATTTTCTCTTTCAACAGAGGAACTGGCACCTGCAAATGGGACAATGGATTAACATGTGGCTTGCCTTGACAAACAAAAATGACATGAAAAATATTTCATGCACCCTCTAGTTTCAAAGCTGCAGATACAAATATATGTCATTAGTCATTACTCACCAGCAAAATAGTAAATGCATGGGGAACAGTGCATAGGTTAGCATGTTATAGCCCATAATCACCAGGAAAAAAAAAAAAACAAATTTGGTTTTTCATTTCTTGTTGTGATCTTAGCCGAGGTTAAGGGTTAGCTCTACTGCGTAGTTTCCTAGCAGGTAGTCTCACATAAGGCCATGTGCACAAACATATCTAGGTCCCCAGACGAAACTATCAGAGCTATTTGCTTCCAAGTTCCAACAACCACAAACTAGCTACTTACCCAGAAAACCATTAGCTACAAGGTAACAAATGAACTTTTCAAACATTTCTGATTTATAAGATGTGTTAATTAGAAGTTATCCAATATGGTTTTGTGCCAATTTAACACAATTGCAGGAACAACCAGTCATAACCCAATGAGTAAAGAGTATTTAATCAAGAATCACATGCACATCTAAATATTTTTGAAATTTTCAGATTAGAATTAAGTATTGCTCCAAATGCCTCAGATGAACATGTTACATCACAAAAATGATTAAACATTGGATATGATGGACATTATAAAAGTGATTAGGGAAAATTGAGCAAGCTAGCCATTTATGTATACTCCCTCCGCCCCATATTATTTGCACATTTGTGATTTGAATTTTGTCCCATGATGAATGCATAAAGAGGCTGAGTTTCTATGTATGCCACTAGCCAGTACCTTGTGGAATGAGCCAAAGAAATAAAGAATCAACTTAAAAAGGTAAAAAGAAAAGATGGAGGCTTATCCCCTGCAGTGTGATGTGGAGCATATTAGCCTTTTTCATAGAATTTATAGGGGCAGCAAACATTTGCCATCTGTACTAAGTTTCCCTCTCAAAACCTAGAGGAACGATCCAAAGTACACAACCACAAATAATAGCACAGAATTATGAAGAGTAAATATACAAACAGCCAGCTTATGAGATACATGTCAACTTACACATTTATTCACACGCAAATTGTATGTCTGAGAATCCAAGGTTTTGATTTTGATCTCGATTGTAGTCTCAGAATCTTCAGCACGGTGTTGCATTTGTACATCTGAAGTAGCCATGTTCTCCTGTACTAAAAAAATTTACAAACAGCAAATATCAGTACATATAATTTGTTTCTTTACCAAATAAAAAAAAAATTCAGAATCCAAAACCAAAACCACTATGAGATTATATGGGCGTTAGCTCTAAAAAACCAATATGAGATCGCAAATATGCCATGACTGACATCAAGAATCAAGACGAATTCATTTTTGCTAGGTGTTGGTTGATACACAACTAAACTATACTCACTAAGGCCTCGTTTGGCTGCATGTGAAATTTAACCACTAGTGAGCAGACCCACGCGTGGATGGGGTGACTTGCTCTTTCCGGCAAGTTCAAGAACGACTTCTAACATCAATAATCAAACAAAATCCCTCGGCGGCCGGACGAAGTAACTGCACTAAAATGCTAGTCTGGCGGATCGGACTGGACAGAGTGCAGCAATGAACGGGAGGGAAAGAAGGGAATTGAGAGGAGGAGATCCACACCTCAGGGCCTCCCTCGATGCCGGCAGGAGCCGATGCCGCCGCCGCCGCGGTACCCAAACCCTAACAAGGGAAACCGGGTGAGGAGATGGGGATGCAGGTGGGGATGAGACAGAGGAGGAGACGGAGTCCACGTACCTGTATCGAGCGCGAGAGGTGGTGGTGCCCTCGCCGGCGCGGCGGAGTCCGGGTCGGCAGTGCTGGCGACGGCAGAGTCGGGGTCGGGAGAGGACTCGCGAGGTGGACGCGAGCTGTGTTCCGCTTCTCGGGTGGGGATTTTTTTTTTTTAGCGTTTTCCCATTATAAAAAGTGCATACTCACTAACTATTATATTATCACTCACTAACTATTATATTATCCATGCTAACACTACGGTAATATTTATAAAAAAAAATAATTCTTAAACTAAAACAAGTCATTTATATGTGTACTTCACTATACAGATGTATAAGCTGGAAAAAAAAACAGTAACAATATCAAAGTTACATGTACTTCTATATATATATGACTGCAAAATAGAAGGCACGTATGATCGTACACGCTTCTCTTACTGCCTTGTCTCCTATTGGTCCCTTGAACAACTAACGATGCCTTCCTCCCCTGGATATCCCTCTTGAACAGCTATTCCTAATTTCGATTGTTCTCTTTCTGATCCCCCTCACTTAATAATTAAGGGAACATCTTGTTCTTTTTATCCTGTCACAGTCTCACTTCATAAGCAAGGAAACTTCCACAAAAGTCATTGCACAGTTTACCACTAATATGGTTCATGGAAAGATACTTGAGCAAAGTAGCAAATATAGCTTACTAATATACAGTGGACAACACTTCGTTAAGCCAAACAAAAGTAATCAATGCACAATCCTCTTGGATTGAATCTAGAGGCACCAAAGATGGCCTATATATCGAGCACTGACAAAAGCAAATTACTATGCATAAAAAATATTTATGCTGCGTTAGTACTTAACTCATGCCAAAAAATAAAGTGAAGCTGCTTTAGTTTGTCAACTACAACTGCAAATCTTCTTAAATCAACATTTTTTGAGAATTACACAAGACAACGCTGACACTCACAACATCTGCAGATAAAACTTCCCGCCACGATCAAGGTAAGACATAAGCACTTCCCCGCCACGATCAAGAAGACATAAGTTTATGTTCACCTTGGCAAACTAAATGTCGGGTCTTTGGATATATATGCAATAAACATGAGTTCATCAAAACATTCAAATTATACTTGAAACAAGGATAGCAAGACCATCATATAGAGAAATTCTTAAACAACTTTCTTCTCATTTACCTCAGAGGTCATGCCTTATAGCTCAGATCACGTGATTCACACAAGACAAGAGAGGTGATTGGAAACTTATCCGATTGATGAGTATTGCATAAATTTATATTGCATTTTAGGAATAAGATTGACAAAATGAATGAAAGAGTTTGCCAATGTTGCTTGAAACAACCGACAAATCCACCACTAAGTATGTTGGAAATTTAGTAGCCCTAAACCTACAATTTTATACAAGATCGACTATGAGCGAACCTGTGGGGATGCAACCAGATAAAATAGATCCGTTATTCAAGTTAGGGATGCAATTAAACATGTAGTAGGGTAAAAAATCACCTCCTCGATGGTTTGTGCAGTTTAACAGATGCCTCAATAAACACAATAGTTATAGCTCTATTGGAGCACGATGGTCGAACAAAACAACGAAATCGAGGAACCAATTACGTAAATAAAAATAGCGCATTCGACACGCTGTTGCCGGTTTTAGCGTCCCGCCTATGCGAGTTCAGCTCACGCCGGATGCCGGCGGCCATCTCGCAGAGTTTGCACGCCGCGATCGCAGTCGCCTGCGGGCTTACCGGTGCCGGCTCGCGCGGCGCACTCGCCTCGCAAGGTACGACTGGATGAGCAAGCCGGGCAAGTCCCGGCCGAAAGACTCACTCCTCGCGTGGTCCGCGGCTATGTATAGCCAGATGGGTGTCGGCGCCGAGGCCGGACCACGCGACTTCCTTCCAAATTCCGGATTGGAGGCCTGTGGAACAAAAAGTCGATGCCGCGACGACACATCCCGACGACGACCGCGCTTGGGTTGGAAAGAAAACGCACGACGCCAAAGCGGGGGTAGCGGCACTTTCCGGCCGGTTCGACCGACGCGTTCGAGATGGTCGCCACTAGGCAGATTGCATTGCGGCCCACGGATCGGCACCTTGGGAGATCGTCGGCCGGCCGATCACCACGACCACGGCTGTCGCCGCCAATCGTCGCATCTCTGGTGGTGGCTCCCCTCACCGGGCCGGATCGGGCACGACCGGAGAGGAGCTAGGATCGTCGCCGGGGAGGATCTACACGCGGCGCCCGCGATCGCCGGAAACTCCAAATATCGCCGCGAGGAGCGAGGATCGGCGTCGAACGTAGACTTTTTTATTTTATTTTCTTCCGTGCTTTCCGGTGAATCGAATCGTGGTCATCGGACCTATTTTCGCTGTGATGACAGGTGTCGGCCGGGGTGAATGAGAGGGTGTAAGACATTTGGTCACACTTTCGATCTCGACCCTACGTTGTAAAATCCATTGGTCGGTGTTGCTTGAGCTAAAAATAGTATAAACTATCACCTTATAGTAGAGATGCCTCGAAAAATTCAAACTTTCACAGATGACATCCACACTTTGAAGACTTTCGTCGCGTGGCCTTCCGTCTCAGGCGTTGTTTATTTCCCCTCCGTTTGGGCACCCGGGACACGCGGGCCCGGGGCGCAAAAATGACCACCGATGCCCCTCGCCTTGCCCTCCTCTCCTTCTCCTTCTCTCCCACCCGCAAACGGACCCCATGCGCGACCGAGCGACCTTCTTCCCCGCTCCACCTCGCCCCGCGGCGCCAAAGCCAGCGAGTTTCGCTGGCAATGGCCGTAGCTCCCATGGGCGTGGGTCGGGCGAGCCCGGGCCAATCGGGAGCCCCACGCCGCGGCGCTGTCGCGGCGCGAAGCTCCGCCGGCCGCCGCAGCCCCGCCGCAACGCGCCGATCCACCTCCGACGACGGCGCCCCCGCTCCACGCCCTCCCGTGAGATGTCCCCGGCCGGCGGGAGCCCTGGCCGGGCCGCGGCGCGGCGGTGGCCGAGGGCGCGCACCCGCGACACGCCGCAGCCGCGCAGGGGACTCTGGCCACGCCTCCGTGACGGCTACGGCTGGCGGCGCCGAGACCCGGCCGAGGGCATACGCGCCCCGGGTCGCCGCTAACGCCGCGGGAAGCTCTCCCGCGCTCGACGGCTTCCGAGAAAGCCACACCGTAGCCGAAGGCCGCCGCTTCGCCGCCGCCGCCATCGGGTCGGCGGTGCCCGCCCCGCCGACTCGTCGGCCGAGCAGAGCCGGAGCCCGCGCCGACAGCGCCAGGCGGGCCGGACCCGCCCGCCGCCTCGCCGCCGCGGCGCCGCCCCCGCGATTTCGGGCGCACCCCGCGCGCGGCCCGGGGCCGCCATGGTCGCTCGATGGCAACGGTGGCTCCCCCGCGATGGTTGCTCAGGACCACGACGCCGCCCTCCCCCCGTCGCCCAAGACGCCCGCGCTCCGCGCCCATGGCCGCTGCTCATCTACCGTCCTCTGCTCCCACCGTGAAAAGGAAGAAGAGGGCTTTAGCTGCACTTGATTTCTCTCTCGTGGTTACTTAGGTAAAAGTGACAAAGAGAGAGTTTATCGGATTAAGGCTTAGTGAATTTTGAAATAGCCTAAGGGTGAAGGGTCGAGATGGAGACTAGAGGGGGTGAATAGTCCCTATTAAAAACTAATCGCACCGACTAACCGAAACAAATGCGTAATTAAACATATCGGTCTAGCCAAGACTTCACCTGTAACAGAACCTTCCAAATTACAGGGCCCACATGTACTAATTATCGGTTTAACAACCTTTAATAGTCACACATGTGCACCTATAATCCGAAAAGTACTATTAACTTTTCTAACCAGGATCCGTTACAAGGTCATTGCAAAAGATACAACAATTTTCATACAAAATCAGAGTAAAACAAATAAAAGATTTATATTACAATACTTTTACAATCATTTGTTTGAAACCGTTTTACAATAGATAAAGTAGGAGTAGCGGAAGGTTTATTACACAACAACACTACTAGACCCTGCCCACGGGTCTCACCTCTCACTCTTCATCACTTTCTTCCTGACGAATCGTCATGCAGCACGGTCCGGTGCAAACATGACTCCCAGGTCCTGCAACATGGGTCAACAAACCCTGAGTACGGGAGTACTCAACAAGACTTACCCGACTAAAGAAAATAGGAGAAGACCCAGGAATGCTGGTCTAATAGGAATCAAGGTAAGGCTTTTAGCAAGAATCAAGGACTCTTTTAGCAGAAAAGCTTACTAATGGTAAATCCTTACTTTCCATATTTTATTTTCAAGTAAGTTTCTCACCTATTCTAGGTGATCTTATATTATAGCAAACACTTGTAGAAGTTCCATCACTTATTCCATCTCTTCACTGTTCCATAATTAAACTACAATGTAAGTAGGGAAAACCGAGTCTCCATATCCGAGAAGCACGGCGATTTCGAAATCGATTAACCCAATTTGGGAGTTCTTTTCACACGACATATATGTAGCACTTAAGCTTGCATATATCAACCCTTTCCCCGGATACTCAAAACGGAACGCGCCCCACGCCACCCGAGATACCGTACACCTCCAATCCGGGACTTTAACCCACGAGGGTAACACGCACTCCCGCCATCTCTCCACTCCCGGTCGCGGTTGTACGCGTTCCGATTTGACACCCCCAAGATCGCTTTACGGAGTATGCGCCCGGAACTAGGGTCGACCGTGATGGGGCAACACCCATGACAGACGTGCCATTGGTCCAACGACCCAGCGCGCCAAATTGCGTTCCATAGTCTCGTTACGGCCTACATGCTTCAGGTCCTTAATCGACAAGCCGGAAATACTACACCGAGACTCCTTTCTCAATGCAAATTACCCGAGGTCTCAACTTTATCACCATATCCCAAGATGGTTTCATAAAATAGCATCCTTTCTCATCAAATGCCACTCGGGTCTGTCATAAGGGACTTGTCACATTTTGACTCAAAAGTCTAACTAATAAAGCCGGGCTAAGCGTTCTAGCATTTTAGCAAAACAGGTTATCAAGGTAGATATCGAAATAAACAAGGAATGGTAATGCATCAACTAGGTTGTCACTCAACTCCTATCACCTAATGCAAAGCATAAAGCAAAGGTGATATAAAGCTTTGTAAAACACAAGGAAATGTTTAAATGAACCGGGGCTTGCCTTGATCGATGAAATAGCTTGACTCGGACGATGGATCACGATATCCGGAATTAATCAACGGAATAGCCCTCTTCGGTGGCTTGATCAACAACTTCACAATCTTCTTCGTTCACTATACGAAAGGATAATGTATGCTTAATATGATGCCATACATATATAAACATGAGGTGCAAGGGTGCATGGAATGATAAACAACTCGAAAGTACAACTTTCCTTCACGATAAAGTTGCAACCTAACAAAACCAACTTGTTGAACTAATCTCACGAGATATCATCACCATTGCCTAAGGAGTTCTCAAGGACCATCCGACAGTGGTGTGGTTTAGGGTTCACAAAACAACCCGAAATCTACCCGAAACCCTAAGTTAGAAAGCATTAAACAATTTATTTTTCACATGAAATGATAGGTCATAAAATAATAAAATTTTTAACTTTCTCAAAACAAGCTCAAAATTTTTTGTACAGGTAGGTCATGTCCTAAAAAACAGTACCAAAATAATTTTCATGATTTTTGGATAAATAAAATAATTATTAAAAATCAAGGAAGTTGCATTTTTCAATTAAAATTTGTATTTTTAAATCATGCCAAAAGTATTCAAATTTCAAGTTTCAAATTTTTCATGGATAGAGATACTCCTGGGAAGGCTACACAAAAATTTTTAGAATTTTTAAAGCTATTTTCAATTTTCTATGAATTTTGCAAAGTTTGACACTATTCAAAATAAAAGAAATTGAATAAAACATTTATAAATGAAAAATGGGTTCTGGGCCGAAATTCGGCCTGTTATCTTGTGCAGGCCCAGTCACCGTTCACGGCCCACAAAGGAACAAGAACGGACCGCCCCGAAGGAACAAGTGTTGGGCCGCCCAACATGAACAAGCGGCTTGGCCCCAAGATCACTCACGTGCCAGCGCTGCGGCGCCATCGCGGCGGCGCGGCCGTGTTCGCGCCGGCTGGTCTAAATGGAAAACTAATCTCGTAAACGCGGGCCGTGGGCTCACCGTGGTTCTAGGACGGGCTTGGTTGGGGCGAGCAAGGCCGAGATGGGTCGGGCGACGACGACGGCGACGGCGGCGGGCGCTGGCTCGGGCGTCTCTGCCGGTGGGGTCACGGCTGGACAACGGGCGGGTCGATCACAGGTACATCATCAAAAGGAAGAGAAAACGAAAAGAAAAGTGAGCAAAGGCTCACCGGAGCAAGGATGGCGACGACGGCGGCTCGCGAGGCGGCCGCGGCCCAAGAACGAAGAAGAAGGGGTCGCGGCGCGACCGGCAAGAAGGCAGGCCGCGTCGGGTTCCGAGGAAGCTAAAGAAGTTGCGAAGAGGCCGAGGTAGATGGTGGAGTGAAAGGTGGCTCGACGACGACGAACGACGGCGGGCGGGGAAGAAGACTCGGCGCGGATTTGGGGAAAAAGAAGAAAACGACGCGCCGGGCGACCTATTTATAGGCAAAGGGAGGACGAGGAGGTAGCCGGAGAGGTCGCGAAGACGCCCAGGTGGTGGCGTCGCGCGAAATCGCCGGTGGACGGCGGCGCGAACCTTGACGCCGGGCGGTGGCAAGGAGGATAGGTCGGGTTATTGTTCATCTTCAACCCTAACTCTGAAAATTTCAAATTACTCCCAAAATTTGAACTGAACTAAAAATTTCCAAAAAAGTAACCCCCTTAAATTTTCAAGATCTACAACTTTCACAATTGGACCATTTTCAAATTCTGCCTCTAAACATGACTTTTTTGAAAAGTAGCTTCAAATTTTGAAATTTCAATTCAAAATTACTTTTAAAATCATGTAACAACTTGAAAAACTTTGTACATGACTTTTGTTCCTCTCAACAAGATCTACAAACTAGCTTTTGAAAGTTTTCTCAAATTTTGCATAAATTTTGAAATATAGAAAAGGGGGTAAATAGGGTTTGAATGAAATTCAAAATTACTTCTCAAAAAATTTGAACTAAACTTTGAAAACTCAAAATACCAACTTTGTTCAGTTTTGAAAACTCTACAAAAATGCTTTAATAACCATACCCAAAATCTTGATGGATTTTGAACAAAAGAAAAGGGGACAAACTAGGGTTTGAGATTAGGGTTTCCGAGCCACGGGGATAGTTTTAGAATCTGTTTCCTCTCGCGTCTTTTCGGCCGACATTGCAACCAAGCATAAAACTTATTTTAGTTCAATGCAACACATGGTGGGCTAAACATGGATGCTTTGCAATGATCATGATGACATGTCAAGTTTTAGTGGAAATAACACCGGGGGTGTTACATCACCCCTCTAACTAAGACTCTAAATCACCTCACAAAAGATCCTACACAAGAAGAGTGAGGTGACAAACCTAGCTTGAGCTCCTAATCAATTCTAATGCAAGGTCACACAAACCTAAGCACTAGTACTTCAAGCACGGAGAGCTCCTACACAAATCTAGTAAGCGCAAGCACAAAGCTCCCTAAGCTCACTAGATGCACAATGGACAAGGCAACACACGCCTAACCCATAGGCTCAAATTACCTAGCTACACAAGCTAAGCAAAGTAACTAAACAAGCTACACAAGCTAGATAGTTACAACTACACTACTCAACCACAAACATAATATATATATGAATGTAAGAACAAAGCTTGTGATGAAGAGATTGCAAACCACCGTGAAGTGTGGACACAAGATGACACCGGGTGATTTTTTACCGATGTCTCGAGAAGCTTGCCAACTTCCCCTACTCCCTCGTTGTGTCGACCAAAACTTTAGTGGTTCCACGGTTTGGCTTAATCACCCCGTGATGATTCTCAAGTTTAATGGCTGCCAAATCCCACGCCAGGAGCTCGATCGAGTCCCTCACACGGTGTGAGTGTAACACCCTCGGTGTTACTGGGGCTTGCTTAGCACTAACATTAAGGCTTAAAAGAATTAGCTTAAAATGAGTTTCACAGGTTCCAAAACTTCTTGACACTTGCAAATGATAAACAAACCTTGCGTGACTCGCTGTTGTGTTTGGAGTAATAAACATATATCTAAGTTAAATTACTCGGTGTGTAAAGTTACAAGTTTCTATAAAAGAATAAAAGCAACTAGTGTTAACCTTTGGCGTTAAAAACAATCGAATAGTTAAATATAAAACATGGGCATATATATATATGTATGTAGAAATATTTGGATATACATATATGTGTGTGACTCACGCTAACACTTTAGCTAGCTAACAATTTCTATATGTATGTATATTCGTGCCTTGCTAGCTAATACGTGGTGGTAGTGTTTAGTCGTTGTTATCCTTGCCTTCAATGTCGTGCATGCATGCACTTGGCCGGTGGTGCTTCTGGCCATGACCGTCGTCGTTTAGCTGCCATGCACCATGCACCATGCACCCTGCCCAGCGTCGTCACTTCACTTTGAATGCTCTGCTCCTAGCACTGTGGCACGTTGTTGCTGGCGGCCGTGCTCCCGCGCTCGCCGTCGTTAGCCATTCATCTTGTCCTGCTCGTCGTCCTTGCTTCGGGCATGCAGCCCTGGACGTCGTGGCTTGAGTGCCTAGCCACTCAGACTGCCTCTGGCCCTAGCACGATTGGCCGATCAAGCCTGCCCTTGCCTCATCCTAGCTGCGTTGCGGCCGACTCGGACGCTGCTGCTGCCATCGCCTCGCCGTCGCGTCCCTCTACACCTTGTCTCTGCAGGAACTTGCCATTAACGCACGCACGTGGCTGTGTACACACCAGACCTCCCCCACATACGGCCACCGCCAACCTTAATGGCGTTGCAGACGCGCGTTGCCCTGGCCTGGGCCGACGCCATTAATCTCCTCAGGGAAAGATCACATCGAGCTGTACGTTCGTCGTGTTCTCCTTCTCGCCGATAGTGCGCTCCAGTCATCTGTTTCCATCTCACTTTGAATCACACCAGGCCGGCCAGGCTAACTTGGAGTCTTCCTGTCGTCCGTTCTCCTCAGGCAGTAACCAGATTGCCATAAAGACCTCGACTCCGAAGCCTCATCCTCCAACCCTCATACCAAAGAGTAGCCATGGCTGTTGCCTAGTCAGCTAAACCACCTCAAGCCTCAGTCGTTCGTTGCCGCCGGCCGGAGCCGAGCTGACGCCGTTGTGCCTGCTGCCGAGCGCCACCGTCCCATGCGCTTGCGCGTGGCCAGCTCTGCCCGGACTGCTCCAAGTCTCCGACTCAACGTCGAACCACGGTAAGCTGACGTTGCTTGATCACCGTGCGTTAGGCTAGCTATTAGCTGCTTTAGCTCGCTGTGACGCCGCGGCCGTCGTGCATGGCGTCCGTAGGCTGCTCTTTGCTTCGTACGCGAGTAGGCGGAGCTCACGAAGTGGCTTGTTAGCTTCTCCTTCTAAAAGTCATCAAATATGCTTTGGTTACTAAAATTTATGTAAATTTGAAATGAAGTCTAAAAACCATGGAAACACTTTTGTTCGGTTCCTAAGTTAATGATCTACCTGTTAATATCTTTATCTCACATGGTTCTGTAATTTTTGTAGCTCGTGAGCAATAAATTTATTAAAGTCACTAATGTACCTTAGTTTAATATAAATAAAGCAAAGTAAAGAAACATGTTGAGTTTTATATAACTAGAACACTTGTTGGGGAATCACGTTTTACTTGCTATGTTGCTGAGAAGCTTAGTACGTTAGCCGGAAGGACTAGTTCGTTAGCCCGAGAGACGTGTTCGTATCTTCCGAGTTATGATTACCGTGTATTCATGTCTCTACGTTGCACCCACGTATATCGTAATAGGAACAACGATGGATCGTGAAGTCATCTGGAAGTTGCCAAAAGATGGTTCGACGGTGATCGTGTCACTCCGATGGAATGCTAACTTTTGGTTAAATCATACCCAGGCAAGCCCCGGTTCATAACCCCTACTATTCTCGCACTTTATAAAATATGTTTGTGCATTTACGTTTTGAGGAATTGATTGGAATCCACTTGCATATATATCTTTATCCTATGAGTTCTACTAGCATGATAGGTTCGTGTAGTTTGTTATGCTATAGGCCTTGGTAGAAGACGAGTGATTTCTTGTCACCGCGAGAGATAGGAAATATTATTATATATGATGCTATTACATGGATTATATATGGATAATAATTTGGAGACCGGGCGGGACTATATTTGGATTTGATTGACTTGGTTGGGCAATCTAAGCGAGGCTTTGATTGTGCTTGTCCCGCCTGTGTCGGTTAAGGACCGTTCGTTGCAATGGAATGGTGGTCAAGTCACAGATCTTATTATCCCGAGCACATACTTGCTTATGGGAGCGGGAAGACTTGTTACTCTCTTATCGTGGGTTCTGGCTCTATCTGGGCCGACTGTAGGGAGGCGGAGATGGTGGACGCCCAAGCAGCACCATACTGAGTCGCGGACTCTAGGAGTTGGGAACTTGGGGTCCGAGTTGGACGGGGACTTGGAGCCCTCGACAGAGTGGAATGGGTTAGTCTCGGCTTGTGCAGTTTTTGTAGCACAAATGAGACGTGTGTTTTTCGGGTACCCATTTGGGGACATTGATTCGCGACCGCCGCCGTGTCGGTACGACTTGACTGGTATCTGGCATTGTAGTAAGATATGGAAAAATGTGGATTTTTGAGTTCTCCCTTTGGGTGTGCTCAACGGAACTGTGTGATTTATTGTGCTCACTTGGGTACTTAGTGTCTAATGGAAGACAAGTACTCTGAGGAGCGCATTAAGTCAGGCGGTTCTGCCACAGTGAGTCCTCTAGACAATCCCTCAGAGGGTACCGTGTGAACCCCACACACAAGTGTGGTAGCTCAATGACACGCTCCACTAGAGTTGCTCTTCACGATCCCCGCGAGGTGAGCACGAACCTCTCACAATCTCTTCTTCGGAGCACCGCACAAGTCTCTTGCCACCAAGCCGTCTAGGAGGTGGCAACCTTTAAGAGAAAGAAGCACACCGGCTTGCAACACGATCACCTAGTGCCACACGCGATCTCTCAACGCAACGCACTAGAACTCGATCTCTCACTCAATCGGATGAACGATATCAAGCATATGTGAGTGGGAGGGCTCTCAAGCACTCTCAAACATGGACACAAAGTCCCCAAGGTGCTAAGCACCAGCCAAGGCCGGCCACACCCTCTATTTATAGCCCCCAAGCCAAAACTAGCCGTTGAGCTCGAAAAAACACAGCAGATCGACCGGACTCACCCGCCGAGTCCGGTCTAGAGAGTCCGGGTCAAGCGTCTGGCCGACGATTAGGAAAAATTCAGGCGCAGAGCCCCCGCCGGACGCGACGGACCGGAGCCTCCGGCCCGGCGCGTCCCGTCAGCATTTTTGTGGCCGGTCACCGCCGGGCGGCCCGACCAACGCCCGATCAAACGTCCATAACTCTTTCATCCGAACTCCGTTTTTAATGATCTTAGACTCTATGAAAAGCTAACTCAGAGGGCTACACAACCCACATGGTTACTTAATCTAACTCACAATGGATCAAAGCAATATTCCACTCTAAGAGCAGTCCAAGTGTCCGAGAAACACCGAAACAACTTCTCCTTTACAAAAGTGCTAACACCTCCAAGTGTACATCACCATGTGCATGTGTGTTAGCATTGCACAATCATTTTCAAAGGATTTTCTCTTGCTCTTACCATGCCACTTTCGATCCTAACACATCGCATAAAGTTAGATCGCTCAAGTGGCACTAGATGACCGATATGCAAACAAGTTTGCCCCTCTTGATAGTACGCCATCTATCCTAAATTCGGGTCATAAACTTCTCTAAGCACCAATGACCGGCGAAATGAAATGCCCTATAGGTTATACCTCCGCCTTGCGCATTTCCATTCCGCTCCATCTTCAAGTGCCGATGCAACACATGCACCAACACGATCAAGAATGATATGATCCATTTCATATCATCACATGACCTTCTTGGTCCATCGATCTTGACCTCACTTGCTCTTCACCGCTTGCGCCGGTCCTTCGCGCCAAGTCCCTCGACCGCCCTTCACACTTGCAACCGGTCCATCAAGCCAAGCCTTGTCTTGATCTTCACCACCTCGCCCACATGACTCCATGTCATGTTTCATATGCAATAAGCTCCTTCATTGCATCATCACATGTGAACTAACCTCCTGTGTATAATCTCAATCACACATATTAGTTCACCTAATGTTGACACTCATTACCAAAAACCACAAGGGACCTTTCAATCTCTCCCTTTTTGGTAATTGATGGCAACATTACAAAGATTTGAATTGAAAATTAATTCACACTTGGTAATGGTAACTCCACCTATATGTGTGCCCAATTGATTTGAATTCAAGGTTTGCACACATACAAAAAAATATAAAAATTTTGGAAGGGTTAACACTACAAAGTGATGCTAAGGTGTATAGGATAAACCTTTGAAGCGTGATACCAATCGGAGTTGCAAATTTGAAGTTCATCCTTAGCATCATCCATGTAACTAGACATACATCAAAACTCAAGATACCATGTGAGATCAACATTATAAGCAATGGTACTTGATGCATGTGAAAACTATATATGTCTAGCTACAACCTATGTATGCTAGTTATCATATCATCAATCAAGTTCTATGACTAGCATACACCACACAAGCATTGCATATAGAACTTAAAGACGTATGCAAATGCAAGCAAGCACATGAATATGCACATATCAAATGCAATCAAACAAGTTCATGAGCTTGCTCCCCCAACTTGTGTGCTTCTCTTTTGTCCAAGAGTGTTGATCCTCTTCTAATCTTCAATCTTGCTCCCTCTTGTTCTATGTCCATATTCTCATCCCCTTTGTCATATATCTAAAGACACATACATATCTTTGTCCAATTTCTCCCTCTTTGTCATCAATTTCCATAAATGGATGCCTCTATTGATACAAAGGTTGTGACTAGGGATAGATGGTTGATTCTTGAATCTTCATTTTTGATGGACACCACCATATGTTGGAATGACACCACTTGTAACAACCACATGTGGAAGCATGAAGACCACCTAGAAATGCCACATGTAGGTCACTTGTAGGATCCTTGACCTTGATCTTGAGGTGGGGCACCTCCCCTATGTCAAAGCATATGTCAATCCACTTGAATTCTTGAGGGTAGCTTCCTTGAGTCGAATTGATCACTCAAGGTTGAGGATCACTTATGGAACCACTATTGATACACTAAGTACCACTTGAGAGTGAGCAAGAGTACCACGTGAATGAAAATACCATGTGTAGGAATATGATATATGTTGCAATGTGGTAGCCACTTGAAAAAGATTTGTCAATTGTAACCAATTCTTGAACTATGTTGTTTCCATGAGCTTCTTTTCTCTTTGACTTGATCTAGATCACTTGCACAAAATAATCTAACTTCGGTTTGAACCAATGACAAGCTTCTTCACACCTCATGCTAAGGGTTATCTTGACAATGTTGAGTTAAAAAACTTGAATGCTCATTCTCTAGATCAAATACTATGGGTTCACTTGCTCATGAAAATGTCATATGCTACCACTAGATCACATAAAGCATAGAAGCAATAGTGGTACCATATAAGCATTAAAACATTTGATTTTCATGAATGATCACTATGTATGACTATATGCACTAGCAAGTCCTTAGCAAATTATGAATGCATATGTCGAACAATTTCACCTTGCTATGTTGGAGTAGAGGATAGTCATTAGTTTCCAATTTAGCTCTCCAACTAGCATCATGAAGTCCAATTTAATTGCTTGGGAAAGACAATATATATCAATATGAATTCCATGCTTCACCCTTATGAATTGAGAATCACTTATGATCAAGTGCACTTCTTGTTGTGGTTGGCTTGCTTTCTTTTGATCTTTGCTTGCATGAGAGAAAACCATTTGAATCTTGCATGAAACATCTCTCTATTTGGGTGTTGCTTGCTTTCTCCTATTGATCAACCCTTTAGATTGCATCAACTAAGCATCTCTAATAGTTCCTAGAATCTCACTTCCATGTTAGCCATCCAAGCCATTTGCTCGGTTTACCTACTAGGGCGGCATGCCCCGACGGAGAAGTGACCTCTTATCCAAGAACCATTCTTGATACTCACTTGAATTGAATTTGATTGATTGATTCAAGTGATGGACTTGATATGATGAGTAAGCTTGATTCTTCTTTAAGTCCTTTTCTTTCTTCCAAGGATATCCAATGATCACTTAAACTCATTTCTTGCTCTCCATCTTAAGCTTGGTCTTGATTCTTCAACTTGAGTACTAGTTGTGTACAAAGTACACTCCTCCAAAATCAATGGCCTTTGTACTCATTGCTTGTCATGCTTCTAACTCAATTCAAAACCAAACTTAGGTGCCTCAAACACTTATCAGCATGATTCCAACTTGAGGACCTTTCAATGAGAGTGACTCTTGATCAATCCAATAATTGTCACTTTTTTGACAGATTTTGTACATCTCAAAGAATAAACCATAACTCTCAATGTACATGATGAAATGCCACGAAATTTGGTGGAGATGTGCAACACTAAGTCATCTAGCAGCCACAAAAATTTGAGCTCCATAGCCCTTATGGATTACTACCAGATTCCACACCTTCCCACACTACTACATGCTGAAAACTGCTGCAACATATCACACAAGTTCCACTCCAAAACCGCAGTATCCCTTGTTCTATCATCATGAAATTTCTACAGCATCTTGTACCATAAGTATAGAGCATGTATATCAAATTTCAAGCCATTCCAATAAGATTTGATCTTCCAATCATGGCTAAGATCACAGCTCACTCAGATTTTGCAAGAATGGACAGATTTGAGCAATTGAGCTATGCTTCATCAATTTGAATCAAATTTGATGCTAACTTATTTAAATACCATCACAAGACATATTTCCATTGAAATCACATACTAAAGATCATCTCATGATCATATCCATTCAAACCAACTCAAATTTGACTACTAAGCATTTAATCCATTCAAACATCTCAAAATTGACTTCTATGCATTGAATCCATTCAAGCATCTCATAGCAAGCAACATATGCATATATATCCAATTCAATCAACTCATATGCACCCAAATATGTGTGATCACTTAGGAATATACCTTTGTAGCTCATGATCATTAAATAGCAAGCTTCAACTCGATTATTTGCAAGCCATCAAATATTTCCAATAAACCACCATAACTTGAATTTGCACTTGTATGTTGTAGCACTTGAACTTCACTTGTCTTGACTTGGCATTGGGACCGAGGACCTGCGGGGGTTGCCAAAATTCATCTATGGAGGACCGAGGAGGACGCCAGGGGGGATCAAATATAGGGACATGGGTGTGCACATGTACACCTGATAATTTTGGCAAAAGCTTCGGAGGGTTGTCAAATAGCTAATAGCTTTAGGTTATAGTTTTGGTGCTTTCTCAGATTGAAGGGAAGGGAAGAGAAGGGGTGGAAGTACCGGTGGGTACTGTCACGCAAGCAAAGACACCAAAGACGACTTAGGGGCGGTGGTGGCGGCCGCCCACCGGTCGTCGGAGAGCAAAAGGGGACCGAGAGAGAATGCACGACTAGGGGTGCGTTTGGTACAATCTCCCTTAAAACTTGCCAGCCTCGCCAACGCAAGCAACCTGTTTCGGCTCACTTGCAAATGCTAGGGAAGTGCTTGCCTAAAGATATTTAGAATTTTCTTTTCTTTCGCGAGCGGACTTTTTCATTAAGATGAAATATTTAGAATTTCGCATAAATAATTATGAAGTGATTGAAAAGATAAGTGTCATGAGTTTATGAAAATAGTTTCATAAACCTTAAATGATTTCAAGGTGAAATGCATGGCGGTGCGTCGAGAAAAAAGATGGAGTTTAAATATTATAATAAAAACTAGTTAAATGTCCGTGCGTTGCTACGGGATAACTAAATTTTATATAAAAACACATAGATCGCATGACAAGATAACAATACTATAAAATTAAATAATGATATTAAAGTGACATTTAATCTAAATAAGTTTTGTGAAAGTAAGACAATGAATCAAGGATATCGCGGGTTTTTAAACTCTATTTTATGGGCCTCTTCTTAATTTGTCTAAGATAATATTATCAAGGACCCGTGTATGCATACTTGACCATTGGTGCAAAGGGAGGCTAGAGAGACCGCACCTTTCAAATTTGCGTTCGGGTGGGAAGGCGAGAGAGACCTCACCTTCCAAATTTGCGTGCGGGTGGGGAGTGCATGATTGATCGCACCTTCCAAATTTGCATGGGCGTGGGAGGGCGTGATTGATCGCACCTTCAAGTTCACATGGGTGGAGAGGATCGCACCTTCTAAATTTGCATGCGGGTGGGGAGGGTGTGATTTATCGCACCTTTCAAAAAATTCGCATGGGTGGAGAGGATCAGTCCAAATTTGTGTGCGGGTGTGGAGGGCGTGATTCATCGCACCTTCTAAATTCGCTTGGGCATGAGGAGGGGTGCATGCGGATCTTTTTATTTTTAGTTTCCTAATTTTCTCTCACGGAAGCCCAAAAAGGAAAAAAGCCCCTTCAATCGAGAGGAGAATAGGTCTTTGTGAGATTTTTCGCGCACGGTCTCTCCCGTCTCTCTCCGGCTCTCGCGATCTCTCTTCAGCCGCCGCCCCCCGAACCCGCCGGAGCCGACGCCCCCGAACCCCCCTCCCGGTTCACGCCCGTAGCCCTAGGCTGAGCCGCCCCGCACCCCCCCCCCGGTACATGCCCCCGCACCGCCGCCGCCGCCCTCGCATCGCCATCGCTTGCCTCCGCCGGAGACGCGAACGCGGGCACCGGCGGACAGCGACTGGGTCCAGCAGCCGACGCCTCTAAGGACGGGAAGGCAGACGGGAGGCGCGACCCGATGGGAGGAGATCCGGCGGTGGCTGGCTCGCCGACGCGGTTTACCCGGCCACGCTCCAAGAAATCGAAGGTTTGTGTGGTGTTGTTGTAACTATAGCTTGTGTAGCTTATTTAGTTACTTTTCTTAGTTTGTGTAGTTAAGTAATTTAAGTCTTTGGGTTAGGCGTATGTCGCCTTGTCCTTAGTGCATCTAGTGAGCTTAGGGGCTTTGTGCTTTGCTTACTAGAATTGTGTAAGAGCTCCCCTTACTTTAGTGCTTAGGTTTGTGTGACCTTGCATTAGAATTGACAAGTATATTGTCCGTGCTAACGCTACGATGACGTTATGAAAAAAAAAAACAAAATTAAACTAAACATAAAACCAGAAAAGAACAAAAAAAAATGTGAGCTAACAAAAAAAAAGTATTATGTATGAAATTAATCTTCCTTCCTTCTTGTCAGTTCATTTTACTGTGTCACTGCGTGCTAGCACGGAACCAGCCATCTCCAATTAGTAGACCAACCAACCAAGATGCATGAACAAATACGTATCAATCAGCGTCCAGTCGAGTGCCATCGATGGCGGAACCGATCAAAAATTTACTAATAATTTCACACATTTGCATTGCTAAAAAGGGAACCATTTACAAGCACTCAATCATCTGCCAAACCATGAAGGGATCAAACCTGTGTGATGAAACTGGCATAATTTGAAATTCTATTAATCGCTTAGAGGTCCTCCCATCCACACGCTTGAGTGGACACCGAATCTGCCAACAGCAGGCTGCATGATAATCAGACTGAAGCCGTAGAATATCACCGCCTAGTTATTGGTCCATTATACTGCGAGAGAGAAAAAAAATCAATATTGAAACACTCGGACAAATTGAAGATGGAATAATGGGCTCAAAACCGATCTGAACCCACACCAATCCAAACTTCCATTCAACAAAAAGGAATCCAACCCAATCTAAATTATGGTCGAAACCAATCCACAGTTCTTATGGACAACCCTGCTCTGCTTTGCTTTGCCAATCGATTTGAACCCATAGTTTGAACCCACAGTTCGTCACGAGCGCTGGGGCTTGCATCCCGCGGATGAGCTTGCGCGGAGTGTGGTGGCGCGGCTCCACCTTGCGTGAGCGGCGGCGGTGGATCCTGGGCGCCAAGCGCAGTCGCGGGGCGCTGGTGCGCCGCGGCGAAATGCGCCACGCGGACGAGCAGCCAGGGAGTGTTGGCCCGTGGCTTGCGGCGCTGCTCGGCTTCAGTTCAGACGGAAGGCCGGGCGATGCGGTTGTGCAGAGAACGAAGAAGACGGAGCAGGGTCCGACGGATGGAGGACGGAGTGAACCGCGTGAACAAGTCTGACTTCGTCCCATGCAAGAGCGGTGGCTTCCGCGCTCCTCACGCTTGCAGCTTACGCGAGGGCGCCCGGCGGTGCGTGCTGCTCTGCGAGGAGAATCAGCTGGGCTGGGCGGAGGCTCCCGGCGACGTCATGCGTGGCGGCGGCGGAGGCTTGACTACTCAAGTCGTGTGCGGCAGTGACGGCGGCGCCGCGGGGCGGCCGTGCAGTCGTAACTTCGTGAGGCACTCGCGAGCAGGCAAACCATTCACCGAAGTCCAGAACCCATAAGCATCCACGGGTTGAGACCAAACCAGAACCCAATCCATTGTCTCCTTAACCCAAGCCAATCCAGCCCATGACGTAAATGAAACCAGTTGTCTCCAGCCCAGAGCCAACTTGCTTGCAACCCAAATCGTTTAACTCATTCTAACCCAAACCGTTAGCAGGGTTACGTATACCCCCAAAAAAATTGATGGACTGTGATACTCAATCTGAACATGCTGTTAGTTCTTGGGATACAACAAGGAAATCATATGTCCGACCGCCATTAAATCATGGAGTCATGGTAGTGATCTAGATGGGTCCGTGTTCACTAATGTTTGGATCATGATTGTCCTTGCCCAAAAACCTTGAGATTCAGTCTGCCCTTCGATGAAACAAGGAAGGAAAATCAAAATTGGCATGATAGTTGGATGCCCAGAAAACCGAAACAAAATTTCTACCAGAGCAGAGATGCAACAAATCAAAGAGGGAGATACTCGCCTTAGTTCTTGGACAAATAATTTGTGAGCACTCAACTCTAGGTCCTTGCGTCCTCGTGAAGAACCGAGACATCCTCATCAGCATATGATTTGCGTCCGAGGCCACAGATGGAGCAGAATTCTCGGGACCAAGATGGCGTGTTGATGCAGATTAAATCACCTACATCATATTCGATTCTCGTGCGGTGGCAGAGAGATCATGACGGACCTGTAGAAGGAACAGGAGGTTTGTGCGATGTCTTTTGTGGATGAATAAAAAGGAAACGACGTAATTCCAGGGACTAATGTTACCTCATTCGGAGAGTGTGCCTGCGGGAAAAAAAAAAATCAACACGAGGACCGAGGGATCGAACCGTGGACCATGGGACCATGGGCACGGACGTTGGGGGGTGGGGAGGGTTGCTGAGCGTGGGCCTTTGGATTTGAGTGAGCATGGAAAGAGAATGTTTAGACTAAATCTAGACGGTACGTTTTAATTGTGTGTTGGAAACCAAGGTACAGGTTCCGCTACGAATCGCTGGACCTTAAAGAATCTCATCGGTCACTCTGCTCTTGTCAATCCTGCTACTAAAAAGAATGAAACATAGACTCTATCGGCGGAGCGGCGTGAGTCGCCCCGCCCGGCGCCCCCACATGCTTGGTTAGGACAACCCCCGCAGTTGCATGCTAAAAAAAGAAAACTATTATTTTTATCCCACTAGATTTGCATGATTGCGCATGCAAAAAAAAGATACGGTGCATGATAAGAACTCCAACCGTATTTTAGAAGAAAAAAACTTAAAATAAATATGATTGGAATCTAAAAGAAAGGATGGGAAAAATTCTATTGTAGGAATAAAAATTTTTGTATGAAAGATGTACTCACTTTGTCCACAAAACATGCATTTGTCACATCCAGGAGGAGTCAACCGTGGCAATCTTTGACTAAAATTATTTGGAAAAGAACAAACATTTTTTTTTGGAAGCGAGCACATTGTGCCCGTATTCTATTAAGGGAAACAAGAGTTTTACACGCCGTGCCCTTTAGCCAACCTAGTTGGCCAAACAAAACACTAACACATACAAAAATCTCCGGCTCTAACGGCGGAGCTTCGAGGGTTGTGCTAGAGAAGGAAACCAATGTGCGACCTAGGAGGGAGAGATGAAGTACTACAGTTGCTGGGCGTGCATAAGCAGCGCCTCCAAATCCCTCAAGCCCTGCCGATGCCCATCCATGCGCCTCGTCCTTGATTGTTCCTGCGAGCTGGGCCGGCGTTCGGGAGATGTTGTCGAAGGTCCTTCTGTTGCGCTCCTTCCATATCTCCCAAGACACTAGCAGCACTAGGGAGTCAAACCCCTTCCTGAAGTGCTTTGTTACGCTACGCCGGAACTTAGCCACCATTGCACTAATGTATCATTTTGGACGGGCACACCGGGTCGAGGTTGGCAAGCGAAGGAGACGGTGCCACACCTCTCATTGTAGACGCATAGCGGCTAGCAAGTGGTCCGAGGTTTCTAGGAAGTCGTGAGCACGTGGCGCAATCGAGTTCCCGCTGCAGGCCATGTCGCATGCGTCTCTCCGCGGTCCAAAGCCTTCCGTGTAGTCCAAGCCAGAAGAAGAACTTGACCTTTGGAGGTGCCTTTGTTTTCCACAACTCCTTGGCCCCGAGCAGAGTGGACGATCCCACGAAGAAGGCACTATAAGCCGAGGCGGTTGTGTATTGCCCCCGAGGCGGTCCACTTCCCGATGAAGCGATCCTCCACCCCGTTTTGCGGCCACGATCCCCCTGCGCCTTATACGAAGTTACGCAAACTCCACCGTAACGGCCATGGTGTGGGCCGACGTGATGTCCTCGGATCCATCGATGGTCCTCCAAGGCCTCCCCGACGAGACGTTTGCGAAAAAAGAACAAACATTTATGAGACAAAATAAGTACATTTAGATTAGTTATGAAATATATTTTCATAATAAATATACGAGAGATATAGATATTTGGAATGCGGGGGATCCATGCACATTTATTAGGTGCTCTTATGGAGACGGTTTGTTGATTTTTCTCGTTGTAAAATGTTTCCTTTACGTTTTTTTGGATGACCAAAGAGTGTTGAAAACCGTGATGAATTTATAAGGGCTTCCTACCGCCATTATTTTGTTCCCTTTATCGTCGCCGAGCAAGACCCGACAGGGATGATAGCTTTGCCTCGATGGACAACTCGTCGAGGTGGGCATGATGCGGAAACATGCCTACGAGACGGAGACGGCTTCATCGGGCTACATTACAAAGCTTGGCAATATCATGTAAGCATATCATTATCGATTATTAGTGAAGAAGCTATGCAATGTACCTAAGCAGGCGAGGCACCATTTATTCAATTGAAGGTTGTGCGATTTATTTCAATTTTTTGAGCATGGTTGTGACTCTGCATGCCTCAAAGGCAACACAATGCAACCGTATCATCAAGACCATTCTTTGAACAATTGCAACAATTTCGGGGAGGACTCTGTTTTTTGTGCGATCTCAAGACTTGGAAATAGGATGTCATATATGTTACTTAATTTGGTTGTAACGCATAGTTTCTTCGGTGTAACACATTCAAATATGAATTATTCGATATTATTTTAATACTATGTAACATTGATGTTGCAAACATTATTATTGCAATACCTTTTTAATTTACAGTACAACAAATGCTAATACATTGTTATTATGGTATAATGTTTCCCGTTGCAACGCAGGGCATTTACCTAGTAGAACTATAAATCTCTAATGGGCATAGACAGGGCTGCGATGGATTTATAGTTGCATGATTCAGAGCTCCTCAATTATACAAATCCATCAATTGGTTTCATGGAAAAGTAAAACAAAGAGCTAACATTTTACAATATGAAATGTAAGAATGCTTATATTCACAAGCTCACACGTTAGTAGCCCAATCATGCACCCTCACGTAATGGAATTAGAGAATATTCGAGCATTACAATTCCAATATGGTTGACATATAGTATAATTTTGAACTAAAAATGGAAAGAACTGACCGTGAAAGAAGAGGGCCTAGCGGAGAGAACACTAAGGATAACGAGCGCGGAGCCCGCTTGGCAGGCGGTAGGAGCTGTGGGCAAGTGCTTGCTTGGTAGGCCAACAACCCTATGAATCGGGCGGGGCACTCGATGAAAGAGGGGCACACTGAGCAAGTACGGAAAATTCGTAGAGCTCTCAAAAAGAAAAACAAGGACCACAAGGACCACGGGGTGGTCCCCCTTTCTCGCGTAAAAGCGATCATCATTCGAACACGCCAAGAGCCGGATCCACTACCACCCCCACATATGAGTCTCCTATGTTCTCGTGTGTTGTGTTCCATTATGAGTATAGTATCGAAGAGAGAAAGATCTTAACCATACACAACGTGTGTGTTTCACCGACGTTATAAAGCACCAGGAATGGCATTTGATTATATAGGCTGCCTGCCAGTTAGTTTACATTTTCAAGTAGCCCTGGTGAAAAAAAAACGGAAAAAAACACTCTTTCCTTGAGAGTGTAATTTGCCGTTTGCATTATCTTTACACTTCACAAAACAAACTAGCATAAACATATACAATGTGTTAAGTGTTTAGTTGCCCTGTAGCCTGTGCTTGCGAGCCATCTTTGACAAAATTATGTTTCGTTTTGCTTATATATTGTGTTAAATGTTGTTACTTTTACTTTTTAATAGAGATGGATGATCACATTTAGTTTGTGCAAGCTTGCATTGGCCCATACAACCAAATATAACGTAGTGGCTAAGTGCTTATTTGTATTGCCTAGAATATAATTTAGCTAGATCAAAGTTTAGTTAGCTAGTGTTTGGATACCAACTAAACTTTAAGTGAGTCGTGCATGATAGACTAACATTGTTGCACATATGGAAGAGAGGTAGGTGAGAGGGCATCTACGACGTATTTCACGTTTGTGTCAACTTTTTCTGATTTTTTGTTTACTTTAAATAACTAGTGAACTACTAACAATTTATTAGAGTTAAACTAAAATTTAGTCCAACTTAATCCATCTTTTTTATAGATAGATTAAAATTAAACTTAAGCAATTACTATATCAAATGCTAATACGGAGAACTGTTTTATTTTATTTAATCCCGATTTGTTCGCGCATCGCCCGCCGGTGGCCGGCGCGGCACCCGCCCTCCTTTAGCTGCTGGCCTACGGGGCCACATCCTCCCTCACCGTCCCCTCGCACGGCGAACGCCGACCGTCCCGTTCGTCCGTGGCACCCTCTCGGCTCTCGCTGACCCACGGGCCAAAACGTCAGCCCCCGTTCCCTTTCCCTTCACCGTCTTAGAACGCCGCCCCGCCCCGACCGTCACGTTCCGCTCGACGGACGCCGTTTTCTCCACAACGGCTGCGTCCCGAGTCCGACCGGAGTCCGCGGACCGCGGGCCGGGAGGGCCAATAGACGTACGGCAAGAAGATCCTAGCCGCACGCCACCCGCCGGAATGGCGTGGATGTCCGCCACGTCCCACGATATTCCGAGTTCCCTCGCTCTTGTTCGAACGCCGAGGCCGAGGCCAGCCTTCTTCATCCGCCCTCCCTAACAGCCGCTCCTCCCCTACTCCCTCCTCTAAGCGCCGCCAGCGTAGGAGAAAACCCCCATCTCCACATCCTGCTCCCCTTCGCCGATCGTTGCTAATCAGAGTAGCACCTCCGGCCTACGACGAAGAGGAGAGGCAAGCAGCAAAGGAGGCGACAGGATTGCCCGGCGGCAAACCATCTCCGTACGTCCGCCCCGAGCCACCAGAGCGTCCACGACCTAGCTCGCTACGCCAACGAACGGCTGCTACGCTCTACTACATCGCCCCGCGGTGAGCGCCACCCCAATATCCCCCTCCCCTTCGTAAGGCCGTGGCCTTTTTCTGCAGGGTCACACACACACGCGCGCTGCGGTCGCATGCTGGCGGCGCGGTTCATGGCCATCCTGCCGCCGCGCTGGCCCAGACACGAGCACGCACACCGCACGCCGTCCACACGTTTGGCACATATCATACCTGCATTCTCCATCCGTTTGCCATACTAGTTTCTATGAATCCTATTTGTGCTATTTGTTGGGTGTTATATACAAGGAAAACATTTTGATGAAATGATGCCAATTTTTGTTTTAGTAGAGAACCCATATGCTATTTGTTTACGTTTCACCTGATGTATTCGAAATTCCTAGTATTTTGGTCTGGGATATGGCAGTAGTGTTATCCGTATGATGTGATCCATTTTTTACTCCATTTGGATATTTATTAGTTCTGCTTTATTTATTTTTTCCCCATGTTTATTAACCAGAGAATGGAGCATGCTGAAGTTGAGTCAGATGGTGACGTTGCCATGAAGGCAGCAAATTCCTCTGAGCGTGCTGAGGTTCAGTCAGCTGGTGAAGTTGCCATGAAGGCAGCAAATTCCTCTGAGCGTGCTGAGGTTCAGTCAGCTGGTGAAGTTGCCATGAAGGCAGCAAATTCCTCTGAGCGTGCTGAGGTTCAGTCAGCTGGTGAAGTTGCCATGAAGGCAGCAAATTCCTTGTTTCTTATTGAGATCATTCCACTCCATAAAGTGAACGGGGGCGTCGGGGGGAAAGACATTGAAGAGAAGTACCATAAATTTACAGAAGCTGTGACGAAGAGAGAAACTGCCAGAGGTGTTGAGCCTCTTGATGGTGCCATCACGGCTGACACGGCAGAAAGGTACTCGACGGGATTTGTGGTGGCTGCGAAGGGTAACACACTCAGCATCTTGACATGTGCGCACTCCATGACGGATGTATTTACTTCTGGGATCAGCAGAACCACAAAAGATCTGAACACCGTCTTCCAATTCAGTGTCCATTGTGTGCACCACGAGTCTGATATCATTCAGATGCGCAGCACTAAGAAGATTTCTACACGTACGAGGCATACCACACCAGCACTCGCCGTTGCCGTTGACACTGAGTTGGATTTGCTCGTCTTACAGGTTGAGGTAGATCAACTTGTAGAAAAGAAGGGATGCAGGATCCAACACCCTCCAATCAAACTATCTACATCAGACCCTACAGAGTTCAGCAGTCTCACTCTTGTTGGATGGCCGACACAGAGGTGCCGTTCTTTGGCCACAGGACGTGTCTCACATAGCGTGTGGACATACGACGCTGTCACTAGCCTCAACGACAAAGGCTACAAGATGAGGGTCCTGGAGGTTCACGGGTTGGTGGCGACAAATGGGTTTTCTGGAGGAATGATCATAAATGATCAAGGTGAATTGGTTTCTCTATACCATGGTGTGCTGAATGACATGGGCTACGGTGTCAGTCGTCAGGACTTAAAATCGTTTCTTACTAAACATAAACTGGTAAATGCTACCTCAACATGTCACTAAATGTTATTTAAAGCTTGTGCTAACCATTTTTCTTTCAGATGATGACATTCTCAAAGAAAGATGAGGAAGGTGGGGATCACAGGGCAGCCAAGAAACCAAGAAAGCGCTGAAGAGTGAAGTTGCAAGAGGGTGCATGAAAGGCTGAAAATTTCAAAAGGTTCTATTGTCTACATTGTGTCATCTTAACTTGGGCTTGGTTCGGTAGTCCATTTACATTAGATTAGCAGTTCTTCTGAGTTACCGGTCCTTAAACTATATTAGGATTTAGCTATTGTTCTGTTGTTTGTGAAGTTCAATCAGTTACTGGGTAGCTGAGTTTCATGTGAACAGTTTCATTGTCACAGGATGTGGAATGGGTGGGTTAATTCACCTTGTGATTCTTATTTTTGAACGCAAACCATGTGATACTTATGACTTGATCTTTCCCAATTACTAGGAAATGGGGTGCGCTTCGCTGCGCCCGTGTTCCTTATTAGATCATGATTCATTTATTTTGTACTTCATCTTATACGTGGGAGCTGGATACTTGACTGAGATGTGGACTTCGTGAGACTGTGACGTGGTAATGCTGGCTGGGTTTGCTGAAGCTATTGTGTTTGTGGAAACTGGTGAGGTTAGCTTCCATGGGGAGACAATGTATTGTGCCCGTAGCTTACAGATAGATAGGTAATCCAGGTCTGTCTGGACCGAGGTGATGCACACATTGGACCACTGATCATACATGGAGATGACTAGTTTGGCACATAGTGTGCCATCGATAGTATACAAATAGAAGGCTAGGTTCAAACATTATGTGGCATTCATATTATACAGACAGATGGCTAGCTTGTACGATAGCATTCCTTAGTTTGTGCATACTGGCAGCACAGATCAAGTTGTGCCATGTCATTGTCCAAAATAAGAGCTCCATACTGGAAGTGTTACTGGGAACCAAATATTTGATGCCATATTGGGTCTTTTGGTCTCTGCAGTGAAAAATGAGCATACATTATGTCTATGGTAATGGCCTCATCGTCGGAAAATACAGTTTGATAATCATGTGACTGGATCGGAGGTGCAGGTACATCTAATGGGTATTTTTGACTCAGTCTAGTTGTAGTGCCCTTGGAACCTCACGATCCCTGTCGTTCCCAGTATCACTGTAGGGATATTGTTGCTTAAAACAGTGCAGTGGCCTGTACTGGTAAGGGCTAATAAATTGACTATTGTATGCACAAACCTCACCATCATGAATTTCATCAGCAGTGAGGTCTTCAATTGTTATTTTCTGTTTTTAGTGTGCATGGATCTTTATTTGTCATCTGTAGATTGCATGTGTAAACGCATGCAGAATAAGATGGATCAATAGTAAATGCAGGTGTCACTATGTTGTTGTGAGACAGATTTGTTGCTGCTGCATAACTTTGGAGTCTCTGTATATCCTGAGGTGGCAGGGGTTGCTTGGGCATCAGAAGCTGAGGGCTGATCTGACTGTACAAATGGCAAGAGAGCATTGTTTAAAAATGCGTGTAGCATCATTTTGCACAAACATATATGTTACTGAATGCCTGCGTCAGTGTGGGAAGAATTTGATTACAGTCATTATTTATAATAACCTGTTAGCAGTTCATAGGGCCTATGTTTGCATTGTGTATGTGAGGTGGTAGTATGTACTTGTATGACCACTGTAGTCTGTGTGTCAGAGGCAGAGGGAACAGGAACTCCCTCTGTGGCAGATTGCTATTTCTTTTTGCTGCGGCGGTGGTGGGCAAGGTTCTCTTGAATTTCTGTTACGATGTAGACAAATAGAAATGAAATTGTTCTATGTGTGTGTGATATGGAAATAGTCAGAAATGTGCAGGTAGATATGTTGCACGCGCACTGAGCACATGGAAAAACTGAATGTAGTACAGACTACAGAGATGCCTCTTTTAATTGGGGCATGAATTTGTTTATCCAGCTCTCAGGAATCTGAGCTACACTCGTGCCATCTGCCATGCCGGGGCGATTAGGCGCCACCCATGACGCAGCACCAGCGGGATCGTCTGGATCTCCTCCCTCCACTCGTCCCCGATGGCCACTAACCGCTCGCAGCGATGCAGGCGTCAGGCGTGGTGTTCCCGCGGCGCCATACAAGCCATTCGCAACCGAAGCAGGCAAGAGTCAGTACAACCCCGGCCAGCACTTTCACGTCCAGAGCAACGATCAAGGTACACAGTGCCCAGTAGCTGCTGGACGAATGCCTTGAAGGCAAGCAGTTCACTGCAGCGATGCTGTTAGATGAAGATTGTTGCTGTTTGCCAAATTATATGTTGCTGCGTATGCTGAGATTCATCTCTTCTTGACCACTATAACTACAATTCATCTCTTCTTTTTAGGCTGATGCAATCTATACTGAGATTCCACCGGAGGCTATTCCTATGACAAAACCGCATCTAGAATAAGGGATTATTGTGTACATGCTGAAAATAACAGTGTAAGGATATGATATGTTGGATACACCTCTCGAAATATCAGCTTGAATTCGTCACAAATTTACCTTGGTGGTTAAAATTATATCCAGCAAAAGTATAAATACAACTGATCCATCATTTGAAGTTGTCCTGATTTAGGATAAATTTGGAAAGCAGCCAACCATACCCACTGTCAGTCAATATGATGGTCTCATCGATAGACTACTACTCTTACTACCGATAGGCTCCAAAAAAACTCAAGATCAGGTATAGGTAACATTTTTTCCCTGCTGGTAAGATTTTCATATCAACTGGTAAGATTTTTTCCCCCAATATCATACTCATAGTATGAATTATATAGGCTTCATCTTCTTCTCAACTTAAAGTTCATGCAAACATACACGACATGGAAAAATAGCTGCAATGTCGAAGGTCACCTTGAGACCATGACATCGAAGGTAGCGGAGATGCTCAACAGCTGGACCCGACCCATGCCTGCATATTGAAGGTACTGAGTAAACGGTTCTGAATGATGAACCTGTTCAGAAAGCCACTACACTAGAACCTATGGCTCCATTACACGTTAGTTATAAAAATCTCTGTCGACCAACGATGCTCTGCAAGCACATAGTTAGTATTACCTTGAGAAAATATTTTACCCATGAACCAATGCATTTTTATTTATTTATACTTTTCTTCCTGTGCGCCATATGTGCAGAAGCAGCGCCTGAAAATCTAAGCACAGTTTTGTGCTCCTTCTAACTGCATTGCATTTCTTCAGAAGTGAGCACTGAGCAACATCATATCAACTTCAAGAGATCCAAGTAGCCTTCTTGTTTTGCTTCGTGCGTCCAACTCCATGGCATTGTGAGGCCGTAGAGGGAGTCGTCGTCATCGCTGCCCGATCTGCAGCACTCGGCCACGGTCGTGACCTCGCGCTTGACCGCTGCCGGTGTGGGGAGCGGTGCGGTGGCTGAGCTGCGCGAAGCCAAACCCCCTATTGCTGCCCTTGGTATCCCTGATTTCCTCTTATTCTCTTCTCTAGTTCATCCTTTCCTTCCTCTGTTCTTTCTTCTACTAGTGATTTGCGCGCGCCCATGCGCGCGAGGATAGGCACAAGCAATATCTGTAAATAATAAGCAATGCATGCAAACAATACATATTTAGAGACGATGTTCATACAACATAGATAGCAAATGTTTAGACTCAGAAATAAACAGCATACAGATCAACAAGGCATTTAAAAGGAAGATTGGCTCGGGTCTATTATTCAAGTGATCATCTGGCCAACACTGCTAGGCAACATCCATGCACTAAGACAGCAATTTCAAGTATTAGGATAGGACAGCAGAGTCATCTGGATGGCAAAAGGCAGCGAGTCCATTTACACCTAGGCACATGTAAAGTAGCACCATTTAGACCAATTAAGCAAAAGATTTGAAACACTTAGGCACCTGCAAAGTAGCACCATGGAATTCAAATGAAAACAGAAGCCGTCAATCCTCAAATGGCAGCAAAAAAAATAATGCAAATTGACAACCTCTGATGGAGTGAAAACAGGGGAAAATTTCATGTATAGGAAAAACAAAAGTAGCTTTCAAAGGGACAAATGTAACAAATTTATGTACAATTTTGATATGTAATTCTGGAATATAAAAATGGCATATCATTTGTCTATGTACTACATAGCTAGCATGTATGGTAGTAGAGTTTATGTGCTAACTGACCTCATAAAAGAAGTTCATGTGCTGATCACAGAGTTCAACAAAGGTCCTCCCCGTCGATCCTATTCCAGTAAGTTTTCTCACAAGCTTTCAGGCCATGAAAAGCCCCAGCATATGAGCCATCCAGAAGTGACTTCAGCAAATAAGTGTCTCATCCATGTCCCATATGTACACTTTCGGACGTCATGGCAACAAAGCTGAAGCTTGGCGGGTAGCGAATGCAGGAACAGCGTAATCCATTTTGCTCCTCGTTAAAAGGCCATACATGTAATGCTGTAATTCAAAACCACAGGCAACTACCTAAAATACCAAGATTTATTTAGCGTACCATGAAAGCATGGCCCCTCAGGGTCATAAAAATATTATTTTTGCATGGCATATCATTTCCTGAACATGATATGAGGTGCTATATCCGATAGCGACCTCCAAAAGGAAAACGATACAGGAACCAACAAAAATGGAGGATGCTTTACTTGTCTACCACTCTAGCACAAGGATAACTCAATCTTTAGACAGATGACAAGACTTGCATAAGCGGAAAACAGGATAAAGGGCTTCCCTCACAGACACTAAATGATGTGGCAAATTGAATTCCACCTAGTTGGCAATGACCATGTGCTCCTTAGACAAAACTATGATACTACTAAGGAATATGGGAGCAACATTTCCATTAGTCACAAATTTGGGCAGCTTTGGCACGGCAAGTACCAATCAGCAAGCAAATGTGCCCATGATCCAAACATATTTGAGCTGAGATCGTTATATCTCGATCACAAAGTAAAAAGGATCCCAAAGGGAACAAAATTAGTATGTATCCTATGGAATACTGCAAGAATATGGGTCTAATAACCTAACGCTTTGTTAAACAATTTCTCATATCAGAGAGTGGTAGCAATATAGCAGGATTAAGCATATCAATCCTGATAACTATGGGAACATGAACACTGGGTGGAAGGAAATCTCTGCATATTAAGACAAAACTAACCATGGGCAACCAAGCGGCTCTATCTAATGTAACATTTCAATTCATTCATAATACTTGCTGGTTGGTGTACTATTATTATAAATGGAATGACACTATATCTGAACCAACAAAATTCTGTTACAGGTTACAAGATAAGGAAATTGAACCCTTGCTCATATAATTTTGTATTAAAAGATTCAAGAAAGATAAACAAAAAAAGTGATTCATTCTTTCTTATGAGTTATGAGATGAGCATGATGAAGAAAATACATACAATCCAAATTACCTTGCCGCTGGGGTGGCACCACTGGTAGCGCAATAGTCCACTTTGTCATTTGGCAGACCCTATAGGCTAAAACCTTGGAAGGCTGCAGCCAACAGGAAGCCGTCCGCCATGGCACACACAGGTCAGGACATCCCTGTATAGAGGAAATACATTTAAGAATCAGTTTGTAGAATTGGCTAAACAGAAACATGTTTGCATACGGAGAACACAGGGAAGACGGCAGGGTGATGCCATACGCCAAGTGTATTGCATGCCGCAAATAGCTTTTCTGAACCCAGCAACCAAAGTTAGCTTGAGGAATGTAACTGCATAAAAAACAGTTGCAGCCTACCTGCTAGGATTGCTGCAGGGCGGCTTGCTTGAGTGCGTAAGCCGAGCAAGTATATAAATTAGTTTCCAAATAGCGACATTATGGGACTGCTCCTGACCCAAGCAGTCCGACGATCTCTTCTACACCCAATGTTCTCTTTAAATGTAGGGATCATTGGCAGCTTGAGCAAACACTACAAACTGAACATTTCCTAATTTCCTTCTACAATTGATGAAATAACAGGAGCGATATTTGAGATTATCTCTGCCTGTGGCGTCTCAGAGAATGAGCTGTACTTCCTAAATGCCTAAAAGAAAGCGTCAGCAAAGCGGACTAACAAACTTACAGTAGATCTAATCATGCTTCTCAGAGTAAAAAAAGAGTGCAATCCTTAGGGAGCAAAGGATTGGGACAACAAAAACATTTTCTATTGTCCAAAGCATGGCACTACTGTATTGAAGTAGAACTAATCATGCTTTTCAGATATACGCACAGCAGGACCAGCGACAAGAACAATTTAGTTTTTGCTTTTGGAGGCACATACACACAGAGATACAGCCAAGAGCAAGAGCTGAACCAAAGTGAATGGCGAAATTATAATGCACTAAATCAAGATGCAGGGATCATTGGCTGCCTGAGCAAACAACACAAACTGAGAATGGAAAAAAAAAGGATCTCAAAGACTATTTATCAGTGGAACAAATAGACTATGTTTAAAACCTCTGTTATAAGCTAGAGTTGTGAGCTCGTGAGGAGGGGCCTTATATGGTCCCCATCTAAAATGGTATATTGGAATATCAAAGAATCAGAGCTCATGTCAATCACCAGCTTGTCAAGTATATCGAAATGATGGTCAAAACCAATAATCAAGTTGGTAACAGGCACATAAGGATGTTGCTAGCTGCAAAGGAGAAAAAAATGGTTAAAGAAAGAGGAGGGATCTGAGCACCTTAATGTTGAGGTGACTTTGGCAGGCCAAGTGCCTTGTATAACCTACATCAATAAAGAAGAAGCTATAATCGAAGAAGAGGCAGTTGTCTAATTAGGTAACTCGCTAAGATGTCATGTCCTGTTGCAACAAGATTTTAGACGCTTCAGAAGCATAGCAAGTATCATTTACTGAGATTAGCTAAACATAACTGAGATTATATAAAGATGGCTGATGACCAAGTGTTGTCTTGCACAAATGTTCTTACAGGTGCACAAAAGCATCAGGTGGACACCAAATATAGTGAAATAGGGCATGTTAGTAAGCATTGCTATTAGAATTTGTAGGCTGCAATGATACATGCTGGTT
This sequence comes from Hyparrhenia diplandra, assembly GCA_015847255.1. Lineage (NCBI taxonomy): Eukaryota > Viridiplantae > Streptophyta > Magnoliopsida > Poales > Poaceae > Hyparrhenia > Hyparrhenia diplandra. The sequence continues at coordinate 176,172 of JADLZK010011798.1, forward strand.
AAGTCGATTATTGATTTGACCAATTTCTTTCGAATCAAACCGAAGCTATAGAAAATCATTGCGAAAAATGCAGGCACCAAGCTATAGAAAATGTAGTGCGAAACTAAACATAGTTTTTGTAGCTATCAAAGGTAAAGGCAAAAATGCAGTACAGAAGCAACATGGCATGTTAGTCATAAACCTTGATCCTTCCAACTGCAAAATACAGTGAAGCAAATCTTCATGGATGCAAGAACCCACTGAAAAGAAATTGCAACTCTAAGAGGTCGGGTCAAGAAATCTTCCCCGACGCTGGGTCATCCTCACCGGAGGCTGCATGGAGGATCTCTCGTCGGACCGGCCAGACATAGCAAATTCAAAATCAAGAAATCCCATACCAAAAACACAAGATACATGAATATCCAACCCAAAATCGAAGCGGCCGCCGTATCAGAACCCTAACCCTAACCATAGGGGCACATCTCGAACGCCGTCTACATGGTTAGAAGACGGAGACAGGGAGGGAGAGGGGAGGGGGTCACCGCGCCGCCGCCGCCGCCGCCCGCCCTCAAGCCGCCCTCGCCGGGTTACGCCTTGCCGGCCGGGCCGCCAAGGCCGGGGGGCCGGCAACGCCGCCGCATTGGCTGGCCTGGCCGCGCCGGCGCCGCGCCCGCCCGCCACGCAGAGGGAGAGAGGAGGGAGAAGAGGAAGCGGAGGCAGGGCGAGCGAGAGCGGCGGCGCCCGGCCGCCTGGAGGAGCACGGGGGAAGAGGTGGAGGCGTGAGTTTTTTTTTTTTTTTTTTTTTTTTTTTTTTTTTTGTCGAAACGAGATGGGAGCGGTCAGATATATTTAGTAGGGCCTGAGGGGGTGTTTTTGCGAAAGGCACATAGTAAAGGGGTCTGCATTTAAAGAAATCCAAGCACGCCATCGTGGAGGAGGGCCCGAGCTGGCCGGAACGTGATTTTATAAATAGAGGGACTCTTTTTGCAAAAAAAAACGGACCAATCACACATTTCGACGACGTGGGACGTGCCGGCCGACGAGCTCTTCTACAAACGAATTTACTCTTTAAATATATAGAGAGAGAGAGGTGCGGGGAATGGGGAGAGGATGAGTGATGCTGAGGTTGAGGTCCTAGCAGGGGGCGGGTCCAGCATAAGCTCCTCAGGGAGGGCTAAACATTAAAGATTGGAGCTAGAGTTAAGAAAATAATGATAATTTAGAGGCTAACAAACATTATTTTACATGTGATTTAAGGTTGTCAGGGTTGCAGCCAGGGTAGCTAGCCCACCCCTGGTCCTAGCAAATCTCTCATTCGTGTTGACTCATAAGCCATGCCCATATTACTGTCATTCCATAGTGAAGTTTATTTTGACTTACTATATCCTTGTGCGAAACCTTACAAATCAGGTTTCAAAAAAAACTTACACACACTCATGATGTATAATAAAAAAAAAAACAACTTACACGTCATGAGTGGGTTCTTTTGAGTGATATCCTTTTAGTGGCTGACTTTAGGATATTGTTAGGTAATCTCAATGACAACGGTGATGCATTCTTCTAGTTTGGGGTTGCTTGAAATTGCTAGGGAACAATTGATAGGTACACACAGTTATCGAAAATGAATGTCTAGGGTACAATTGTAACTTGATCGTTACAAGCACTACTTCTTCTTCATCTAGCACAACCGCGTTGTCATTGTTGTCGTCTCGTCCCTACCTACTTCCTGTACTCCGACAGCCGCGTGTTGTGTGCCTTCTACCCCGTTCATCTGCATGCCGCAACCATCGTCGTGATGCTAATGCATTGTTGGGGCCCTCTACCCGCTATGCTTGATATTGGCAACACCGGTGTGTATGTTTGTATCGAACACGTTGTTAGGTTTGTCAAACCCAACTCATTGACTTCGACATCGACCCTCGTCAGTTTTCTTTCGGATTGCAGCGTTTGCACCATATCAAGTTGTGAATGGAAAGAGTGTTAGAGTATCAATCAATCAAGTAGCCGGCAAGTATAAGAAGTGCGGAAATTAAAATTGGATAGATATAAATAAACATTTTTTAATAGAATGGAGATGTCTTTTATTTTATTTTTATTTTTCTAAGAATGAAATGAAAGGTACATCTGTACAGGGTTGGTCTGAAGAAGGAAGACATGGGCAGATAAGTCATTTCCCAAGCGGATGCCATCAGCCCTTCTTCCCAGTTCCCACCGGCGGTCGCTCCTTCGCCGACGCAGGTTCAGGCTTAGTATCTGAAAATTCAGTCTGTCACTCACTTCCAACCGCTGAGACCTTCCTTCACCGACGAGTCTGTATCGGACTCATCATCAGGTTAGAAAATAGAAAAGGCGTAGAAGATTTGTTCGGTGTCCAGGATCGACTACAATTCGAGCGGTATGCCTCCTCCCCCCGATCTACATAAATAGTACGTAGAGGTGAGGAGAGGAGGGATTTCGCCAAGACCGAGGAGTGCGTCTAGCATAGGCTTACTTCACGAGAGGACACTATGGCCGCGAGCGGGAACAGTAGGGGTTCGCCGGAGTCGGAAGATCCGGCTGCGGCGACTGAGTTGATTAATGGAGAGGGAGCAACGGACACAGAACAGGAGAAACAGCAGTTCGAGATGGCGGCTGTTGCTGTGGGAAAGGGTCCTGGTGCCCTATTACCTATTGCGCCCACCATCAACACCCCGCCACTCCCTCTTCGCTGCCCTCCATACCCCCAATCCGGCAAGCGGAAAGCTCTGCGCGAGTGGAACATGGAACGCAGTAGGATCTTCAAGCTTGCTGCAAAAGGTTACCTGCTTCTCAACTCAAGATTCAATCTCATTTTCTGCTACGGGAACTAACTTTTGATGCATATATTCTTGATAAGATCCTCGTTGGGATCTTCCTACTGTCGTCAAGCCCAAGGACCTAGCCACCGCCGATAATGTGGCCAGCCCAAGAGACAAGGCACTGGTTCTGGGTGTGGGGGCGCTCCATTGTTAACGTTTCTTCTGTCGCACTTGGTACGTAAAATTGCCTGATGTATCCCTGCTGATTGATTCCTCCTAGCTGATGATAGGTTGATAGCTAACTACTACGCCTACTTACAGAAGGGGACGATGACGTTACCTTCCAATATACTGGCATTGTTGTCTCCTGGAATGAGACCAAGAAGTGCGCTCGAATATTGACTTGTTCTGATATCGTTGATGGACTTGATCACAAACGTAAGGTACAAATAAAATAAAACTTGCTGTGCTTAACTATGTGCATGGAACTTGCCTTGACTTTTGCAGTTAGTGTTAAGGACAAGTGTAATGTTTTGTCCCATCTGCCTGCAACTTCGAGATGTCCGCCTTGATGGCTTTAAGTAACTATTATGTGTATGCTCACTAGTTTTTGAATCCACTTAAAACACACCTGTAGCATTAGAGGCTCTATGATGATTTTTTTTCTCAAAAAATATATTATGCCTTGCTTTCACGTGCGGCTACGAATCATGTTTCCATTTCTTTTTTTTTTTCAGATTTGTTAGGCACAGTCTCTGCAATTTATTTTCATGAATGATTGACCACCTTACCTGCTACTTTGGCTAGTATCAAGTGCTGCTGCCTTCAACTCAATTCCTATGCATCACATTGCTGAATCTGCTTATGCATAATCAGTGCTATTGTCTTATTTGTGTTTGTAGATTTCTTGCCGTTGTGGGTTTTCAGTCAATTATTTCTGTGACTCTTCAACCAAGTTTGAAGTGCGCCTGATCAACTTTATTGTTTTGCCCCTTTCAGATACATGTGCGCTTGCCAAATAACACCGTCATTGAGGGACAGCTGTTGTTCTTCAACAAACATTATTGTATTGCTTTGTTGGAGATTTCATCAGAGTCAGACTTACTATTGCAGCTCCCTTCTTTTGGGTCTAACCCAAACTATGGTCAGGAGGTCTTTGTGTTGGCTAGGGGTAAAGAGTCAAACCTAATGGCTAGGCATGGAAGAATCTTGTGGTGTGATGGAGATTATTTAGGGCGCAACTACTCCATGTTTCTTAGCTGTGATCTCCCACCGGTAATAATTAAATATATCACGTTCCTATAATGTATTATTGCTTCATTGTTCAGTTTACTCAGTGGTATTTATTTGATGCAGAGTGGCAGTGGAGGAATTGTGATTGACCATGATGGCAATGTTGTTGGGATGGCATTTGTTAGCTTGAAACGTAGTATTCTTGCCATTTCCACTATCATGACATGCATTGAAATGTGGTTGAAGTTCAGGTTTGTTAACCCCCTTTTCATTGCATTGATGTAATTTGGTTAATGCTAACACCTAACTTAAATTAGTCTCGATATTTTACACTGTTTGGGTTATATATGCAGTAGTGTTGCAACTTGTCCCTTATTTCTAAATGTTTCTATTTGATAGTGCTTTAATGATCAACTTACTTGATGTTTAAATATATATATGTTTTTGTCATTGGTATTGAATCTTAAAATGGAACCCCACATACTATCAAACTTGGAAAAATGTGTGGGACGACAACATCACAACTAGGAAGACAGGAAAACTGATTTGTGGCATTATTGTCATCCAAACATGCGCTAGCCTGGATCAGCTATTAGGTACTTCATGTATCTCAAATTATAAGACATTTTGGATTTTCTAAATACATAGATTTTGCTATGCACTTAGATATACATTATGTATAGGTACATAGCAAAGCATCTAAAAAAGTCAAAACGTTTGTTTAGAATGGAGGGAGTATACTAATGGTACATATCCAGACTAAATTGCTAAACCTTAGCAGGTTCTGTCCAACGAGTGTGTCCTGTGAATATTTTTTTGGAGTTTAATGGATTTCTCTTAGCAGCTAATGCCATTTGAAGTTAAAATCCAATGCAAGAAAAGATTTGTCATGATTAGTGTTGTACCCACAAATTAATAGCAACAATGCCACTTGAAATACTTATATATTTTTTTAATAAAGGGAATATATTGATATCCCGACCTATGCATCGATTAATGCATATGGCTGTGAATCTAATATATCCTTGAGCTAACGTATCATTTAAGTGACAATAATCTGATGATATGGAATTGTTGTCTTAGGCTTGACATCAAATAGATGATGCCTATTTTGAATTTGATATGTGATTATTTTAATGCAACTTATTTCAGTCGGATTGCTCGACCTGCACATGGTTTGTGCTTAAGGACAGTGGAGCTGCTGGAGGTGTCACTCCAGGAGGTGATCTTTCGTGATCACAATATCCACAGTGGTTACATAGTCGATGAGGTATGACTATTATTCTTTTCAGTCTGTGCAATGCAATATAGACTAACACTGCAAACTCTTGTGATATATCTAGGTAGAGCCTGATTCTACTGCTGAGAGGCTTGGCGTTAGAGATGGTGATGTGATTGTTTCATTTGATGGGCTGCGTTCTCACACTCTGCCTCAGGTAAAAAAATCTCAAATATTCATATGCCATTTTATCTAGGCTTAACTATTGTCAACATGCTAAAAAATTGTCTGCAGTTGGAAGACTATCTTCTCTCTCTTGGTTGGAAATTCTTAGAGAAAAACATTGATTCAAGCTCCACGACTGATCTGACGGTATGTTTGAAGTTATTTGAAATATACAATGTTAGGTTTACATCTATTATTGGAGACAACAAAAAGTATTCAAGCTTATGTTTTGTTGGTTCTTTTAGCTTGAAGTTTATGATCTCCTGGGACGTATCACAAGAAACATCACGCTGCCTGTAGAATTCTCTGATTCTTAACAGAATATGTAAGCACATTTTATTCATTTGTTGTTTTCACCTTTTAATTCTGTCCTCAACTCCAATTAATTGTTCCTGGTATAAAAATAGGTGCATGCGTGCTCTTAGATACTTAGACATTCTCATGCCTTTCTATCCTAGCAGCTTCTCTTACTCCAAATGGTTTACTTGTGCATATGTGCGCGCTTGCAGGTCTCCCAGTCCCAGGGAAGCAGCAACAGAGCAGTGCAGCTACCGCTATTTGTTTAACTACACTTTAGGACTAGATGCGATAATCTTGTATTATGTGCTTTCGTTGACGGTTGCAGCTTGCAAGCTGCTCTTATTTATCTCGAGCTTTGCCATCTTAACACTTGTTTATCACTATCTCTGTCTTTTTGAGAGAAGAGAATTATAAATTCCCCAGAACCGAAATTATATCCACGTGCAATTTGGCTCGATGCAAAATGAAGTATGCTAATGCCACGCAACACTGTTTTGGTTCACGATTCTGCTGCTCTCTCACTTGAGGATATTCAGAATTCGTCTTGTGTTCCCGCGTACTCCGATCAGGTATGATGCCTTCATCGCCTTGTCGCCTTCATCTATCTACCAAAACAATCGACAAGAGGACCAACTCAAGCTACACAGGCCTGTAGCTTGCTTCCCGATTGCATGCCAATGCGGATCGCGTTCAGTTTCGTCAGGCTTGTGCTGCGTCGGCAGCGACACTTTTCTCCTCTTTTTGCCCTCACCGCCAGACCTTGCCGTTGCGCTTCGTCCAGCGCCGGAGGCCTCTTCTTCCACGCCTGGCAGCAAACATGTTGATTCACAAGCAAAAAAACAAAAAAAAAAAAAAAGGTGGTGGGTGGGAGCAAATAGATTGACAGATACAGACTACAGAGGCATGGAGTGGCCAGAATCGGCAATGTTCTTTCAAAACATTATCCCTTGCATTGGATTTGTTTTTTAGGTACAATAAACTTTTTTAATTTTTTTGGTAGTAATACCCTTAATATCAAATATGTTCACTTCTAGGATGGATAGAAAAATCAAAACTATTACAGAATTACGTTAAAGTAGCAAAAAGTACAAGGGCATTGGGTCACAGAAAGAAGCAGAGGCTGCAGCCGGTACAACTACTGCTTACTGCCCACCAATTCCACTTGATCCTGTCATTTTCATTATTTAGCCTATCATTTTCATTATTTGAGACTATATATTTGAGAGAACCTTTTTTTAAAAAAAAATGTGGGCATGCCTGTCACGTGGCCATCAGTCACCCTCATAGACCTCGTTTTACTGTCACCGCGAGATCTCACCGCGAGACACTACTCGATCTCGCTGGTGCCGGACCCCACGGCCCCTGAAACGTATTTGGGCGTACAGTTTTGGTTTGGCCAAAGAAGTCCATTTTAATGGTAATAAAAGACTATCTCTCTGTCTTTTTGTCCGGCGTTACGGCCCGCGTTACGGCGCCTCCATCGTGCATCATCTCGTCTTGTCACAACTCACACGGCGTATTGCTGCATCGCGCCCGTTCGGGTTCGCCCTACACTCCACACACGCAAGCAGGCCCGCGACCATTTCATTCCCCGTCTCTCTCTCCCGCGGCGATGGCGACCCGCGACCGGCGAGCTCCTCCGGAGGCCTCCTCTCGCGACCGGCGAGCTCCTCCGGCGGCCTCCTCCTCACGCCCTAGCGCGCCGCCGCTACCGCCTCCTCTCAGCGGCCGCCTGCGCTGGAGTGGCGACGAGGGATCTGCGCGGAGACTGGGGACCGCCGCCCTCACCCTACTCCAGGTGCTCGTTGGTCCCTTGGCCGCTCGCCGGTGACGAGCACCCACCAGGTTCGTTTGACCGTGTCTTCGTTCCCTTTCTGCTGTGCGAAATCGAGCTTCCCAAACCCTAACTGCTACCTGTGCCTCAGATCTGCGCCTTTGTCCGTTCCTGCGCACAAGGGCAGCGGCCCAATGTAAGCCGGCTTGACCCTATGGTGGCCCTCGGCAGCATTCCGGATGGGGCTGACGCACGACACAGCCTGGACGAGCTGCTGCGGCTGGGTATCGTCTGGAGAACAGGCTCTCGTACAAGGAGAGCTTCATTGTGCACTGCTACGCGGTGGGCATCAACAAGGCTGCCACTCGTCGAGGCCATCTCCAATCTCCTCCAGGTATGCTCGCTAGCTCGCATCATGGGGTCTCTGCTTCCTAAAGTTTGATTTGTCTGTGGTTGATGCCTGGCTGCTATAGGTTGTTGTTGGCACTTTTGGCAGTACACTGTGGTGGATGATTGGGAGATATAGAACTTGGATTTCATACATCTAATGATATTGTGTGATGTTGACTACTCTCCCTCCATTCCAAATTATAAGTCACTTTGACTTTCTAGGTTCATCCATTTAGTTATGTATCTAGACATATTATTGTATCTAGATGCATAACGAAATGGATGAACCTAGAAAGTCAAAGTGACTTATAATTTGGGATGGAGGGAGTACAATACTTCTGTTACATAAATGATTTTTGTGAGCCTGATCTTGTGTCTGACTGTCTGTCAAGATGGGAGCTTAGTAATACTAATAAGAAAGTCAGTCACCAGACCTGTCTTTTTTTTGATGTATGTCTGTGTTAGATGCCTGACTGCTATTAGATGCCTGACTGCTATAGGCTGTCATCTGTGAGTTTGTATTGCTAATACTTTTGAATTTGCTATGAATGTTTTTGTTGAAACACCGAATGTAGATGCTCTGAATGTGGTAGATGCCTGACTGTTTAGTTGACCCTCTGTATTTTTTTTCTGCATTTTGTGTCTTTATCTGAATGGTTTAGGCTGTTTTTTTTTGCCCTCTGACTGGTTATTACTGTGTCATTCTTTTTTTGTTAGATTAGATCCCCCAATGTGGTGTCCCCCTTTGTGCTGTAAGCCAAGTGTAGTGCAATACCATTCAATGATGTCATGACACCAGCTCGCAAGAGGCTGGTGTTTAGTAGCTGCGATGACAGGGTCTGCCCTACTTTGGTTTGGTGCTTTAGTTTCTTTTCTCAGGACAGATTTGCTATTGTGTGTGTGTTCTACTCACCATCCCAGTAAAGTGTGAAACCCTGCAAGTTTTCTAGTCAAAGATAGAAACCTTTTACTAGAGATAAACATATCATATGCCTAAAACAACAACATTTGTGAATGAAAGAGATTGAGCAGTTTGAATGATTGACTGATCCCATAACTTGATGAGACTAGCATCTGCCACGATGACTTCATCGATACTAAAATGCACACGCTATTGTAAAGCATCGTAAGCTTTCACAGGCATACTAGGATACCAGACAATGTGTAGGTAGGTAATTGTGGTAGTTGGAAATCTTTAAAATGCTTCCCCTACCAGGCAGTGTGTGTGTGTGTGTGTTTGTAGGGGGTGCAATTGTGGTAGTTTGAAATATTTAAAATGCTTGCCCCTATTAGGCAATGGTTAGGGGTCAAACCCCCTACTAGGCAATGTTTAGGTGTCAATTGTTGTATTTGGCAAATTTTTAAAATGCATGCCCCCTACCAGGCAATGGTTAGGTTGTTAATTGTGTTTTAAATGCAATGCCTCCTACCAGGCAATGTGTAGGGGGTTATTGTCTTTTGCATGCCCCCTACCATGCAATTGGGTATTTGTCAATTTTTAATATTCATGCCCCCTCCTAGGCAATGTATATGGTGCAATTATCTTTTAATTGCATGCCCTACCAGACAATGGTTTGGGGCAAATTGTCTTTTAAATTGCATGACCCCTCTCAGGCAATGTGTATGGTGCAATTTTGTTTTAATTGCATGCCCCTACCAGGCAATGGGTAGGGTGAATTTGTCTTTTAAATTGCATGCCCCCTACCTCTGTTGTATTTGATATATTTTTTTATGATAGGTTTTGGGCACAGAGACGTGGTGTGTCAAGGATAACCAACCCTGCACTTTTTTTGTCTCAACACTGCTTCATCTTAGGGTACTGACATATTCCCTTTTTTTTTTGTAAACAACGTCATCTGACCGTTGGTTTTCCCATTTTTCTTTGCTCTAACTGACACTCTGAGTGTAGATCCTAACCTAAATGTTCAGATCCTAATATGAATGTCACTCTGAATGGCAATCTGAATGGATGCGCCTTTGTTATTTTCCTTTGCTCTGACTGCTAATCTGAATGTTGAGATCCTAATATGAATGTCACTCTGAATGTAGATCATTTGTTTGAATGTCACTCTAAAATCCTCCTTGTCTGCATTTTTACAAGTTATGAATGTCAATTATTCATTTCACTATGTAGTAGTTTAGTGTGTTAACATCAGAATCTCATTTCCCAGGTATTATTAAACTTGCTTTATTACTATGGGACACGTGGATTAGAAGGAAAGTTTGCTTCAGTGATATTGGTGCTTATTATCCAGATTCACTCAGGGCTGCTGATGCTTTGTTTAGGATCGATGTTCATGGTAACGAGTAAGATCCTGAATTAAAGATTGTCCAAGCCTGCAGAAGTGATAGTATTTGTCTCCTTTATTTTTCCTAGTGTTGTTATAATTGCCTGTGCAAGTTTTTGCTGGCAATGGTAATTCTTACACATACTTGAATCAGCCGCTAACCAAGTAACTGCTAACCATGAGTTGCAGCTAGTAGGTATCAGCTTCTTATATTTTGTTATCGCCATTTCAAGTGCCCACTACATCTAACCATATATAGTTAGAGGAGGATCATATTTGTGCATATGTCAAGTAGCCTGATATGTGTAGTATTGAATTTTTAGATCACATTTTTGGACCGTGGTGCGTGTTATCAAGGTAGTTAAATATCCTTCTCAATACAATTTGCTAGTTTATTTTCAGAACTGAACTTAACAATAGCAAAAGAATGCAAAAAGCTCATTTTCCAGGCATTTCTACAATGACAAAGAACCATCATAAGTGGATCCATAGAATTTTTTATATGACTGTTTTGTGACCTATAAAAACTGATGGGGCTATTTTTGTTGACGGCTATTGTTAACTATAGTAAAGTAATGTAAAGCTATTTTTCCAGCCACAATCCACCTTGGAACTGATGGAGCTAAAAAAGAGTTACTATAATGGTGCCCTTTAAGGGAAACTTGCTTTTGTGAATATGTTGTTTCACAGTTTAGGCAGATACTTGGTGTCCTCATTTTTTTGTTTGCTATTACTTTCAGGTTTGAGGCAATCAAGCTCATGCTTTCAGTTTGATGAAGGAAGTTTTTATTGTGTGTGTTCCATCCGATCTTATGGTGATACACAAATTGAATTTCTGTTGATGAAGAGTAGGAATATAGAAACTTAATGGTTGTTTAAAGAGTTACTGAAGAGTAGGGTCAGATCTTAAACTTAATTGCTGTTCAAACTGAAACTGAATTGCTTACATGCAAAAACAGAATTGGTCGTTGTATAAGCCTGAAATGCTTTTTTTGGCAGTTTATGTATGGATGAATTTGATGGATTCGATGGATATTGTGTCATGAAATGCTTTTTTGGCCGTTTTATGTGCAAATAAGGAGGTTGTAATTTCTGGACAGTATAGATGGGCATGGGCCATATGTTTTTGCCCTGATTGCTGGAGCAATTTTGCCTAACAGGATAGTAGCAGGCCTGGGCCGGTTGTGGGGTGCAGCGGAGAGCACATGGCCTCTGCTAGCTAATCGCGATTGCCAGAAAAAAAGAATGCAAAGCAGGCGGATGGGGTGGGCTTACCTTTTTGGGAAGCCTATCTAAAATTAGTTTAAAACTTTACTTTATAAATTATCATTTCGAGAGCTATTTGAGTAAAAACATTTTCTATATGTTTGTATCGTCCAACACTTTTCTTCATTATCGAGATCCATCCTTAGTCTCTATCTTAGGTAGCAAGAAATCAAAAATAGAATATGACTATATTAGAATTGTTAAGAAATCGCTCTCTGGATCACACTTACAAGCACTAGAATGACAGGATGTAGTGAGGAAGAAGTTCTCTTGTATTTTCACTTTCACTTTCCTGGTTACAAAGGATGAAAGGGACTGCTCCTTTTATAGAGGAGAACCCTGGATGATTACAAGGTTGTACAGTGTTTGAACTCTTGAACATTCTTCCTCTTCCTGCTGTAAATTTGGCCATCTTCAAAGTCACTTGTTCATATACTGTTTCTTGACTTGACTTTGAATCATAACACTCCCCCTTGGCCAAATTTATGCTATGTGGATGCCTCATTAAAAACTCCCCTAAAAAACCTAGTGGGAAAAAAGAGTATGAGAAACGAGTACATCACATACATGGCTAATGATGCACCTATTGCCTCGTTAAAAACCTGCGTGAGAAAACCCTGTGGGAAAAAACCCACCAAGGAAAAAAGAGTATAATCAGTTGATATCGGTCGGTGCCGGGGACCGACTCGTGATCTTCGGGACCACGATCATGGGCTATGGCCCCGGGGACGGTCTCCCCGAACCCCGCAATTCTCGATTTTTTAATTTTAACCCTTTTTTTAAAGGAAAACTATTTTTACCGGGGTTTTCAAAGGTTTTTTAAGAATAACCCTTTGGCCGCGCCGTTGTTCGTAGCGCGGTTTTTTAACGCCGCCAGCGCCTAATTGGCGCGCGGCGACGGACCGCGTACGTGCGTTTGCATGCGGTCCAAGGGACCGGGCGAGGCTTTGTCGCGGCAGGTCTGGGGCGCAGTAGCCGCGCCGTGGATGGCCCTTGGCGTGGACGCGGGTGGGGGCGTGGCAGCACCGAAATTTTAAGTCCCCAGAGCCGCGAGGGTTTCTCGTCTCTCACTCTCTGTTCGTGAGAAAGGGCCGGCGTTGACGCCGCCGTCGCCCCGCTCCTCCGCCGTCCTTCCTCGCGCCCGCCCGTATGGTGCCTCGCCGCCGTTGGTTGACGCCGGCGCCGACCCCCAGATCAAGCTCCATCCGTGGTGGGCTTCAACGGCGGCGCTCCCCCTCCATCCCCAACTCGAAAAAGAATGCCGAGGCGTGGTAGAAAGAGGTAATTTCTTGTGTTGTGTTGTTTTTAATTTGTATGCAAGCAATAGACAAGAGTAGCTAAATTTGTGGACAAGCACACATGACAACCATGACACGTACATATTGTTGGGATTGATTTTGTTTATCTTTTAGATGGTTTATGCAATTGTACGATGGATTGGCATTAGAATAATTGTTAGACCTAGTTTTCATCTTTTATTCATCAAATATGATACCGTAATGACAATATTGTAAGCGGTAATTTTTGTTTATTAAATTGACACTTTGCATCAAATTTTTCGAGAGGTAGTTATGCTCGTTTGCATGGTGATCCCTATATCCATAAGCCTCTCCCACCGGGTGTTCCAAGGCCCAATTGTTGGTGTGGTGATCCTTGCAAAGTAGAATGGGATGACGAGGATGAGGAAATCTACATGCGGAAGTATTGGATGTGTGCCAATTACAAATGGGCCGCTGGCCCGATACAACGCCCTAGATTTCATGGTGTGTATATTCATTTTTTTTTTATTTCTATCATTATATATTTGCATTGTGACAATTCTTAGTTTTTTGAGACCCCACCACCACTATGTGATTTTTTGAGCGGTGGATCGACCTTGAGGTCAGTGAGGAGAACAAGAAATACTTGGAAGGCCTCAAGGAGTTTAGGGCGGGGTTTCAACGGAGGCATGCGGAGTTGAAAAAGCAAGTGGCTGATGAGAAGGCGCCTTGAGGGGAGGAACAGGAAAGGAGGATAGCTGATGTTGAGAGGGAGGAGAGGGAGAGGAAGATAGAGCATGCACGTCGTGCCAAAATTTGAGTGGGAGGTGGCCCAAAATGTGGATGATGATGGTGACACTTCAAGATTGGGACGAGCTCATAGCCCTCTCGAGGTGGCTTGCGCGCCCTAGCCACCCCGCCCGCGCCACCCCCATCTTTTGCAAATGTGGTGTCGGGTGTAGCATGGCCTTGTTCCTTTAGAGTGGGGAATAGGCTATTTTTGTGGCCATATGGTGGATTATGATGAGGTTGAAATTTTTTTTTTCATGCAACCACATGAGACATTATTTTCCCCTAACTAAAATCCAATTGTTTGTTTTGATGAGAACTCTAGGAAATGCTTTTGGGAGTCCTTTGAAGGAAAAGACGAGGTCAAGGAAGCAATTAGGGCGAAGCACAAACTTGGGCGGGAAATGGGTGTTGGGGGCAAGCTTGTCAACGAGTATCTCTACATTCGTCAACAGGAGCAGCGTAAGCTTGCCAAGAAGTTGGGTGTTTCCCGCCCCACGTATGAGCAAAGTATATGAAATGCCATGAAAGTTTCAAGAAGCGCCTAGACGAAAGCGAGACGCATTGCGGAAGCAGAGTGAGGGGCGGACAAAGAGGAAGGAGGATCCTCTTGTTAGCGTTGTAATGAAGCGACTGTTGTAGGACCTCGCTCTTGTGCCTGACGTGCAACCTCACACGGTCCCCGTGGAGGCTAACGTGCAGGAGGACATACCGATGACAATGACAATGACTTCGGGTTGAGGCTTCACGGTTAGCGGATGCCGTTCAACAAGCCCACATGATACAGAATCCAGTCGATGGTGTAGTAGTTGGTCCTCGTCACAGCAATGAGGTGCTGGTGGAGGATTGTGACTCGGACGATGATTTGCTTCCAGGATATGTTTCAGATTCATGATGTGCAGCGTTCATTTGTGTTACGTGGATTCCAATATGTATGGAACAATGTTGTATTCTATTTGTAATGAACCATGCGGCGAACTATGTTGTCTTCTTGTATTGAACCATGTTTGATGGCATTGAACTTATGTGTTATTTCGTTTTGTGGCTGCCCTCGGATATTGGGTCTTTTAATTTTGTCTTTAAATTAAAAGATTGAGCACATAGTTGACGCTACACAACACATGAATTGACATTTGGACACAAGGGTTTGAGGTACAAAACATATGGAATGACACGTGAGAACATAAACCAAACAAGGGTTTATAGGTTCTTCACTAAACCTAACATGTCTTAGTTAATTAAAGCAACACTCAAGTAAACGAAATGGCATGTGGGAACTCGTACCTAACTACGGTACCACAGTTCCAAACTAACCCTAACACGCCTTAGGTAATTTTAAAGAAACAAACAATCAATGTAGATGGCCATAGAAATAACTACGCCTAGTAATGTTGCCACATAGCGCATCGTGTTTGCGCCTTCTCCATAGTAAGCATCATGTGACGGTGGTGGAGGCCACAAAAATAACTCTGCCATCCGGTTTTGTAGCCATTCCTTCGCCTCTGCGTTCATGATCTTACGTAGTTCAGCTAGGGTCTCATTGAACTCATGTTGTGTTTTTACGTAAGCCACCTTCTTAAGCGAGCTATCACCTCCTTCTTCCTTTGACGCCGCCAAAAATTAGCAAACAAAATGCCTAACGCACCATCTCGTGAACTAAAGGCGGGCAACCTTCAATGTGTTCATTTGCGGCGGCAAGTAACCCCCGCGTGCTGTCGGAGATCAAGCAAATGGTGCGAGATGTCCCAAGCACTTCCACACGCAGGAGGCTCATGAACCGGGACCACAAATCAATGCCCTCGTGCTCGGGAGAGCAAATGCAATCGGTACTATCACGGTTCTCGGATCAAGCTGCGGCGACCATCATCAAAGTGCCCTTATACTTTCTAGTCAAGAATGTACCATCAACTAAAATAAGCGCCCTTGATCTTTGAAATGCATGCCGACATTGCTCGAAATACCGGAACACACGATACAAAACAGGCCTCGAAGGAGCAGGGGCAACGGCAGTTATGACTAGGGGGTGGGCGACACACATTTTTTCCGCAACCCTTGAGTGTCTATCCACCATCTCATGCCTGGGTTATAGTGAGCCATTGCATTCAAAATTCTGGGCACTCGATTGTATGCTTCCTCCTAGGTTCCCCATCTGATAGCCAAGGCTATTTGCTTAGCTCGCCAAACCTTTCCATACTTGACCTCATAGTTGGTCATTCCAAAAATGTGCTCTTGTAACAAAGCAACGGGGATGTCATTGTCTTTGTCAACCATCCCCAATATACTGACGGGCAAGGTAACGCGCATGAAGGCGTGGATGCTTCTTCTTACCCTCATTATCCCCCGCATGTGTGGGGTTGCACAACTTTAGTAATCTTCCACGTACCATCATCACCGATTCTTCCATGCACACAACTTCCAAGGGCATGTATGATCCCTACTCCTACACCGGATATGATACCTCAACTCCTTATCCGAATGTGTGGCGGCAGGTAGAGCCGATGGTGATCTGACATAGTCTTCTAGGAAGAGTTTCATCTCGACATTGACTTGAAGATCATACCCTTCCTAAGAATTGGGTCCTTCTCATTGTGCACCATGCTCGTACATAGCCGGAGACCGCTATCACAAATTGCCATATGAGTCATGCTAGCATCCCTATAGTTTGGAACACTTGGATATTGGAAGTTCCTCCGACTCATTTGTCGTAGCTCTTCACCGTGTACTCTACGGTGGTGGAACGTGATGTTTGTTTCGCCGATCCTACCCCAAGAGTCATATGGTCTATCATCCTCCGGCAACTCATGTACCAATCTCCCATGGGTCAGCATGGCATGAAGGACCGATGTCGGCACTTTGATCCGTGGCTACTCTCTCATCATCATCGAGAATCATCGAATCCTTTGCTGCCCTCATCGCCCCTCATACGCCTCCGCCTCCGCCACCTCCTCGGCCTCTTCCGCTCATAGTCCCTCGCATCAAAGTCATCCGTCCACAAACCTACGGGATGTTCATGCAACTGCTCTGTGTCACCCCGACCGTCCAAATCCATGTCATTTCCTTCTTGTTTCGCCCCAAATCTTTGGCTCACCACCACCATCATCCAAAATCCTCAGTAACCATTCTCAACAAACACCTCTACCATGGCCACATTTGAACTTTGCACCACCCTAATGTATCGGGTCCAATGAGAAGGGTTCAACAATGGCACAACCACATAGTGAGCCCTAGTCTTCCCGCTATCAAACCTACCCTTCAGTGTGAAATCACCGCCAAACTTCACCTTCAAACGGTCACAAAGGTCATTGAATCTAGGGGCTCATCAAACCATTCCATTTCTTCGTCCATATTCTCTACCATACCATCTTCTTTCCTAATGGTGCCACCGTACAACACTCGAACACAACAATCCATCTACAAAGACATTGCACACACACTTGATCATTTCATGGAATTAGTGCGATCTACGGTCCATACTAAATTTAGCTAAACCTAACTATCCCATATCTAACTCAAATGATTAAATTTAGCTTACCCAATCCAACCACCTAACTACATTTAGCTAACCCTAAGTGTCCAACACACTAACTAAATTGAATATTCACTACATTTACCTAACCCTAACTATCCGATTAAGTTTAGCTAACCCTAACTAAGAATTTAGCCTATAATATTCAAAGCAAGGTGACATTGTAGTACCTTGGGGAGGAGATGAGCAACGTCCAATGACCGCGATTCAAGGTGGAAGACGGCCAAGCCGAGGAAGGGGGCGGCTCGATCCACCATGCCGACGAAGGGTGCCTTCGGGGGGGAGGAGATGAGGCGGAATGGAGGGAGGACCGGCGTCGGCAGCGTGCAGCGTCGGGGTGAGAGGAGGAGGAGGCCGCGGCCGCGCGGCCGGTGGATAAGGCGGCGGCGGCGGCGGTGGTCGAGGCCGCCCGGCGGCGGGAGGAGGGAGGCCGCGACGACGCGGGGGAGGGGCTGCGGGGGCGCGGCCGGGCGGCCCTCGGCTGGGACGGCGGCGGAGGACGTCGGCGTCGCTTTTTTTCCTTCGGCGTCGGCATGGCGATATTCGGAATGGAATGGAAAGACAAGGAGACGGGGAACGAGAATCCGGGAGCATGATTGATTTGCCAGCGCCGCAGAATCGAGGAGCGGCTTGCCGCTGGCCAGATCGTGGCGCGGCAACTCGCGCCTAGATCTGCGACGCGGCACCGCCCAGTCGGTCTGGCGGAGCGCATGCAAGACTGCCATGTAAGCAGGTCTGTCGCGCGCTCAATTAGGGCGCGGCAGCGTTGAAATACCGCGCGCTGAACCACAGCGCGTCCAAAAGGGTTATTCTTAGAAAATCTTTGAAAACCGTGATAAAAATAGTTTTCTTTTAAAAAAAAGGGTTAAAAAAAAAAAAAAAAAATCCAATTCTCTCGAGTCATCTCATACCAATTCCACCAGACACATCTTTGGAAGCCGTAAGTTGGCGAGATTTTGTAAAGCAGTCCGCAAGATTGTCACATGATCTTGCTTGCAGGATGTTTATCTCCCCGCTCTTCTAGAGCTCATGGGGATAAAAGAATTTTCGAGCAATATGCTTTGTGAGATTGCTCTTGACATAGCCCATATGCATCTGTGCAACACAAGCTGCATTATCTTCATAGATAATGGTGGGGGCATCGGCGACGCTTAAACCACATGGCTTCTGGATGTGATTAATCATACGTCGCAACCAAACACACTCTCATGCGGCTTCGTACAAAGCAATTATCTCTGAGTGGTTGGTCGAGGTTGCAACCAAGGTCTTCTTTACAGACCTCCAAGAGACGGCTGCACCATCATAGAGAAACACAAAACCAGTCTGTGATCTGACATTATGTGGGTCAGACATATAACCAGCATCCACGTACCCCACCATGGTTGATTCTTGGTTCTTCGGGAACCATAGACCAGGGTCCTGGGTACCTTGAAGGTACCTTAGGATAGTTTTAGCACCGACCCAATGTATTCTGGTTGGGGCAACACTGTACCTTGCTAACAGATTTACTGCAAATGCAATATCAAGCCTTGTGCAGTTTGCAAGGTACATCAGTGCTCCAATGGTAGTTAAGTATGGAACTTCAGGTCCCAATACTTTCTCATTACCATCCTTTGGTCTAAATGGGTCCTTATCCGCTTCTAGGGATCGGACCACCATGGGGGTCTTAAGAGGGTGGCATTTATCCATATTGAATTTTTCAAGTACCCTCTTAGTATAGGTAGACTGGTGTACAAACACTCCTCCAGGGAGGTGTTCGAGCTGCAAGCCCAAACAGAACTTGGTTTTGCCCAAGTCTTTCATCTCGAATTCCGTCTTGAGGTAAGCCATTGCTTCCTTGTTGTCCTCTGTGCTGCCGATGATATTCAGATCATCAACATAAACCGAATGATGCAGAAACCCTTTAGGGATTTCTTGATAAACACATAGGGACAATCATCATTGTTTGTGTAACCCCTCTTCAGGAGGAAGTTACTCAACCGGTTGAACCACATCCTTCCGGATTGTTTCAAACCGAACAACGACCGCCGCAGCGGACGCCAAGGAACATGTTTGCGGTTTTGATTCGATCTAGGGATCTTGAGTCCTTCGGGGACTCATTTAAATCTCGAATCAAGTGACCCATATAAATATCTTTGTTACAACATCCATCAAGCGCATTTTTAAATTCGGGTTAGCTGCCATAGATATAAGATATCGGAATGTTATGCCGCTCATGACAGGAGAGTAAGTCTCATCATAATCGATGTCGGGTTTCTGCGTGAACCCTTGTGCCACTAGCCTCACTTTGTATCTTACCACCTGGCCATGTTCATTCCTCTTAGGGAGGAAGACCCATTTGCATCCCTGAGGGATGACTTTTGGAGGTGTTGGGACCTGCGGGGCCCAAATACCTCTCTTTTTGTAAAGCGGCCAGATTACGCCTCAATTGTTGCTTTCCATTTATCCCAATCGGAGCGCTTTCGGCACTCTACCAAGGACTTTAGTTTCGGATCCCGATCTAAAGAATCAGCAATTTTTGAGGCAAAATATATGTCGACAACAGTGGTCTTTGTTTTATATGACTCTCCTGATTCCACATAATTAACGGCGATCTCCTCATGATCATCCTCCAATTCATCATGATTTCCCATAACGATTGAGTTGGGGTGTTCCAATTTTCCCATGCGATATTGTACGCGCGCCGCATTGGGATTTCCATCTTCGAGGATGGGGTCCTTCAGGGGACCAACTCAACTTTAGGTTGAGCCACACTTCGGGGTGTTCCCAACTTCAGTTTGGGCTTCTTCAACTGATTCCTTAAGTGTGGCAAGTGGCTCAGTGACTCGCCTTTGCGGACGTCCTGAGCACCCGGAGGTCTCCCCCTCTTCCTAGGATTAGGGGAGACTGTAGAGTTGGTAACTTTCTGGGGTACTTGTGCTCTCTCTGGTGCATTTACTGGAGGTATATGTGACCTTGTCACTCTCTTATGATCAGTGAAGGCATCAGGCAGCTCATTTGCAAGACTTTGCAAATGTATAATTCTCTAAACTTCCAGTTCAGTTTCACTGGTGGGTGGGTCTAAGGATTGCATCCCAGATGCATCCTATCCCGACATTCTTCTGGATGCCTTTCTCCCCCTAATGCTGGGAAATGGTCTTCATCAAAGACACAATCAGCGTACCGAGCCGTATGAAGATCCCCAGTCATAGGCTCTAAATACTTGATTATGGATGGGGTCACATAACCAACATAGATCCCCAGCTTCCGGTGGGGTCCCATTGCTGTACGCTGAGGTGGTTGTATTGGCACATATACCGCACTGCCAAAAACACGTAGATGGGAAATATACTTGGCTCTTTCCCACGCACCAACTGTAAGGGGGATGTATCATGATATGTAGTTGGCCTGAGTTGAATTAGTGATGCATGCAACACTGCATGGCCCCAACAAATGGTCGGGAGCTTACAATTACGCAATAGTGGCTGGCAATCCACTTGATCCTCTTGATCAAGGCCTCGGCTAGACCATTTTGTGTGTGGACATGTGGTACTGATTGCTCTACCTTAATGCCCATGGCTAAGCAATAATCATCAAAGGCTTTTGACCTGAACTCACCAGCATTGTCCATCCGAATGGACTGGATGTGGTTATCAGGGAAACTTGACTTTAGCCTGATAATTTGGGCAATCAGCTTTGAGAAAGCATGATTTCTAGTGGACAACAGGTTCACATGACACCATCTGGTAGAGGCATCAATTAGTACCATAAAGTACCTAAATGGGCCCGACAGGGGCTGAATAGGTCCACAAATGTCACCTTGTATCCTTCTGGGAAGACGGGTGACTCATCCCTAATCTTCAGGATGGATAGTCTAGTGATGAGCTTCCCCTTTGCACACGCGGTGCAGATAAAATTTCAAGATTTGGGAAGCATTTGACATCATGGCCAGCAAAACTGTTGATGATACTTCTCATCATGCTCAACCCAGGGTGACCCAAACGGTCATGCCATATTCGAAACGAATCTGTGTTTCTGAATATGGTCTTCATCGCAACATATTCTTGATTGGGTTTTATGTATGCGTAGTAAAACCCGATGGCGATGAAGGGAGTCTTTCCACCACCGTCCTCACGGTACCCATCGAATTTTGTGATGAGCGGTATTCAGTTCCATGCTCTATGTCGGTTTCTATGTGGAAACCATTCGCATGGATATCATTGAAACTCAAAAGCGTGCGCTTCGAGTCGGGATACAACAATGCATCCTTCACAAAGATATGAGTACCCATAGGGAGAACCATTGTGGCACCACGTGCCCACAATATGAGCATTGCTTCCGGCAATGGTCATGATATTTCCACTTTTCTTTTCAAGCGTTTGGAAATATCCGGTTTCCCTTAGTATCGTATTGGTGGTTCCAACTTTGTCTACAATACGGTTTTCCGCTCCAACCATGGGATTCAAACTGATCCTATTCAATAACATGAAAGGAACATATTTTTTAACATAAAGTACATAAAGTAACAACAAAATTACATTGTTCGTGGGAAAAACACACCACAAGTTTGGTCCATCTACTATGTTACAAATGCTCTTCGGGAGCATGCATGGCCAAACTTTTACTTGACACTAGTACATACGAACATCACAATTGACATGACATTTTGGATATTACTTGCATGTCTCCAAATATGTCAAAGTCATCAAGGATATCATCCTCACTTTCGTTCATTTGAGCGTCACCACCACTGGCGCCGACATTCACGTCATCGCGCTTTTGCCGAGCTTCGGGCTCGGTGGTGAAGTGGGACTCATGCGACCTTTTCCTTTATTTTTTGCTTTCTTTGGTAAAGGTCAACGAGGTGTTTTTGGGTGCGACAATTATGGGACCAATGTCCTTTAGTTCCGCATTTGAAGCATTCACCTTGCTCCTCCCCATTGTGGTCACCTCTCTCCTTCTTGGGTTCGAATCTACCCTTGGGATTTCCTTTGCCTTTGACAACGGCACCCTTCTTCCCCTTCCATTTTCCCTTCCCGCGACCCTTCCTGCGGTTGCGAGAACTCTCGGCAACATTGGCATGTGCTTCAGGAACAACCACGGAGCCAATCGGGTGGGTAGAATGATTGTTCATGCGAACCTCATTGCGTTGTTCTACAAGAAGATAACACTTGGCTCAACTCCGAGTACTTCGAGTACTTAGAGTTCTTGTACTTCTTGTTGCAATACTATGTTGCCGGGGTGGAAGGTGGACAGGGTCTTCTCGATCATATCTGCGTCTGTGATCTTCTGGCCACATAAACACAGTTTTGTTGCAATCTTGTGCAAAGCATGGTTGTAAGCGCGCCACGGACTTGTAGTCCGAAAGCGCCAGGTTGATCAATCTTGCCGAGCTCTAGGGAGCACAATCATCACCTTGCCGGGCCGGGCGGCCCTTCGGGGACTACCACAAGATCATTGGATCCATCTCCGTCATATATTCAGACTTCAGGTCTGGGTGGATATGGTGACGGAGATAATACAACGCATTTGCTTTGTCAACCTTGGTGCGCTCATCCTTGCCGACTTTTAGGCCGGGCAATGGTATGATCGAGCTTCATACCAACGATTCCCGTTTCTCGACGTCGGTAGCCCCGGTGAGGTAGTTGCCGCCATCCACGGCAAGCACTTCCGAAATCCTCTTTGCGATGTCCGACATGCCCGCACAATTTAATTGCGCCAAGATTAGTGTCGGTCGCGTAATCTTCGAGGATTACGACTTATGCATAGTCTTGAGGACTACGCAAAATTTCCCAAGCGTGATCTTTTAGAATTAATTTTGCAACTTTAAATAAGCAATTGCAATAAAGTAAAGGCACAAAAATAAATAAATGCAATAAATAAATTACTGATAAGTAAATAATAATAAATGTAAATACTAAAGTAGGGAAAATAAATATGTATATAGTGGACTTGAGGCCACTAGTTTTCCTAAGCAGACTTCGCCATTTGATTTTGCTCGCGTAAGCCACTGCGGATTAAATGGCTTCAGGCCATTATGGTTTAACAACTTCAAAAACACAGTCTTCCGGTCTTTCACGTGGGCATCCCTTCACGCAGCAATAAGCGCAAAGCCAAGGCCTTGTTTAGATTGCTAAAATTTCTAACTCTTTTTTCCACTTGCCCTCCATGACATCACGGGCAAGGTGGCCTTCAGGCCATGGTCGGGTTCGATCCGGCTCCCCTTCGAGGCGGAGCATGCCCGACCTGCTCGTCTTCGGACGGAGTGTAACACCCGTGTTTTTGCATCATTTTAAAATTCACTAAAAATTTGAACTTTTTATAATTACAACTAAAACTTGATTTATTTTTCCGCTAGACCAAAATCCTGTTTTTGAAAACCTGCATGTCATCATATAGAAAATTAGGTTCCTCCTTGTTTGTTGCTTGTCGAGCTTTATGGTACTTAAAAGATGCAATGTAAGTTCTAGAATTTATTTATGGAAAATATCGCATGTGAAATGATTTACGAATTCATTTCGGGAAATAATAAATGCCGACACACATGTGTGCCAAGAATACATATATGAATATCTTTATCAGCACAATAAAAAATTATTCTCGACAATAAAAATCACGAGAATATAAGTGTGCTTGTACAAATATTTATAATGTCTACAACACACATGAAATGATAGAGTTCGGGGAAAGATATGTGTGCACAAATATATACACATATTTATACAAGTACAATTAAACAAATATTCTCAAAAATAAAAACCATGAGGATGTAAAAGTACTTGTGTGAATATTTACCATATATATTTACACACACAAGATACTAGAGAAAAGAAATAGGGAGAAAGAATAAAAGAAAGGGAGGAAATGGAAATAGAAAAGGAAAAGAGAGAAGGAAACAACTCGTGGGCTCAAATTCTATGTCCAAGCCCAAGAACAAACCTCCCTCTCTCCTTTCTTTCAGCGGCGCCCGCGTGTGGGCGGCCTAAGACCAAAGCCGGGCCAACAAGCCCACGGCGCATCCTTCTTTTCCCTCTTCCACCGCCGACGTGTGGGGCCGATCGTCAACTCCTCCTTCTTCCGGTGCCGACGACCACACCACAACACCTGACCACTTTGTCCTCGAGTTGCCCGTCGGCGACGACCTCGCCTGATTGCCTCGGCGCGGAGCGCCCGCGGCGAGACGACGCGACCTCCCTCTTCCCGGTCCGCACGGTATCAGAGGAGCGTCGTCAATATGTACTGCAGCCGACAACCTCCGCCCGCCGCCGTAGTTTCGATGAGACAAAGGCGTCAAGCGGTCTCGCTGGCCTGGACATGAGGCCACGCGCGGCGACGCTCAATTGCCACAAGCGGCGAGGGGATCACCAACACACATAGTACGGCCGATGCCTATGCGCCATGGCGACGACCATCGACACTATAGACGACGTGACCCGACGAGCCAGGGCAAGCTTCGAGCATGTGGGCACACCGCGAGGACAGCTCGAGGCGCCAAGCGCTCGCCGGAGGTCGACGCCACCGGGAACGCTCTGTCGGAAAAGATCGGCATGACGAGAAAATATCTCGCCGGAGAGGTCCGACGCCGCCGGCCTATAAATAGGGCCCCTAGGAGCCTAATCGACCTCGCCATCACACCCACGAGTTTCGCCGGGACCGGGAACACGTGGTGCTCCCTTCATCTCCTCCCCTCCCCGCCTTCACGATGCACCATCCCATTTTCCCCCAAATCAGGAGGAAGCCGCCGCGGGCGGAGCATCGATTAGGGCTTGGCGTTCCCGGCGACGTGGCCACCTAAGGATTGGATTGGCAGGTCAGTGGTACTCCTTGGCAGCACTCCTTTCGTTATTCACACTTCTTTCCTCCCCTACGGCCCTGTGTAGCCCCGGCGACGCTAGCGTCGAGAGCCGAGCCGCCGACAATTTGTTGACACCTCTTAAGCCATGTTTTTATGTGTCAATTAAATATATAATAAGGTTATAAAAAGAATAGAATATATAGAATAGGTGTTAAACCGACAAAGTTCCACGAAGTTTTGATGATTTATATCTTTTCAGGGACTTAAAAGGAAAATGCCGGTAAAATGAGAGAAAACCCCCCAAACAATAAGAAGATTTACCACGTAAGAATTTTGATCCAAAAAGTGAATTAAAACATTCTAGAAGACACCGGGAAAGACATTTGGCGGGGCCCACCCGGCTTTGGCGACGCCAAAGTATGGAAGGTGGCGACCGCCAGGTAGGTCCCACCTATCGGCCTCATCTTCCTAGGTCGGTTTCTAACCGACTTCGAGGATGTATCTACGCCGTTGTTGAAGTCGGTTTGATCCAAGGGCCAGCATTCATCCACCAGGACTATATAAGGAGGGTCCTACCTCTGGCCTTAGTCATGAAAATCATTATTCATCATACTCAGCTCTGATCATAGCTAGAGCCATACCTCTCTAATTAGAAGAGCTAGATCAGGTTGAGAGAGATTAGTAGAAAGTTGAGAGATAGATCAAAGAACTTGATTAGAGTTCTAGATCTGTTCTTGAGAGATAAGAAGTAGAGTTGAGGAGAAGTAAGGAGAAGTACCAGGATCTGTCGGTGACTCTCTACGCTTGTACCTCCGGGATCAAAGGCTTCATTGCACTTGATCTTGAGACTTCTTTGGCGGATCAACCTTATATTTGAGTAAGTTCACTTATTTATATTTGTTTCGGTTTATGACTCATTAGAGTACTTTGATTCTTGTCGCTCTTGAATTGAAGTTGTTACCCCTAGTGTAAACGTGGTGTTTATACTAGATAACTCGTAAATACACCCTACTTGCCGGGCGTGGTAGATCGTGGTAGTGACAAGACTATTGATTTCCTTTGGATTCCACTTCCCGTAAGATAGGACACGTAGGACATAGTTTTTGGGGAATAGTAAGTTTCTCCCTTACTTTCCTTTGAGTACGCCCCCCATTAAGGAATATCTCTAAGCCTTACAAGAGTATAAACTAGACAACCATAGAATTCTTCTCACCTTTTATCCGAACTCCCGTTCCTTCCTATTATCTCGAGGGGATTAGTTTTGTCTCATTATTCTCACACCATTCTCCCCGTGGATTCGATATTTAAAACCCACACCCGGGTGAAGTGCTCATCGTTTACGTTCGCTGCGGACTATACAAATTTATAAATAATTACAGTAGGATAACTTTTACCAACACCAGCCACCGTGAAGGATGCCGGTCTCACCACCACCCTCAAAACCCCGCCAACGAGCGGGTGAGCAAACAGAGGCCCGTGACCCTCCACGGCGAACAACGAAGAATTCCGCCGCCCGCCCCGCCTTTCGACGAACGCCGCCACCGGGCGTGAAGACGGAAACGAGGATGGGACACCCGCTCCCCCACTCCGTTATGACGACGCACACACGCGGGCCAATGAAAGGTCGACACGCCGCCCTCCCGTCTCACACCGCCCCGACGCCGTTCTATGCCACCGTGGCATCTATAATACACGTGGTGCTCGCGTGGCGGCCACAGTGGCACCCATGGGACCCACATGTCGTCCACGCAGCGTCTTGGATGGACTTACGTATTTACCGGGATTAATTTCTAAGTGCACCGGACAATTGTACCTAGTTTATTATAAGTCACATCTCCCGTGTTAGAAAAATTCCTAGAAAATTTATAAATTCATTATTTGATTTATAGAATTTTATCATGTAATTAGTTCTATTATTATTACATGATAAAATTATATTATAATATTACCCTAATGATTTAATTAGGGATTAATATTATAAATTCCATATCTCATGCAAATTAACTCCGTTTCGCGTGAAACGACTTCCATAATTAATCTAAAATTTAGCTCTATGCATCTAACCCATTGCCACCATAATGTTCTATGTTTGTTTTATATGTCATAGTTCAAGCTAGGTTTATCGCCCAGTCGCAAGTAGATTTGACGACCCGTTTAGAAGCTTTCCGTTCGGAGTAAAGCTAGGAGCGCACGACGCCAGTGCCGATCAGTAAGAACATCCCAGGCAAGTCCTTACCCCCCTAATCATGACCTTAATATGATGATGATGATGATGATGATGATGATGATGATGATGATGATGATGGTAGATATGATGCATCACTGTGGATAATCTGATTAGTATATAGTGGTATGAGCCTGATAACGTAGCTATGGAGCTAAGCCGGATGACGTAATCATCCACGTTATCTACGCTCATACGTTGTAATCAAGTATAACCTAAGATCGCCTAATGAATCCTAACCAACAAAAGAGGTGGGTGATAGTAATTCATTGTGAGATGAGTTACTACGGGATTTGCCGTGAGGGGATTCCTGCGGAGAGATACTCGCCTCCCTAAGGACCGGTTCATAGACCTTCTACCTAGTGCGATATTTCGTACAGCCACACGCCGTAAATGGGACGGCTTGATTCACACCCCATTGGGTTGAGGTATTATTGGGAACCAAGGTGGCCGGAGCAGGCAAACGATCTATCAGGAGCTGACCCGGATGCTAAGTGATCTTCCGAGGCCGGGTTGGCGTGGTTGCTATGTGATCCTCCACGTAAGGTGTTTGAGCGCAGTGGCGCGGTATTAAGTGCACAAATTTATGACTATGATTATGTGGTTTGTATTGAAGCCACATGGGCGTGGTGTGTATTGAAGCCACGTCGGGCGTAGTGTGTATTGAAGCTACGCCGTACGTAGTGTGTATTGAAGCTACGTCTAGGATGATGTGTCATCCTTTCCAACCCCTGAGAAGTCATGGTAAAGATTATACCAATATACCTAGAGTAGCACTCAAGCGGGTACGGATCTCGTTGGTCCTCTGTCGGCCACTGATCATGGAAGAGGATGTGTCCATCGTGTGGGGAAATTTGTACAACCTCTGCAGAGTTTATTAGAATCTATTCAAAGCGCCACGCCCTTGGAATGGGCGAATGCTAGGAAAGAACATCTATGATTAGAAATAACTAACGTTTGTGATGATGTGAAGGTGATGACCAGATGAGATAATCCCGGGAACTAGTGAGAGTAGTGTTAGAGACTCTGCTAGGGCCCAAACCCTTAATATACCAAACCACCCCTGGTTTGGACTTGCTGAGTACCTTTATACTCACCCCTCTGCTTTTTCTTACGGATATCGACATATCCGAAGGTAAGGTCATTTGTCGAGGTAGGGAAACCCACGACGTAGGAGTTTACAAGACGTTGCTAGGGAGAAAGACGTAGAAGCCCAGGAATTCCATCCGCGCTCAAGTTGCCTATGGAACATGGAGTTGTGCCCAGACGGTCTAGCACCTTAGCAGACGCGTCATAGATAAACCATCGCTTCACAGCTTGGCTACTCGATCAAGATAATCAGTGGTGTCTTCATCACCATTTGTAAGATCTTCTATCCTATGTCAATATATGCTCGGAATAGTTCATCTATAAGCGATTTCCATTTATCGGTGACTTCGGTAACGTATTGGTAGCGTGATCCCGGGCGCCAATACGTGAGATTAAGGTCCCATTAAAAGTGGGGCGTGACATGGAGGTAAGGAGTTTTTGCTTGTGACGGGGTGACGCCGGGGTTGACCTTTGGCGAGCGAAGGCAGCGCCATTCTTGCTTCTTCACGGCCATGAGGCAGAGCCGCCCCCTTGCACCGCCATGGTGTCGTCTTCGGGACGGCGAAGGTGTTCTTGGTGGGCGGAGGCAAGTGCCATCCTAGCTCCACCGGACGGGCGGAGGCGCGAGCCATTCTTGCACCGATCAAGTTGGAGAGCAAGAACAAACATGTATAAAGAACTCGATTTCTCACCTTCTTACCTTTAGCTCGGTTAGAATTCATGCTGATAACGTGTTAAGAAATCGTTCTCTGAATCACACCCACAAGCACTAGAATGACAGGATGTAGTGAGGAAGAGGTTCTCTTGTATTTTCACTTTTACTTTCCCCGGTTACAATGGATGAAAGGGACTCCTCCTTTTTATAGAGGAGAACCCCCGAATGATTACAAGGTTGTACGTGTTTGAACTCTTGAATATTCTTCCTCTTCTGGCCAGTAAATTTGTCTATCTTCGAAGTCATTTGTTCATATCTTGTTTCTTGACTTGACTTTGAATCATAACAAGAATATCCAATAAAAATAATTGGAGACTATTTCTTTTTATAACAAAACAACATCTATCGGCTTATCAACCACAGAAAGTCAAACAACTTTGTATTTCAAATGTGTATTGGAGCCTACACTGAATTCACGAGTTTCCCTAGGGTTAATAATCCTAGGGAACCCCTTTAAAACCATAGGGAAATAGGTTCGCTAGGGTTTTTCGTAGGGAAAGGCCCCTAGGTAAGATTTTGACAGGAAACTGAGTCTTTCCCTATGGTTTCTGGGCAGACCCTAGGGAACGATTCTTTCCTAGGGGTTCCATCCCCTAGGGAAACTTCCTCGCATGTCAGAACCTCAGGCTGACGTGTAAAGGAGGCTGACGTGCAAAGGCGACCAAGGTTCCTGAGGACTCTTTCCCTAAGAATCTGAAGCCGAATAATTAGCTAGTTTCGGGATGAACCCGAATATGAGACACGTTACGCATGCTTGTCTAATTCTTTCTAAGATAAATTGAGTGCTACAATTGTTAAATTATTTAGATACTTGCATTATTTATGTATCCCGCTGCAAACGCACGGGCATGTCTGCTAGTACTAATAAAGCGAGGAAATTTCTGCTAATTTTTTTTTTCACAACCCTTATCCTTTCACCTCATGTTCCCTTCCCGCCTTTATGTTCCGCTCGCCCAATTATCACAAAGATCTGTCTCTAGTCTATACCTACTAATAAAAGCACTAAAAATTTCTACCGCTTCTTTTCACCTCCGTTTTCTTTTCGCCGCTACCGTTTCGTTTCCAAGTCAATCGCCGTTTCCTAAACGCAAAAATTTCTACTTGTTCGCCTCTCCTTTTCTATCCGCCTCTTGGTCGACTGTCTCCCCGCCGCTCTTCCGCTTGGCTCGGTTGTTCGTGCCTGGCTGGCATCTTTGACGAAGCTACAGAGTCCATGGTGGATAGGGTAATGGCAAGCGTATCCGACGTAGTGAAACAATTGATACTATTATTTTTGTTGGACCAAGCCTAAATTAGGGATGAATTTTGATTAGTTATTTTTATCGTTGTAGGAATACAAAGAAAGAATTCCCTTTATTAGTTTCTTTGTGGGAGAGGAGATCATTTAGGATTCGTAGGGGCCAAGCTAATTTTTTTTTGTTCTCCCGTGGAGAACGGAGAGGAGTTCTTTTAGGA
This sequence comes from Hyparrhenia diplandra, assembly GCA_015847255.1. Taxonomy (NCBI): domain Eukaryota; kingdom Viridiplantae; phylum Streptophyta; class Magnoliopsida; order Poales; family Poaceae; genus Hyparrhenia; species Hyparrhenia diplandra. The sequence goes on from JADLZK010011798.1 coordinate 206,454, forward strand.
TTTGTACGGAGCCAAAGCAGGTTGTTTTTTTAAATGACACAGTACAACGCAGACGCTCACACGCACGCACACTCACCCCTATGAACACACGCACGCAAACCCTACCCCTATGAGCACCTCCGAAGGACTGAGCACCCGGCAGACCGGAGATTCTCGAAGTCACCATTGGCGCCTCGTCATCGACGGGAATGTCGCTACCACTTAATGCATAACGCCGGAAATTCGGGAAAATCCCAAGAAAAGGTGCGAGCACTAGAATTTGAACTCCGTGGGTAGCGTCCGAAAGGTCCTAATGGCTAGAGGGGGGTGAATAGCCTATTAAAAATTCTTGCAACAACACTAAGCACCCGGATTAGTAAATAAGATGGCGGCTATTAAGCAATGCAACACGCTATCTATGCAAGCCACAATTCAATTCTATTGTCTCTAATCACAACAAGGTGAACAAGCAAGTCTAACTAACTTACCAACTAGAAGCTAACAAGGCTAAACAACCTAGCACACTACTCAAGCTAAGCACCCTAACAAGATATGCTAACAAAGTAATGCAAAGGGGTGCTCGAATACAATATGTCGGGGACCAAAATATTGGGCCTCGAGACATTCTCAAACTATGAGAATTTGTCGGCCTGCCAAGGCCCAGTGAAACCTAAGCCTGTTATCATCCCGCACGGAGGGACGGCCCGACGAACGATGGACCAGGCCATTGAGCCACGACGTTTACGACGACGGCCAGCAGCCCACGAACGGCCCACAAGCGGCCCGAATGGACTCACCGCGACGTACAAGAGCTTATTACGCTCACGAAGGACAAGGTCAAGGACCTCCACCGAACAACGAACCCACGACGTTCCACGTCGACCGCACCAAAACCATGGCTCGGGCTCGACTCACGTCTCCGGTCGCCCGAGGTCGGCCTAGCTCACCACCGGGGGAAATCTCCGATTCGTCCAGGGGGGCCTGGCTCACCACCCGGGCGCAAAAACTCCGTCTCGCCCGAGGGAGACCAGCTCCGGTCCTCGGGTGGTGGCAGCCCATCCAGCCCGTCTCGGGTCACCGACCCCGGGCGTGGGAGGTTCCGTCGGGGAGGAAGGGGAAACCACCGCATTCATGCGGTCGCGTGACGGGCAAGGCGCCCGGTGCCATCGACACGCCCGATCAAATCGACCGAATCGCCTCCCCCAATCCGACCGATGGGACGAATAATGCTGAACCCGGTGACGTGTTTTTCGCCACCCGACACGGGAACCAAGATGACACTGTTCACTTCCCGCAGCACCATCAAAGCGCCACGATAGGCCGGAACCCTCGGGCACTTGACACGCAAGGCAAAGAACCAGGGGACCGGCCCTCACCATGCGGTGTGAGGGGCCTCCACAGACCCTCGGGGCCACGCCGTGGAATGGCACGTCCGCCATCGGATCCGACGCGTGTCTTCGCCAGCAACGCCCAAATTAGCCACGCCCTCGGAACAAGACATGCAACCGGTGCGGCCTCGGGAATTAGCCACCTAGGCAATCACCAATGTAAACATTATCTCTCTCCTTCTCCTATAAAAGGGGGAGTAATGTCTCATTAGAAGGGGTTGGATTCGGTTAGATTCGACTCAATCCCACTTTCAACTCCGGTTCACACGGAGAAAACTGCTCACCACAACCACCGCAACCACGATCGTGGGGCTTGAGACCGCTTCTCTCCCACACGACCGCCCAGTAACCCCCTACCGGCAGCTCACCTTTGAGCGCGAGTAACACGAGCGTGACGCACCCTGGGCGACGAGGGGCCCCGTTGGTTCGAACCGGGATAAACCGCCGTCCCGTGTCCACCTTGCGCCACGCCATTGAGGAGGAGGCACGCAGTCACAAATTTTTATTGCCGGCACCGGGCGCCCGCCGCTCCTCGAACCGCCGACGGTTGGCGCGCGGTAGGAACGCCGTGTGCAATCCGCATCTCCACCAACCCTCATGGCGGCCCGCCTTCGCTTTCCTCCCTCGTCGCCGAGCACGGGCCCCGCGGGACTCCACCATTCTTCGAACGCCGGCATTCGTGGACGCCGGCCACGACTACGAGATGATCCTTCTCGCCGGATCTACCGGCCGGGAGGAAGAGCAAAGACGCCACCACGGCGTGCCCACCATCACTGGCCATCGCGCGAGGCGGGCAAGGCGAAAACCACCCGGCGCAAGGCGCTACCAGCAACCTGATACGGAATCTGTCGACATCCCCCGGCGCCGACTCGGGAGGAAGGGCTCCCCAGAACCCTAGGCCTCGGAAGATCCGTGCGGCCCACTCATGGAAGGATGCCCCGAAAAATCATCGGGGAAAACGCTCCGCTCCGGCCATACCGAGGGAGTCCCGGTGAATCCACGCAGGCGCGAAACCTCAGTCGAAGCCTTCGCTAGGAGAGCACGGGCCAGGCCTCCCGTCGTTCCACGGGAACGCTACCCCATGGATACGCACTCAGAGGAGCGCATCCTTCAGAGGATGCGGGACGACCCCGTCATGCCACCTCCTCCGGGTTCGATTGGGGCCTGACCCGAGAGCCGAGGACTCGCCTACCGCCCAGAGAATAGGAACTTCATCCAAGCATTCGGCGCTCCTTGCACCGACGATGAAGACGAGTACTATGACCCCACGAGGGAATGCTTCAACGTTGAAGTCCCGGCGCAAGACGGCCGTTCACCGACGTGTCCGGCCCGAGGACGATGTGGACGTGCCGCCACGGCGAGCCCCGCACCGCCGGCCCGCCCGCCCCAGCCAGAATTGCGCCACACGGCTTTCCGCCGTAACTCACAACCGCAAGACTTGCGTGAACCGATTCGAGGGCGGAACGGCGCGACTTCGACGACCGGAGCGGAACATTCAACGGAACAGCCCGCCGGGCCAGCCCAGAGCACCCTCAGCCCCCGGAGGCGGGCGATCGTTACGCCAATGGAGCGCCACACCTTCCGACATTGCAGCCCCATTCAACCGAGCAAGCCTCAACGTGGCGGCAAAGCCCCATGTTGGTACGCGAGATGCCCGAGCCTCTACCGCTCAAGGAAGACGATTCGGGAAGGCTGCGCAGATCTCCTTGATAGGGCAGCCGCATAACAAAGCGGAGAGCTCGGCCTCCAGAGATCGGACCGTGACATCAAAGGGCGACAAGGAGAGTCGGGACGGCCGGCAAGGCTCAGCCAAAGAACCGTCCCCGTGCGGGATCGTGATAGAAGACCCCCGCCAAGACCGTCACCGAGGTGCACCCGACCTCGGACGAGATCGAGCGACAACGAGCACGCGGCGGAGGCAGCCCACCGTGGGCGACCGACGGACGAGACGCCCATGCACGCCGGAAGACCGAGGGTACTCCCGGAACCTCCCGGCCACAGGCCTTCACAAGGGACATCGGGAGAGCACCACTCCCGCGTTTGAGGCCACCTAGCCACCTCGAGAAATATACGGGAGAAACCCGTCCCGAGGTATGGCCGGGCGACATCGGCCGGGCCTGCCGGTTTGCGTGGGCACATGATGACAAGGTGATAATCGTGACCCGCCCCGTACCTCTCCGAGTCTGCGCGAGCTTGGCCGGAACACCTTCCGCCCGACCTCATTTCCAACCGGCGGGATTTGGTGAGGACCTTCAAAGGCAACTTCCAAGGCACGATCCGCGCAGGGAAATTCACGGGACCTTCGGAACTACCGACAAAAGTCCGACGAATCCTTGCGCGACTACATCCGGCGTTTCTCAAAGCAGCGGACCGAGCTCCCCCAATGTGACGGATTCGGACGTCATAGGGGCCTTCTTGGCGGCACCTCGTGCCGAGACCTCGTGAAGAAGCTAGGGCGCCGGACTCCAACCGAGGCAAATGAACCGATGGACATCGCCACCAAGTTCACCAGCGGTGAGGATTTTGTCGGGGCTCGTTCATCGTGGCTCGGGCAAGGGGAAGCGCAAGGAAGAGGAGCCCGAGGGATCTCAACCTCGGGAGAACAGAAGAAGAAGAAGAAGGATAAGAGCCGCAAGGGCAAGGGCCATGCCGCCCAAGCGACGACGAAGACATGGTGGTCGCAGCCGACCGCAAGGGGCCCCGGCCCCCGCCACAAGAAACCTTCGACGACATGCTCAAGAAGCCGTGCCGTAACCATAGCTACCCGGCCAAGCATACCCGGGGGAGTGCAAGAAGGTACGCCAACATTTCGCCAAGCTCAAAGCCATCCCCGAGGGTGATGAGGAAGAGGCTCCCGAGGGTGGCGCCAAAGGGCAACGAGGAGTTCCCGAAGGTGAACAACCTGCTTCATGATCTTCGACGGCGGCACCAAAGAACAATTCCGTGCGGCGCAGAAGAAGGAGCCGTCGGGAGGTCTACGCCACGGAGCCAAGAACCCCGAAGCTGGCGCAAGTGGTCGGACCAGGCCATCACCTTCGACCCGGTCGGATCACCCTCAGCACATCCCGAACCGGGGGGGGCTTATCCACCGGTGGTGGATCCCATCATCGCCAACACTCGGCTCACCAAGGTCCTTATGGACGGAGGGAGCAGCCTCAACCTCATCTACGAAGAAACCCTCGACCTCCTCGGGGTAGACAAGTCCAAGATCCGCCTCGGAGGGCCGGCATTTAATGGCGTCGTCCCCCGTCAAGCAGCTTAAGCCCCGGGCGCATTGACTTGCGGTGTGCTTTGGAGACCCCTCGAACTTCAAAGGCGTGAGACTCTCACATTTGAGATTCTTGGGGTCCGCGGTACTTTACCACGCACTCCTCGGACGGCCATGTTACGCTAAGTTCATGGTCGGCCCGAACTACACGTACCTCAAGCTCAAGATGCCGGGGCCAAAGGGTGTCATCACCACCGGCCCTTCACACCATCACGCATATGAGTGCGTGGAGAGCGTGGAGTATGCCGAGGCACTCGCCATTGCCGAGGCACTCATTGCCAACACGAAAAGAAGCTTTGACGAAATCACGATCGAGCACGAGGCCAAGCGCCGCCGGAGCTTCGAGCCCTCCCGGGCACAAAGAAGATCCCACTCGATCCCAAGAACCCGAAGGAGAAAGCCGACCATCAGCCGGACACGGATCCAAAATAGGAAGCGGTGCTCGCCGACTTCCTCCGTGCGAACGCCCGACACGTTCGCATGGGGACCCTCGGACATGCTTGGGTCATACAGGGATGTCGCCGAGCACTCCCTAGACATCCGGCCGGGCTCAAAGCCGAATCATGCGGCGCTTGCGCCGTGTCGACGACGCCAAGCGTAAGATCATCGGCGAGGAGATCCACAAGCCGCCGGAGGCCGGATTTATAAAAGAAGTATTTCACCCCGAGTGGTTAGCTAATCGTATTAGTAGAGAAAAAGAATGGGAAATATGGCGGATGTGTGTGGACTACACTAGTCTCAACAAAGCATGTCCGAAAGTTCCTTTTCCTTTGCCTCGAATCGACCAAATTGTCGACTCCACCGCGGGATGTGAAACGTTGTCCTTTCTTGACGCGTATTCCGGTTATCACCGGATCAAAATGAAAGAGTCCGACCAGCTCGTGACCTCGTTCATAACGCCCTTCGGGATGTATTGCTACCTCACCATGCCCTTGGTCGAGGAACGCCGGGCGCAACATACATACCGATGCATGCAAATCATCTTCGGGGAACTCATCGGACGGATCGTGGAAATTCACGCCGATGACATTGTGGTCAAATCCAAGAAAACATCGGACCTTTGTGGGAGACCTCGAGGAAACCTTCGAGTGCCTAAACAAGAAGGGAGTCAAGCTCAACCCCAGAAGTGCGATTCGGGGTCCCCGAGGGATGTTGTTGGGCTTTATTGTCTCTCAACGAGGCATCGAAGCAAACCCAACCAAGGTGGACGCAATCACCAAGATGGGTCCGATCCAAGATCTCAAGGGAGTGAGAAGGTCATGGGCTGCCTAGCTTCATTAAGCGAGGTTCATCTCACGCCCGGGGAGAAGGGCCTCGCCCCTCTACCGACTCCTTCGCAAGTCCGAGTGCTTTGCTTGACCCCCGAGGCCGAAGAGGCCCTCGGCAACCTCAAGAAGCTCCCGACAAACCCACCGATCCTGGTACCGCCAAATCCGGAGAAACCTTGCTCTTATATCGCCACCGCCACTACCCGGGTGGTGGCCAGCGGTGATCGTAGTAGAGCGTCGGAAGAAGGACACACGTTGCCGCATAACGCCTGTTTACTTCATCGGTGAAGTGCTTTCCGACACCAAGGCGAGGTATTCGCAGATGCGGAAGCTACTTGTATGCTATCGCATTCAACGCCGAAGGAAACCGTCACTACTTCCCTCGCGCACCCGTTGCGTGGTGTCCTCGTTCCCCTCGGGGAGATTCTCCAAAACCGAGAGGCCACGGGAAGAGTGGCGAAGTGGGCGGTGGAGCTCATGGGCGCAACCATATCGTTCTGCCCCGCAAGGCGATCAAGTCGTGTCATAGCCGACTTTGTGGGTGAATGGACCGATACGGCTACCCCCGCACCCATCCAGCCGAGTCTTTGGACCATGTTCTTCGATGGATCCATGATGAAGGCAGCGGGGGCGGTTTCTTTCTTCATCTCACCCCTCGGGGTTCACACGAGGTATGCCGTCCGCTGCATTTTCCCGCCTCCAACAACGTCGCGAGAATACGAGGCACCGGTCAAGCGGTCTCCGGATCGCGGCGGACCTCGGTATCCGACGGTTGGAAACCGAGGGGATTCGCGGTGGGTCATCGACAAGTCATGAAAGCCTCGGCATGCCACGACCCGAAGATGGAGGCGTATTGCCGAGAAAAAAGCTGGAGGAAAAATTCCATGGACTCGAGCACAAGCACACACCCAAGGCGTTACAATGAGGCCGCGGATGAACTCGCCAAGGTCGCAAACAACCCGAGGTACTTGTTCCCGAACGCATTTTACCCGAGATCTCAACGAACCCTCGGTCAAGGCACGCACCCTTGGAACTACCCTCGGGGGGGCTCAAGAAGGCGCCCAGGGCAGGCCATGCCCGGCAATGGCGGTTGACCCACCCCACCGAGGAGGAAGTCGTTGGAGTACCTCACCCGAGGTGAGCCGCCCGAGACAAGACCGAACCCGCCGCTGGCCCGAAGGGCCAAGTCCTTGCGCTAATTGGAGAAAAAGGGAACTCTACAAGAGAGGAGCCTCGGAGTGTACATGCGATGCATACCCTACGAAGGCAAAGAATTGCTCAAGACACACACCGAGGGGAATGTGGTCACCACGTTGCCCGAGGACTCTAGTCGGTAAAGTCTTCAGCAAGGCTTCTAACGGCCCCTCGGCGATGCGGGGGCGCGCAAATCTAGTCATGCGTACACGCAAGGAATGCCAATTCTACGCCTTGAGGACACATCTCCCGGCTCAAGCAGCACCAAACCATACCACTTACGTGGCCATTTGCGGTGTAGGGACTTGACATGATTGGGCCCCGAAAAGGGCGCCGGAGGACACACTCATGTCCTAGTCGCCATCGACAAGTTCTCCAAATGGATTGAAGCCCGACCCGTGGTGAACCCTCACAATGGGAAACGGTGAAATTCTTTACGGATATCATCTCCCCGTTTCGAGTCCCGAACTCCATCATCACGGACAACGGAACCAACCGTGGGGAAGAAATTCCTTGACTTTTGTGACGACTATGGCATCCGGGTCAATACCTCGGCCGTAGCTCACCCGAAGACCAACGGTCAAGTGGAGCGTGCCAACGGCATGATCCGCGAGGGCTCAAGCCCGGAATTTTCAATCACTGAACCAAGACGGCAAAAGGTGGTACCGGGGAGCTGCCATCGGTCCTATGGAGCCTTCGAAGCGACGAAAAGCCGAGCCACGGGATTCAGCCCGTTCTTTCTAGTCTATGGAGCCAAGGCAATCCTCCCCACGGACATAGAATACGGGTCCCCGAGGCCGCAAGCAAACACCGAGCAAGGCAACCGGGCCGGGCAAGACTCCATAGACCAAGTTGACGAAGCCCGAGATGTTGTGCTCCTACACTTAGCAAGATATCGCCAAGCTCTGCGCAAAATATCACGCCAAGCGGCTGAAACCTCGGGAGCTCCAAGTCAACGACCTCGTGCTTAGGCCGAAAAGACAACAAAGGGCGTCACAAACTCACGCCACCACAGGAAGGGCCTTACTTCATCGCCCGAAGTACTAAGGCCCGGGACCTGGCGAAGAACGAGAAGGGCGAAGTCTACTCCAACGCTTGGAACATAGAACAGCCTACGCCGCTTCTACCCTTAAAATTCCGCGGTAGAAGTCAAACACTGTGTTTTTTCGCTCAATAAAAGATCCGCATCTTTTATGAAAAAAAAAGTACTTCTCGTGCAAACCTTAAGGGAGTCTTAGCCTTGTCCATTACAAGACTAAAACTCCCTCGGGGGGCTATGGGGCCCCCTGGGACCCCACCCCTCGGAGGACCCCTCCTTCTCCTTTTTCAAAACTTTTTCGGGAAAAAAGTTTTTTCGCGCATCTTTCGAATTAATCGTTTAAGTTGCGAAGGTCGCGACGCACAAATCCAAAGCAAGATAACCGAGGCAAGCGGATCGCCCTAGCGGCACCCGTATGGGCGCGATGGCGTCCACGGTTACTATCTTGCGAACGGAGAAAGCAAGCGACCCGGCCACACAATAAACGAGATTCGGGGAACGCAACCTTAAAACATAAGTGCACCCGTCAAGGCCTCGGACCTCGGGCGGCGCCGTTGTTTATACATATCCATCTCACAAACTCCAATCTTTTCATGCAAGGAAGGATCGGGGGCAAGGGAGGCCTCATCTACTTGCGCCTCACGGCCGGCCAACGAGGAGGCCGATGCGAGCAACACCCTCGGCGGTCGCTTCTCCCGAGGGTGGCGTCGGACCCGTCGGCGCATCCTCGGACATGGCGTCCACCATCTCCGTGTCCGCCTCGTAGGTGGACTCTATGGGGGGAGTCTGGGAGGAGGACACACCTCGTCTTCAAAACGCGGAGACCCCAGAAGTCGCGGCGCCATCCACAAAGTTATATAGACTTTGGGTTTTGGCGGCGTCGCAAAGATCCTCGGCGGGATCGACCTCCTCCTCGTCATCGGAGCCGAGGAAGAAGCCCGTCGCGACACCGCCCGGCGTCACGGGACTCCATTGGGAAGTGGGAGCGGACCCTTTGCCCGGGCATGTGCGAATGCCGTTACGGAAGGCGTTAGAGCTCGGACCTAAGGGATCCACCGACGGCGCTCAAGCTCTGCGAGCCGAGGGCCCAACCTCCGGGTTGTCCGTCCCGGGCGACGGGGTCCGAGGGGGCCTCTTCCAACTCGGCGCGACTTACGCCCTGCTCCCGGCCTTGGGCGAGCGTGGCGCGTATTCACGGCCTCGGTCGGGACGTTCTCCGCCCGCGGCGGCAACCACCAAAACAATGTCGTAGAGGCGACGAAATCGAAGGTGACAAAGCCCACCAGAGGGGATAAGATGTACCTTGGCATGATTTGCCGGCCCCAAAGATGACGCCGTGCTCATTCGCAAGCGACTTTTGGAGCTGGTCCTTCTCCTTCCCCGAGGTTTCCCCCTCCGGACGCCCGGCTCCTCGATGCGGGTGCTTAGGGCGTTGCACATATCCGCTGCTTCTTCGCCTCCTCCCGGGACTGTCCCGCTCGTTATGGCCTCCCCAAGGGCCTGGAGAGACGGCTTCCGGGCGTCCTCGAAGTCTTGGCTCATCCGAGCCATCTCAGCCTTGACACGGGTCGGCCTCGGACACGGCCTTGACAAGCTCTGCCCGCTAGGGCCTGCCGTTGAGACTCCCTCTCCTCGGCAAGAGCGGTGAGCCGGTCATCTCGCTCTCGGGCTGGACCAACTTCACCCAAGTCCGCCCAAGGGCATTCCGGTTCGGGGCGTTCGGCGAAGGAGCTCGGACTTCTCCGGCGGCGGCGAAGAGTCTCGCAACGACAATACTACTCGTCAAGACGCAAGCACAAACGACATGCAGCCAGGGGACGGCCATCAAGATGCTTACCGCGTCGACTTCCGCGAGACGGCGGTGATGGTCTCCCGATCCTCGCTAAGCCCTCGGCCCACCGCGGATCCGCTCATGGGTCCTCTACTCCAAGACCTGGGGCGATCATCAACAACCCACGGCAGGGATCCCGGGCACATCGCCCGGGGTCGAGGCGGACCGCCCCGGGCCGAGTCGGCTCGGGGGATACATCTCCCCACCGGCAGCTCCCTTTGACTCTAGGAACCCAAACCGCAGGAAGTCCGGGGCCCTCGGCCGATCACGTGCACCGCCCTCGTCATGGCCGAAGATGACGTTTGCCGAGGGCCGCCTCGAACCCGACACGTGGAGTAATGGGAAGTCGGCTGTACGGCTCGTGGCCCTCGGGTCGAGGCCTTGAGCAAGCTGAGACTTTGCGTGTCTCCGCGTCGAAAGCTCCTCTTGCGAACTCCCGAACAAAGGGGACCGCCTCCCCGAGGGTGGGCAAGATCACGCGCCTCCGCCGGGCGGCGCCGCTTGCTCGGGCGCCGAGCGGGTGTCCCGTGGCGCGACCAAGCCTCCGTGTCGTCGCCCGTCGGCTGGGCGGCCCAACCCACCATCGCCACCATGGGCCGTGCCGCCTCGGGAGCGGCCTCGGTGATCCCGGATCCGGGACCGACCACCCGGGGCTCGGGGGTCGGGTCCACAGAGGACTCAACGCAGGCCGTGAGGCATCCTTGCGGACGACCCCGGCTCATTGCCGGCGAAGATTGTGCACTAGCCTTCGCGAGCCTCTCCTGGGGTGCGGGGAAGCAATGAAGCGGCCCCCGCTTCCTAAAGACCAGCGCATGTCAAAACAAGGCAACCATACGCCGGAGAAAAGAAAAAAAATCAAGATTGCAAAGACGAAAAGGAAACTCACGCTAACCCGAGGGGATCGCCCTCGCGCCGACGAGGCTCGGGATGGCTGCGACTCCGGCGTCACTCGACGCCGCGCCAGCCCCCGTCCCCACGCCGCTTCACGCACGGGGTTTGGATCGGGATGGGGGTCACCGCTCGTCCCCCGAACCGCACTCGCGACGCCGAGGTACCCGTGGCGGGAGGCATTGGATCTTCCCTTTGGGCCTCACCTGCGACGCCGAGGGTGCCGACATGGCCAACACCAATGGTCCCGAGGACTCGGCCGAGGAAAAAGAACCTCGGGCGGCGGGTGCTAGCGGTTCCCGACGCCTCGGGCTCGGGCTCGGGGCTCGTAATGAAGCCCCGACCGGGTCCGAGCCCCATGGCTCGGTCTATCCGAGCCGCCACGTCGTCATCGGGCGAGTTCACACAGAACTCATCCTCCGGGTTGTCGTCCTCCTCGGTAGCCGAGGTATCGAGGCGACTTCGCCCGCCGCCAGATCGCTGCTCGACCGGCGCTTCTCGCGAGCCACATTCCTCTTCTTCCTCTCCTCCTTCTTGATTGCGGGGCCCTCTGCAGCTCGTTTCGAGCACGGTTCGCAGCCGGCGGTCGGCGCCCAAACACGGTACGGGAGGAGGGGAGTCCCCAGTTGATACGACCTGTGAGGAGGAAAAGTGAGAACCGCCATGATGACAATGCAGAAGCAACGCAAGGACACCGGGGCCCAGAAGTACTTACCGGGAGATATACCCTCGATCGGGGCGCATGGGGATCTCGAGGGGATATGTGCAGGGGTGTTGGACCCCGGTAGCGTCCCTCACCCTCTTGGCCAGGCCATCGGTGGAAAGCGAAGGCGACATCCAAGACACGTCAAGACCCTCCGGCGTCGGCGCCATCTTGCACATGAGCGGGGCGAGCCATCAACGGCAAAGAACCGACGCCGATGAAAGGCGGCAACCACGGCGGCAAAGATTCACATCCTTCCCGGCCGTAGGACCCGCCGCCGGGCCTTCCAACCGATGGTGATCCTCCGAGGGGGACCCCGGTTCCACTTTCGCGGGCGATGCTTGAGGACCCGCCCGGTGTGCGGGGGAGCGCGTTCCCATCGCTTGCGGAGGTAGAACCACCGATCTTGCCACCCCTTGTTCGAGGAGGTGAGCTTGGATAGGATGTACCCATCGCTCGGTTCGGGCCAAATGCCTCCGCGCGGACTTGGAGCGCACAACCTCCAACGCGCAATGCCCTCCGTGGGCTGGCCCCGCGCCACCGCCACCGATGCAAGTAAGGTCCGCCTTGAAGAACCACAACGAGAGGTCCCAATGCGGCTCGATCCCCGTGAATCCCTCACGGAGGGTGACGAAGATGGCGGCTTTGGGAGATCGAGTTCGGGAGGCGGTGGTGAAGCTTCGACTTCATAGTAGTTGAGGATCGCCGGATGAAGCGACCCGCCAGGCATCCCAAAGCCACGCCCGGTGAAGATCCATCGGGCTCACCACGTAGCCGTCCACGAGGTTAGGCTCCTCCTCGGTCCAATGCGGAGCAATCCACTCCGGCCGCTCTTACCGTCGGTGCGGGGACGGAGGAGCCCTTCCTCGACCCGCGCTGAAGTTTCTCCTCCGTCGCCGTCGACCTCGACCACGGCTCGGCGTCGAGCACCTCCCTCGCGCCGTCACCACTACCCGACTGCGCCATGGATTAAGGGGAGATGAAGGGTGGCAACCGCTAGCGACCCCGATCACACGAGCGCAAGGCAAGTGAATCTCTCCCTTAATCTCTCCCACACTATCTCTCTATCTCGATTCTTTGCGGCAAAGAAGGCAAGAAAGCGATGGCGAAGAGCAAGGGAGCAACTATCCGCGCCGCCGCCGGCACCCCCATATTTATAGGGAAGGGAAGGCAAACCGCCGGCTGGGCAATCGAACCCGACTCTGGAATGGACGGCCCATGATGGAACGGAAACCGCTCATCCAACGGCTCGGCCAAGCGGTGGAACCGTCAAGGGCATTAATGCACCTTGACGGTGCCCTCGATCTCCGCCCTCGACAGGAAGCCACGGGGCCCACGTCCCATCGGACTTGAAGCGCCGCACGCCGCGAGCGCGCGGCGAGACGCTTTCGCCTCCCGGTGGGGGGTAAAAACCGTCCGGCCATCCATACCCGGCAGCGCCCGACCCTAAGGGGCAAAAAGTCGGTCCGATGGCGGTTCCCGCCCCGGCGGAAACCAAAGCAGGCCTCGGGCCGACACACCCCTACGTTCCGTAGGTTGCGGTTTGGGCCCACAAAGGGTTTCTACGATCGCCTCGGGATAACTCGAGCCCCGGGGACATGAGGGAAATGCACAACCAGCTATACCCGGGCCCCCAGGGGCTCGGATTTCGAACGTGTTTAAGGCCCGCGGTGTCGCTTATAGAGATGTCCCATCCGTGGGAGGCCTACGGGGCCCTCGGGGTTGGTCCGCCCAAACCCAGGGATCTCGCTAGCGATCCCGTTGGGTTCTCATGGGGTGAATCCTGGATCACATAGCCGACCCTTGCTCCGGCAAGGGCACGGGCACACCCCGCTTAAAGCGCACCCGCTACAACGCTCACCAGGAGCCACGACACATTCGGCTTACGGGGCATTATGACGCGTCTCCCCTCCTCCTCCCTCTCGGGAGGGCGACGGAGGAGCGTATGATCAAAGTCGAGGAGGCACAGGTCGACCTTGCGCACATAAGCGCGGGCCTCGGGCTGCCCACGCAAAACAAACACGCTCCGCACAAATAAAGCGCAATTTAAGAGCTGTTTGATCTTGCCCGGCGTGCGAGACATAAAAGACCTCGAAGGAATCCGCCATTCCATTCGAGGCCTCGGGGAAACTACACCCAAGCGGTGCGCTCAGCGCACCCCTTGTAGACGAACCACCCCGAGAAACAATAAGGCGACGGAACGGCAGAACCCCCGGCGAGTCCTCACTCGCCGGGGGCTCTGGGGCTACTATCGGGGACCAAAATATTGGGCCTCGAGACATTCTCAAACTATGAGAATTTGTCGGCCCGCCAAGGCCCAGTGAAACCTAAGCTCGCTATCATCCCGCGGACGGAGGGGCGGCCCGACGAACGATGGACCAGGCCATTGAGCCCCACGACGTTTACGGCGGACGGCGAGCCCCACGAACGGCCCACAAGCGGCCCGAATGGAGTCACCGCGACGTACAAGAGCTTATTACGCTCACGAAGGACAAGGTCAAGGACCTCTACCGAACAACGAACCACGACGTTCCACGCCGACCGCAGCCCAAACCATGGCTCGGGCTCGACTTCACGTCTCCGATTCGCCCGAGGGCCGGCCTAGCTCACCGGCCCGGAAATCTCCGATTCGGCCCGAGGGTGGCCTAGCTCACCACCCTTGGGCGCAAAAACTCCGTCTGCGCCCGAGGGAGACCAGCTCTCCGCCCTCGGGTGTGGCAGCCCAACCAGCCCGTCTCGGTCGCCGACCCTCGGGCGTGGGAGGTTCCGTCGGGAGGAAGGAAACCACCGCATTCAATGCGGTCGCGTGACGTGCAAGGCGCGGTGCCATCGACACGCCCGATCAAATCGACTGCCGAATCGCCTCCCCAATCCGGCCCGATGGGGACGCACGCCGAACCCGGTGACGTGTTTTCGCCACCCCGGCACGGGAACCAAGATGACACTTTGTTCACTTCCCGCAGCACCGTCAAAGCGCCACGATAGGCCGACCCTCGGGCACTTGACACGCAAGGCAAAGAACCCACAGGACCGGCCCTCGCCATGCGGACCGTGAGGGACGCCTCACAGACCCCCGGGGCCACGCCAGGGAACGGCACGCCCGTCGCCATCGGATCTGGACGCGTGTCTTCGTCAGCAACGCCCAAACCGGCCAGCGCCCTCGGCAGCGACATGCAACCCGCAGCCTTGGGAATTAGCCACCTAGGCAATCACCAATGTAAACATTATCTCTCTCCTTCTCCTATAAAGGGGAGTAATGTCTCATTAGAAGAGGTTCGATTCGGTTAGATTCGACTCAATTCCATTTTCAACTCCGGTTCACACGGAGAAAAGCGCCACCACAACCACCGCAACCACGATCGTGGGGCTTGAGACCGCTTCTCTCCCACACGACCGCTGTAACCCCCTACTGCAGGCTCACCTTTGAGCGAGTAACACGAGCGTGACGCACCCCCGCGCGGACGTAGGGCCCCGTTGGCCTGAACCGGGATAAACCGCCCGCGTCCCGTGTCCACCTTGCGCTACGCCATTGAGGGAGGAGGCACGCAGCCTACAAATTTTTTATTACCGGCACCCGGGGCGCCCGCCGCTCCTCGAACCGCCGATACAATACCACCGTTGTCGAGTAGAGGTTGTGGCCAATCACCGTGTACAAGAAATCTCCAACGAGCAAGAACAATGACACGATGATTTTTCACCGAGGTTCACGTGCTTGCCCGGCACGCTAGTCCCCATTGTGGTGACACACTCACTTAACGTGTGCTAAGCTTAATGGCGGTGCCAAAACCCCGATGGGCGCTCAAGCAAACGATCACAAGAGAGGGTCATTCTATTGATCTTGCACCCTCCATAGTCGGAATCCGAATATCCAATCAAATCAAACTTGGATCCCTTTGGATACCATAGTCCAACATCTTGTGTGCCCTTCAAGTACCTCACAATTCTCTTTGTTGCTTTGAGGTGACTCTCTCTAGGATCGGATTGATATCTAGCACACATGCCCACACTAAATGCTATGTCCGGTCTTGATGCGGTTGCATAGAGCAAGCTACCAATCATAGACCTATACTTCTTTTTGTTCAACCATGTTGCCACTTGGATCGGGGTCAAGGCTTCCATTGGTTGCCATTGGTGTGGACATTGACTTGGCATCTTGTAGATCAAACTTTTTGATCATGTCTTTGATGTACTTGGTTTGACTTATGAATGTGCCATTCTTCATTTGCTTGATTTGGAGTCCAAGAAAGAATGTGAGCTCTCCAAGCATTGACATCTCAAACTTATTGGCCATCATCTTAGCAAACTCTTCACAATAGTCTTGGTTGGTTGATCCAAAGGTAATGTCATCAACATATATTTACAACACAAATAAGTCTTTGCCAATCTTCTTGGTGAAGAGAGTGGTGTCCACCTTGACCATCTTGAACCCTTTAGGGAGGAGAAAGTCTCTCAATCTCTCATACCATGCTTTTGGTGCTTGCTTCAAGCCATACAAAGCCTTCTTCAATTTGTAGACATGGTTGGGATACTTCTCATCTTCAAATCTCGGTGGTTGTTCAACATACACCAACTCATTGATGAGGCCATTCAAGAATGCACTTTTCACATCCATTTGATAGAGCTTGATGTCATGAGCACATGCATAAGCAAGCAAGATTCTTATTGCTTCAAGTCTAGCAACCGGTGCATAGGTCTCTCCAAAGTCAGGACCTTCTACTTGAGTGTACCCTTGAGCTACTAGCCTTGCCTTGTTTCTAACCACTATTCCATCTTGATCTTGCTTGTTTTTGAAGACCCACTTGGTTCCAATCACATTGTAGTTCTTTGGTCTTTCCACCAATTCCCATACATCATTCCTCTTGAAGTTGTTCAACTCTTCATGCATGGCATTGATCCAATCTTCCTTCTTGAGTGCATCCATAATGTTCTCGGTTCTTCTTGTGCTACAAAGGCATGGTGAGCACAAAAAGATGCTAATCTTCTTCTAGTAACCACTCCACTATTGATGTCACCCACAATTTGATCAATTGGATGATCTCTTGCTATGTTGGAAGGTTGCATCACTTGTACTTGATGACTAGGATGGGGAGTTGGACTAGCTTGTTGCTCTTGATCTTGATCTTCATCTTGAGTACAACTAGTGCTTGCTTCATTTGTGTTGATGTCAACCGTAGTGGTAGGCAATGGGGTGTCTTCATCATCATCAACTTGTCTTGGCCGAATGTCACCAATATCCATTGTCCTCATTGCATTTTCCAAGTTGGAACCACTCACATCATCATGATTTTCAACTTCATTTTGAGAGCCTTGGGTTTCATCAAATTCAACATCATGAACTTCTTCAAGCTTGCCACTACCCAAGTTCCATACTCTATATGCTTTGCTTATGGTTGAATATCCAACTAGGAACCCTTCATCGCATTTCTTGTCAAACTTCCCCAATCTTGTGCCTTTCTTGAGAATGTAGCATTTGCATCCAAAGACTCTAAAGTAACCAATGTTGGGCTTTCTTCCATTTAGCAACTCATAGGGTGTCTTGCCAAGCATGCCATGGCAATAGAGGCGGTTGCTATAATAGCAAGCCGTGTTGATAGCTTCGGCCCAAAAAGGAATGGCTAACATTGTATTCACTAAGCATTGATCTTGCCATTTCAAGCAAGGTTCTATTCTTCCTCTCAACTACACCATTGGATTATGGAGTGTAGGTTGGTGAGAATTGATGTTCAATTCCAAGCTCATCACACAACTCTTCAATTCTTGTGTTCTTGAATTCACTCCCATTGTTACTTCTAATCTTCTTGATGGATGTCTCAAACTCATTTTGAACCCTCTTGACAAATGTCTTGAAAAGCTCAAACACATCATTCTTGTTATGCAAAAGAACACCCATGTGTATCTAGTGTAGTCATCAACTATAACAAAACCATACTTGTTGCCTCCAATGCTTGAATATGATGTTGGCCCAAACAAGTCCATGTGTAGTAACTCAAATGCCTTGCTTGTACTCATAGTACTCTTGGTTGGATGTGCATTGCCATATTGCTTCCGGCTTGACATGCTCCACAAGGTTTGTCCTTCTCAAACTTAACATCACTCAAGCCTCTAACCAAGTCATGCTTCACTAACTTGTTCAATTGCTTCATTCCAACATGACCAAGCCTTCTATGCCACAACCACACCCTTTGCTAGCTTGTGTGAGTAGACATGTTGTCAACTTGGCTTCTTTTGACTTGAAATCAACAAGGTAGAGATCACCATATCTAAATCCCTTGAATATCATGTTGACACCATCACCACTAACCACTTCAACTTTTTGGCTTGTGAATATGCATTTGTAACCAAGATTACAAAGTTGAGAAACCAACAAGAGGTTGTAATCAAGATTATCAACTAGCAACACCTTTGACAAGCTCTTTTCTTGAGTGATTGCAATCTTGCCTAGCCCCAACATATTTTCTTTCTTGTCATTGCCAAATGTGATTGACTCATACTCATCAATGCCCTTGATGCTAATAGACTTGAACATGTGAGAATCCCCCGTCATGTGTTGAGTGCACCCACTATCCATTATCCAATGCTCTCCTCCCAAGCACGATAATTGACCTACAAAAGAGATCAATTCTTCTTAGGTACCCAATGTTGCTTGGGTCCTTCAAGGTTAGTCACCAAGACCTTTGGCTCCAAATGGCTTTCTTCTTTGAGCCCATCCATGGTGTACCAATGTACCTAGCACGAACACCATTGTTCTTCTTCACAAGCATATATGAGTGATCAAGCTTGATAGAAGAAACATTGGTCCTCTTGTTCATGCACTTGTGCTCTAAGTGACCAACTTGCTTGCAAGCTTTGTAATAGCTACCATTGTTCTTCACAAAGCGAGTCTTATGAATTACAAGGGCGGCCTTGCCTTTCTTGGGGATATAGCCTAAGCCCTCCTTGTATAAGGATGCCCTTTGGCTACCCAAGCACATAAGCAAGCGGTCCTCACCAACATAGGCCTTAACCAAGGAGTGATTGAGCTCCTTTACTTCCCTTTTCAAACAAGCATTTTCATGAATAAGCATTGGGTTGCTTGTATCTTCACTAGAGATCGATGTGCTAGTGATAATGCTAGTGGAGGTATCACACTTGGGAGATGATTCATCAACTAAAATATTACACATGATGCTAGCATTGCATGTACTAACATCTTCCACAACTTGGCACAACTTGTGCTCTTCTAGTAGAGAGGAGTGAGCTTTCTCTAACTTAGAATGAGATTTCTCAAGCTTCTTATGGTCTATCTTTAGACTCTCATAAGATGCCCGAAGCTCATCAAGTTCTTGCTTAAGTCTTTTTATTTCCTTACGCAAGCCCTTGGCCTCCTTTCTACTATCCTTGTACATGTCAATGCTATCATCAAGCATGGTTTTCAATTCTTCCTTAGTGTAAGTTGGCTCCTCATCACCACTATCACTATCACTATCATCATCATCATCTTTAGTGATAGATTATACCTTAGTGGCCTTTGCCATGAAGCATGAGGAAGGAGTGTCGAAGAGGGAGATCTTGTCATGCATAGCAAGGTGAGCTTGTTCCTTCTTCTTCTTCTTGTCCTCTTCTTCATCACTTGAAGATGATGTGCCATCACTATCCCAAGTAGCCACATGTGACTCATTCTTCTTCTTGGGCTTGTTCTTCTCATTCTTGGCATCATTCTTCTTTTTCTTGCCTTCTTGATGCCCTTCTCATCATCACTCTCATATGGGCACTCGTTAATCAAGTGACAATTATCATGGCAACGAAAAACATGTCATGTTGCCTTCATTCTTGCCATCCTTAGTCTTCTTCTTGGATGATTGCTTCTTCTTGTTCTTCTTTGATGAGATGTAGCTCTTCTTCACATACTTGCCCAATTTTCTCATAAAGAGGGCCATGTGCTCATCAATTTCACTCCCACTAGTAGAAGTGCCATCCTCTTCATCACTTGATTCTTCCTTCTTCTTCTTGCCCTTGGATGAAGAACTAGCTTTGAGTGCTAGGCCTTTCTTGTCTTCTTTCTTGTCCTCGTCTTTGGTCTTCTTGTTGGCCTTGTTGATGAGCTCTTGCTTCTTTGAGTCATCTCTAAAAGAATCATCGGTCATCATCTCATCAAGCAATTGGTTTGGTGTTAAGGTCTTCAAGTTTGTCTTCACCAAAACCATCTTGAGCATCTCAAACCTCTCCGGTAAGCACCTCAAGAACTTCATGTTGAAGGTTGTGTCCTTGATGTCTTCACCAAGTGCATTGAGATCGTTCACCAACACTTGCATGCGGTGGAACATCTCCGGCACACTCTCATCTTCCTCTATCTTGAAGCTATTGAATTGTTCAAGCTTGATGTAGGCTTTGGCTTGCTTGACTCCTTTCGGTGCCCTCATAGCACTCTTCTAGCTTCTTCCATATGTCATGGGCAATGGTGAGTGACTTGACTTGCTCAAACACTCTATCATTGAATGCCTCATGAAAAGCACTCACGGCCACATCATTGGCATATATCTTCTTTTTTCTTCGGCGGTTGGCTCATTTGGTTTTGCCACCTTAAACTTGTTCTCGGTCACAATCCACACTTCTCTATTGATTTGCTTGAGGTGTGCGGTCATCTTCAACTTCCAATGCCCAAAATTGGTGCCATCAAAAGGTGGCGCCTTCTTGATGTTGTTGACATGGAAAGTAGCCATTTTCTTGTCATTTTCTTGTCACCGTTGGATGTTAAGCCCGGTCAAATACGGTGCCTCGACTCGATACCACTTGAAAGGTCCTAATGGCTAGAGGGGGGTGAATAGCCTATTAAAAATTCTTGCAACAACACTAAGCACCTGGATTAGTAAATAAGATGGCGAAGCTATTAAGCAATGCAACACGCTATCTATGCAAGCCACAATTTAATTCTATTGTCTCTAATCATAACAAGGCCTATGTCGCTAGTTTACTTCTAGGTGAACAAGCAAGTCTAACTAACTTACCAACTAGAAGCTAACAAGGCTAAACAACCTAGCACACTACTCAAGCTAAGCTCCCTAACAAGATATGCTAACAAAGTAATGCAAAGGGGTGCTCGAATACAATACCACCGTTGTCGAGTAGAGGTTAGAGTGAAGTGCCTCTAGATGCAAGACCAATCAAGCAACGCACTTCTATCACTCTCAAACTCACTCAAGATTCAAGTTAGAGTGAAGGAATGAGTGGAGAGGAGTCTCACAAGCTCACAAATGACTTGGGTACATTAAAATGTGCAAGAGAGAGACAAATGAACTTGACCAAAGGCACTATATATAGACCCCAAGTCGAAATAGAGCCGTTGGTCCAAAAATTGCCCTCCTCTGTCGCCCTCGCGCCGGACGCGCCCGGGGCCTGCGCCGACGCGCCAGCGGCTCGCAGGCAGGCCGCCAGAGGAGGCTGCGTTGACGCGCCAAAGGGTGTCCGCCGGGGACTCCCGACACACTTACCGATCGCGCACGGGCGCCGCCGGACGCGCCAGCGCCAGTGACCCAGCCGCGCGCCAGACGCACGCCGGACGCGCCCAGCTGCGCGTCCGTCGGAGGGGTCGCGACACCCTCTTCGGAACGCCGCGCGCCGCCGACGCGCGGCCGCCAGCGCGCCAGCGCCGTCAAACTTCCTCGAAGACGACTTCCACGGCGCCGGGACGCCAAGATCCATTTTGACCGCGTCGGCGCTCGTCGCCGGACGCGTCGGAAGCCGATTTGAATATTTGCACCGCTGCGCTGACGCGCCCGGCGCCGGCCGAGCGTCCGTCCGTATGATACAAAATATTCCTCTTCATTGTTGTGTTGTCGTCTTTCCATCTTTCCAAGTTTCGCTTCTTGTCTTGAGTTGCCAACACTCGAAAATGTCCCATGAGCACTTGTGTTAGCATGTCGCGATTGGTTAGACAAAACGAAGTTAGTGCTCTCAATCCTAAATGCACATGCAAGTCAATTGGACCTAGAAGCACTTCATGCAAGAATTGTCGCGGCATCCCTCTTGATAGTCGGCCATCTATCCTATAATGTGATCACACCTCTATCGTGTCTTGATCACCGAAAAAGGAAAACCCTATCAAGATACCTTTGCCTTGATCTCCGGGTTCCTCTCAAGCCGATCACCGAGCTTGACGATCCATCATGTCCATCACCTTTGTCCATGTTCATGATCATCATGCTCCTTGTCATCCACCTAATCCTTTCTTAAGTCACACACTTAGAGCAAAGGATTAGTCCACAAGTGTCGATCATCAATTTCCAAAACCAAACATGAGATTTCAGCGTCTCACTGTACCGTCCCACCATTGGACTATGTGGAGCTGTTCCGGTCTGCCTCATAGGGAGAAAACAATAATCGATGACAGACTGGCGTGCGTAGTTGGGTCGGAGTCGGTGAGCAGGCAGAAAAAGGTGAAAAAAAGGTGAACGGCAACCAAGATTTTAAGTCACACATGTCATTTGATAAGGTCTATATTAGGCAACCAAGATTTTAAACGAGGACTTAAAAAAAAGAAGAAGTCTAAATTGGTCTATAAGAATGCATTTTGGTACGATTCTCCAGTATTTGATATTTTTTTTTTCTCCCGTTGCAATGCACTAGCTTGTTTGTGCTCTCGCCGGCGAAATCCCGTTCCCCTCGCCTCAGGCGGCCTTCGGGTCCTCAAACGTGTGGGGAAGTGTGGATCTTCGTCCGACGATGTAGTTTAGGTTCCCACTTTAGGGTTAGGTTTCTCGGCGGCGATTTGCAAGGTGGGAGGCGACGCTGCAATGGTGGAATAAAGTCCTCCTCGCCCTCTTCTACCTTGTCGTTGCTCTCTCCGGTGGCGGTGGCGGTCGATGAATTTGGAGTTTACGGGATCGGATCTTGTAGGCTCCTTTTCAGGGGAGTTCGGCTGGCGAGGTCTTCACGCCTTGGTGTGTGGAGGCTTCCGACACCTAATTTCGTGGATGCGGTGGTGGTGGCTGCGGGTCTTCTAGAGGATTGGTGGTTCAATCATAACGGCGGTCGTCATCGCCCGGTGCCTCCAACGTCGTCCGAATTCAATGAGTGGTGGTCGATGGATGGGCGTTCAAAGACAAATTTGGCTCGTTTGCGAGTTTGAGCGTCTGCTGCAGTCCACACCAATGCCGGCGAGCGAGTTTCGCCCAGTTTTGAATTTGGCGGTGGCGGCGGGTGTCGACGTTCTTGGCCCGGCGTTTCTTGGCTGGGTTCCAATTGGTTCCAAGGACCAGTGTATAATTTTTATTTTCTCTGAAGTCCTTTTTGCAAGTATTTTGGTCATTTGTCATCCGTATTTTCATACGGGGCATCTGTATTTGTATGCTACTATTGTCTCTACTTAATACAGAACACTTTATAAAATAATAATAATGATAATGATAACAATGATAATGATAATAATGATAATGATAATGATAATGATATGATAATAATGATAATGATAATAATGATAATGATAATAATGATACTAATAATAATGATAATAATAATGATAATAATAATCATGATAATGATAATCATAATGATGATAATCATAATGATGATAATCATGATGATAATGATAATGATGATAATGATGATAATGATAATGATGATAATGATAATAATGATAATAATAATAAACATAATGATAATGATAATGATAATAATGATAATGATGATAATGATAATGATGATAATGATAATAATAATAATGATAATAATGATAATGATAATAATAATAATAATAATAATAATAATAATAAGTGCAACGGACTCCACAAAGGTGTGTACGTGGATATGTGGTGTGTGCGGGCACGAGGGGCTTCGTATGCCTTGTGACTACTTTGAACTCTTGAGTAGTATGGTGGGGCGTCTAGACTGCTAGAGTTAGTAAAACATTGGTCGGCACATAGTGACCGCAAAATATTCTGAAACTTGATTGCATTCTAAAAGTTACTCAATGCATGGAAAATTAAGGTTTTTTGATAAGTTCGATGCTTCTTTTCGGCCATTCCCATATGAGATGGGACTCTGAAACTTCAGCAAGCATCATGGCTGCCCAAATAAACAAAATAAAAAATTAGGGCATAATAGCTTGATGGCAAAGATTTGTAGTAGGTTGCGAGTTAGTAACGCACATTTAATAAATTTTTGGGAATCAAAGGAACAAGCAATGTCTTCACCCTCCTAACCCCCAATGCAATCTATAAAACTTATATTTGCAACAACTGCCGGGGACCTAAATATTGGGCCCCAGACATTCTCCGAACAACGAGAATCCGCCAGCCCTGTCAAGGCCCGGTAAAACCCGGCCTGCTATCATCCCGTATGAAAAGACGGCCCGACGGACGATGGACCGGGCCAAAGAGCCACGACGTATACATGACGACGGAGTCGGCCCATGGACGGCCCCAGGCGGCCCCAAAGCGGCCCGAACGGAGTCACCACGGCGAAAAGAGCTCGCTACGCCACGAAGGACAAGGTCATGAACCTTTACGAAGACGGCGACCGGGGACGCTCCACGTTTATCTCGGCCGAACCAAGGCACGAGCTAAGCCACGGATCTCCGTTTTCGCCCAAGGTCGGCCCTAGCTCACCGGCCCCCGGAGAAATCTCCGCCTCGTCCGAGGGTGGCCTAGCTCACCACCCTCGGGCGCAAAATCTCCGCCGCCCGAGGGAGACCCAGCCTCTCCATCCTCGGGCGAGGTGGCCCAACCGACCACCCAGGTCGCGATACCTTCGGGCATGGGAGGTTCCATCCGGAGGAAGGGAAACCACCGCATTTAATGCGGTCGCGACGGCGACGAGGCGCCGGCCCATCGGTCGCCAGTCAAATCAACCCGCCGAATCGCTTCCCCAATCCGTTGATGGGACACAAAGCTGAATCGGTGACGTATTACGCCGCCCGGCCAAGACGGGAAACCAGAATGACCTTTGTTCATTTCCCGAAGCACCGCCAAGACGCCCACGTCGGGCCAGGCCCTCGGGCTCGACACGCATAGCCGCTAAGAACCACGGGACCGGCCCTCGCCATGCGGATCGTGAGGGACGCCTCACAGCATCCTCGGGGCGCACGAGGGGGCGGCATGTCCACCATCGGATCGGGACGCGCGTGTCTTCATCAAGTGACGGCCAAGCCAAACAACCCTCGGCCGCGCACATGCAACCAGTATAGCCTCGGGGAATTAGCCACCTAGGCATCCACCTATGTAAACATTACCTCTCTCTTTCCTCTATAAAAGGGAGAGTAATGCCCCATTAGGGGTCCGATCCGCACCGGAGAAACACGTCCACCACCACCACCACAACCACGATCGTGGGGCTTGAGACCAGCGTCTCTCCCTCACACCGCTTGTAATCCCTACTACGAGCCCACCTTTCGGTAGCGAGGTAACACGACCAAGACACACCCGATTTGGGCGTAGGGCCCGATTGGCTTTGAACGGGATAAACTCGGCGTGTCCGTGTCCATCTTGCGCTCGCCATTGAGGGAGGAGGCACACGACATATAAATTCTTTTACCGCCGGCACCGAGGCACCCCGGTTCTCGGAACACCCGGCCGGTTGGCACGCCAGTAGGGAGCCCGTATTGCATCCGCATCTCCGTCCAGGCTCATGGCGTATCGCCCTCGTTTCCACCACCTTTCGCCGGAACACGAGCTCCCGCTGAACACCACGTTTCGAACGCCGGCATTCGTGGCGCCGCCACGACCACGATGATGATCCTTCGCCCGACGTACCTACCGAAAGGGGAGGGCAACATCGCCGCAACGGCGTGCTCATCATCACGCCGACGCGCCAGGCCGGCAAAGGCGATTCCACCAAATACGCAAGGCGCATCAAGGCAACGGATTCTAATCCGTTGACCCATCCCCGGCCGCCGACCGCAGGGCTCCAGAACCCTAGGCCCCGGAAGATCTACACCGGGCGGCCGCCCGCCGTGGCACCCAGAAACCCTAATCACGGAAAACGCATCCACCGGTGGTACTGGAAGGAATCCCCGTGAATCTCGCCGGCGGAGACTTCAGTCGCCGCCGCCAGGGAGGAGAGCGGCCGCACTTCGCCGTCCCACGAACGCTATCCCATGGACAATCACTCGGACGAGCGCATCTACTAGAGGATGCCGCACGATCCCGTCATGCCTCTCCGCACGATTGGGGGCTGGTCCTGAGAACTCACGACCGCTCTACCGTCCGAGAACAGAATTTCCTCTACTCGCTCGGTACCTCGCATCGCACGATGAGGACGATACTACGCACTTCATCGTGGGAATGCTTCAACGCCGGTACCGCCGCAAGATGGTCGCTTCACCGACGCCTAAATAAGACGACGTGGACATACCGCCGCTGCCCGCAGCCACCAGCACTTCCGCCCCGCCCCAGCCCCAGCAAAGACTCAAAGACCGCCGGGCCGTAACGCTGCAAATACGGGATCCGCAGATCGATCCGGAGCAGAGTCCCCGCAGACGATCGGCGACGACCGAGCGTAACATCCAACGGAGCAAGTTTCGCCGCAGCGAGCCCAAAGAGCCACCCTCAGGCTCGCGATCGGCGGCGAACGCCGTGGACCCGCCTGAAAGTACCTCCACTCCCGTGCATACGCCCGGCTAATCGCAGCGCCTCAACGGAGCGGCGCCGCCATGCTAGTACGCTGAAATGCCCGGTCTCTCCACCGCCGAGGGTAGGCGATCACGAGGCCTTCGACAACTCCTGACAAGGAAGCCGCTTCAGCGCGGAGAGCCCGCTTCCCGGGTCGAGCCATGACATCACGATGGCGGGAAGAGTCCCGCGAGCCGCATGTGGCCCGCCCGCCCGACAAAGCTGCTCGGCGAGGCGGCTCGGAGCCGGGACGAGCCAACCGCAAGAACCGCCCGGGCCCGGGAACGCATAGAAGACCCACGCCATGACCGCAACCCGGCGCCCGACCTCGTGGATGAGATCAACGACAACGCCCGCCAGGGCGGCTCACCCGGGGCGACCGCGGACGAGATGTACAAGCACGTCGTGGAAGACCGAGGGAACTCCCCGATCCACCCGCCTCGTGCCTTCACGAGGGACATCAGAGGGCACGTCCGCGCGCTTTTAGACCCTCCCCCACACCGAGAAATACACGGGAGAAACTCGCCCGAGGTATGGTTCGACGACTATCGCCGGCATGCCGCTTTGTGGGGTCACACGATGACAAAGTAATAATCAAAAAATTTGCCCCTGTACCTCTCGAGTCCGCTAGAGCTTGGTTGGAAACATCTTCCACCCGACCTCATATCAAACCGGGCGGACTTGGTAAGAACCTTCCGAGGTAACTTCCGGGGGCACATTACCTACGCCCGAGGTAACTCATGGGACCTCCGAATTGCCTAAGAAGCCCGACGAGTCTCCGCGCGACTATATCCGGCCCGCTTCTCAAGCAACGGACCGAGCTCCCTAACGTGACGGATTCAGACGTCATAGGGGCCTTCTTGGCCGGCACCACTCACTTGCCGTGACCTCGTGAAGAAGGGGCGACGGACTCGACCGAGGCGAACGAGCCGATGGACATCGCCACCAAGTTCGCAGCGAGAGGAGGCCGTCGGGGCTCTGCTCAATCAGGGCTCAAGCAAAGGAAAGCGCAAAGAGGGAGGAGCCCGAGGGTTCTCAACCCGGAGAGCAAGAAGAAGAAGAAGAAAGACAAGAGCCGCAAGGGCAAGGGCCAGCCCTCAATGCCGATGATGAGGACATGGTGGTCGCGGTCGACCGCAAGGGCCCCCCCCCACGTAAGAGACCTCGACAAAGATGCTCAAGAAGCCATGCCAAAATCATAGCTACCCCGTCAAGCACACCCCAAGGAAAGCAAAACGGTGCGCAAGCACTTCGCCAAGCTCAAGGCCAAAACCCGAGGGAGAAGAGGAAGAAGCGCCCGAGGGTGGCGCCGAGGGGCAACAAGGGTTTCGAAGGTGAACAATCGCTTCATGATCTTCGGTGGCAAAGAGCACCAGCAACATGTCGGTCGCGACAACGCAAGAAGGAGCGTCGGGAGGTGTACGCCACCGAGCCGGCGATCCCGGCCGCTGCGCAAGTGGTCGGATCAAGCCATCACCTTCGACCGGCCGATCACCCCGACACATACCGAACCCGGGGGCTTATCCACTGGTGCTGGATCCCATCATTGCCAATACCCGGCTCACCAAGGTCCTCATGGACGGTGGGAGCAGCCTCAACCTCATCTATGAGGAGACCCTCGACCTCCTCAGGGTGGACAAGCCCAAGATCCGTCTAGGAGGGCCGGCATTCAACGGCGCGTCGTCCCCGGCAAGAAGATGCCGCACCCGTCGGGGAAGAAGAAGCTCAAGCTCCCCGACAATCGACGGCCGGACGCGCCGTACCTCGACATCCGTGGAGGCGGGAGATGCAAGCATATCTCCTACTCAAGGATCGTGTGTTCCAGCACACGCCCGGAATCGACCACGAGCTCCTCGAGCAATCAGGTATGGACAACGAATTTCCCATCCTTTGGAGAGCAGTCGGGTGGCAGGATATTCCACCTCTCGAGGAGGAAGGTTCTCGCCTCTGTAACACCCCCGGTGTTAATTACACTAAAACGACATGTCATCATGATCATCGCAAAGCATGCATGATTAGCCCACCATGTGTTACATTGAACTAAAATAAGTTTATTTTTATGTTTGGTTGCTTTTTGTCGGTCGAAAAGACGCGGGAGGAACCGATTTAGGAAACCATCCCCTTGCCAAAAAACCCTAATTCACAACCCTAGTTTGTCCCTTTTATTTTATTCAAAATTTATCAAGATTTTGGGTATGGTCATTAAAGCATTTTTGTAGGGTTTTCAAAACTAAACAAAGTTGGTATTTTGAGTTTTCAAAGTTTAGTTCAAAATTTTGAAGTAATTTTGAATTTCATTCAAACCCTAATTACCCCCTTTTCTATATTTCAAAATTTATGCAAAATTTGAGAAAACTTTCAAAAGTTAGTTTGTAGATCTTGTTGAGAGGAACAAAAGTCATGTACAAAGTTTTTTCAAGTTGTTACATGATTTTAAAAGTAATTTTGAATTCAAATTTCAAATTTTGAAGTTTTGCTTTTCAAAAAGTCTTGTTTAGAGGTTGAATTTGAAAATGGTCCAATTGAGAAAGTTGTAGATCTTGAAAAAATTAAGGGGGTTACTTTTTTGGAAATTTTTGAGTTTAGTTCAAAATTTGGGAGTAATTTGAAAAGTTGATTAGGGTTGAATTTGGGGGGATGAACAGTACCCCCGACCAACCCACCGTCGCCACCGCCGGCGGTCAAGAATCAAGCGCGCCGTCCACCGGCGATTTCACAAGGCGACGCCGACCACCCGGACGTCTTCGCGACCCCTCCCGCCACCTTCCCGTCCCTCCTTTGCCTATAAATAGGCCACGGTCGCCGTCGTTTTTTTTTTTTCCAAAATCGCCGCCCCGCCCGAACCGTTCTCCTCCTCGCCGTCGCCACGCCTGCATCGTTGAGCCACCTTTTCGCTCAACCACCTACCCAGCCTCTCCGCAACTTCCTTGCGCCCCTCGGGAACCCGGCCGCAGCCGCCTCGCCCGCCGGAGTCGCCGGCCGCGACCCCTTCTTCCTCGCCGCCCTTGGCCGCTAATCGGCCGGCCGCCGCCAACCTTGCTCCGGTGAGCCTTTGCTCACTTTTCTTCTTGTTTTCTCTTCCTCTTGATGATGTACCTGTGATCGACCCGCCCGTTGTCCCGGCCGAGGCCCCTTCGCCCGGAGCAGAAGCCGCCGCCGTCGCCGCCGCCCCGTCGCCGACCCATCTCCGGCCTTGCTCCGCCCCGACCAAGCCCCGTCCTAGGTTCTGGTGAGCCCCCGGCCACGATTACGAAGCTAGTTTTCATTTAGACCAACGGCCGGGCGCGGAACACGGCCGCGCCCGCGCGATGGGCGGCAGCGCCGACCGCCGCCGGTGGAGCGCCACGCGCGGCACGTGAAACGATCTTGCGGGCCAAGCATATTCATGTTGGTAGGCCCAACAACACATTCCGAGGGCGGTCCATTACTGTTCATTTGTGGGCGTGAACAGTAGAATCAGGCTGCACAATAACATGCGAATTTCGGTCCAGAACCCATTTTTCTTTTATAAATGTTTTATTCAATTTCTTTTTGTTTTGAATAGTGTCAAACTTTGCAAAATTCATAGAAAATTGAAAATAGCTTTAAAAATTCTGAAAATTTTTTGTGTAGCCTTCCCATGGGTATATCTATCCATGAAAAATTTGAAACTTGAAATTTGAATACTTTTGGCATGATTTAAAAATACAAATTTTAATTGAAAAATGCATCTTCCTTGATTTTTAATAATTATTTTATTTATTCAAAAATCATGAAAATTATTTTGGTACTGTTTTATGACCTGACCTACTTGTACAAAATTTTTGAGCTTGTTTTGAGAAAGTTAAAAATTCTATTATGTTATGACCTATCTTTTCATGTGTAAAATAAATGATTTGATACTTTCTAATTTAGAGTTTTGGGTTGATTTCGGGTTGTTTTGTGAACCCTAAACCACACCACCTTGTCGAGATGGTCCTTGAGAACTCCGTAGGCAATGGTGATGATATCTCAGTAGGGTAGTCCAACAAGTTAGTCTTGTTGGGTTGCAACTTTATCGTGAAGGAAAGTTGTACTCGAGTTGTTTATCTTTCCATGCATCCTTGCACCTCATGTTTATATGCATGGCATCATATTAAGCATACATTATTCTTTTCGTATAGTGAGCGAAGAGGATCGTGAAATTGTTGATCAAGTCAGCGAAGAGGGTTTTTCCGTTGATTCGAATTCGAGTATCGAGATCCGTCGTCCGAATCAAGCTTCTTCACCGATCAAGGCAAGCCCGGGTTCATTTAAACAAATCCTTGTGTTTTACAAAGCTTTATATCACCTTTGCTTTATGCTTTGCATTAGGTGATAGGAGTTGAGTGATAACCTAATTGATGCATTACCATTCCTTGATTATTTCAATATCTACCTTGATAACTTTGTTTTGGAAAAATACTAGAACGCTTAGCCTAGCTATACTAGTTAGACTTTTGAGTCAAAATATGACAAGTCCTCACGATAGCCGAAGAGGCTTTTTGATGAGAAAGGATGTTATATGATGGAACCATCTTTGGGATATGGTTTTGAAATTGAGACCGGTCGGGTAATTTGCATTAAGAAGGGAGTCTCGGTGTAGTATTTCCGGCTTGTCGATTAAAATTTGGAAATGTGTAAGTCATGTGGACCAAGACTATGGGCGCAACCCGCGCCGAGGTCGTTGGACCAATGGCACGCGTCTGTCATGGGTGTCATCCCATCACGATCGACCCTAGTTAGGACACATACTCCGGTAAGCGATCTTGGTGGTGTCAAATCGGAAACGCACAACCGCGCACCGGGAGTGGAGAGATGGCGGAGTAATGCGTGTTACCCTCGTGGGTTAAAGTCGGATTGGAGGCGCGCGGTACTCTCGGGTGGCGTAGGACGCGGTTCCGTTTTGAGTATCCGGGAAAGGGTTGATATATGCAAGCTTAAGTGCTACATATGTCGTGTGGAAAGAACTCCCCAAATTTGGGTTAATCGATTTCGAAATCGCCCGTGCTTCTCGGATATGGAGACTTGGTTCCCCGACTACATCGAGTTTAATTATGGAACAGAGAGAAGAGATGGAATAAGTGATGAAACTTCTACAAGTGTTTGTTATAGTATAAGATCACCTAGAATAGGTGAGATACTAAATTGAGATTAAAACATTGAAAGTAAGGATTCACTATTAGTAAGCTTTTTCAGTAAAAAGAGTCCTTGATTCTTGCTAAAAGCCTTACCTTGATTCCTATTAGACCAAAGCATTCACGAGTCTCCTCCTATTTTTTTAGTCGGGTAAGTCTTGTTGAGTACTCCCGTACTCGGGGGTTTGTTGACCCCTTTGCGGGGATCTCGGAGTCATGTTTGCACCGGGCCGTGCTGCATGACGATTCGTCAGGAAGAAAGTGACGAGGAGTGAAAAGAGAGGCCCGTGGGCAGGGTCAGTGAGTGTAATATTTGTAGAAAAACTTACGCTACTCATACTTATAAGTATTGTAAAACTTGTTTCAAATAAATGGTTGTAAAAGTATTGTAATATATATCTTATTTTTGTTTTACTCGATTATGTATGAAAAGCATTTGTAATCTTTGCAATGACCTCGTAACGGATCCTGGTTGGAAAAGTTAATAGTACTTTTCGGATTATAGGTGCACATGTGTGACTATTAAAGGTTGTTAACCGATAATTAGTACATGTGGGCCCTGTAATTTGGAAGGTTACATTATGACCTCGACAATTCGGTTTTTATGCACACTAGTAGAGGACCCGACTAGGAATTTCTTTCCACTTTGTTTGGTACACCTTATCATGTTACGTGGGCGGACCTAGCTCGATCTTTGGGGTTTCAATTATAGATGTGCAATGAACATAGATGCTGCTCTCCCAGGCTTTGTTAGACATCACTTTTGGGAGGAGATATCCAGGTGCTCTTTAAACCGAACTTTTAAAACCTCGCCACTCCACAGATTCGGCACCCATCACTTAGATTTATCCCATTTGGATCTCGATGACTTTTTTTTCCTAGACACGGGTTAGATGGGTGAATGAGATTGAATTAAAACTACTCTATGCTGTTGTCCACAAAGAGAAAGTAGCTCGATGGTAGAGATGTGCGAGGAATCTTTTACACATTATCGCAAAAGTTGTTGTTCCATCACTGCACATCTCTTATCACACGCCTCGCTTCTGCGATTGGAGCTTTGGAAAATCAGCGAGATAGAGTACATTTCCACACCCAGGGGAGTATTGGACCATTCGCAGCTTGTGCTGTGTGGGCAGGCACTTGGTTAAGATTTTACCATCGAGCTTGGTCATCTTTTCCCTGGCTATGCAACTATAGTTCGGTTACCTAACCCGGACTTACGGTTGTATAAATGCCGGGTACTAACATTTGAGCTCGAGATCGTTGATAGCTTGCGCAGAAAGACACCCCCAGCTCTTCATGCGATCGGGGGAGACCGGAGGTCGGATCCTCCTCCCATGCTTCACACCACCACGGCCTACACCGGTGTTCGAGGCGGCATGGCCTCACCCCATGGGGACCCCGGGGGGGGTATACCAGGTATGATCCTAGGTGGGAGCCACCACCTCGCACACCCGGCACCATCCGAGTGGCCCGAGGGAGATCTGAAAGCATGGAGGACCAACAGATTTGACTTTGACGACGGCTCCGGCGATATGCCCCCACCGGTACAGCCCGGGCATCTACCACGGGGGTGGAGGCTATCGGGGATCCAGTTGCGGCACCTCGATGTCCGCACTAGGAACATTGAGCACACGCTCAATTCCCATGTGCAAAACACCCGAACGGCGGCAGGCGGGAGCGGCGAGTCACAGAGATGGACCCAATTGGAGTCCAACATGGCTACTCGAACGCCGCGAGGAAGCATTGCGAGGTACCAAGGCTTTGATCCCGATCTTTAGGCCTCCGAGATAGCTTGGGGGAGGACCCCCACGGTATCACCGCATTGCATATTTAATCCCATCAAATTTTATTTTATTTTAGCATGTTTACATTTCAGCAATCTTGCATCGAAAAAAACTAAAAAAAAGAAAAAAAGAAAAAAATATATCCAAAAATAAAATAAGTAGCTCTTCTTGGTGCCTTAATGCTTATATATATGAGCTATAAAAATGTTTAGTCTTAGTCCCTTGTTGAAATGATGAATAGTTGCTCTGTCTTATGCTTTGCACATGTGCCTAGTTTATAATTAGAAGTTCTCTAAAGTTTGGATTTAGTGGCTAATTCTAAAAACTCATCCTGAAAAAAACCTGATTCATGTGGGTTGCATATGCTCTATCTAGTCTAAGTTGTTGCCAAGTATGATATGGTACAAATGGATTTGCTATGACTTTGTC
This sequence comes from Hyparrhenia diplandra, assembly GCA_015847255.1. Classification (NCBI taxonomy): domain Eukaryota; kingdom Viridiplantae; phylum Streptophyta; class Magnoliopsida; order Poales; family Poaceae; genus Hyparrhenia; species Hyparrhenia diplandra. The sequence goes on from JADLZK010011798.1 coordinate 239,945, forward strand.
CAAAAGAGAAACTTGACATCCAGGAATCTATACTTTGAAAAAAAAAAAAAGAGAAATGTGTTGGGCTATGCTAAAAAAATGAAATTTGAGATGAAAAAGGGACAAGTGTCCGAGGGCGAGTAGAGCCCACATCTCTAAAAAAAAAAGAAAAAGAAAGAAAAAAGAGGAAATAAAAGACAAAAGTCTAGGGCGAGCAGAGCCCACCTCTCCAAAAAAATAAAAATAAATATATATAGCAATAAAGCCCATGCTTTCTCGAAAAGAAATAAAGAATTATTATCTAAATAAAATCCAGGATAAAAAGTTGATCGAGAAGGGTGAATGATAAGCACCTACTGTTATAACCGTTCTATCGGCAACCACCCAAGGCTTTGAGAAAAATTTGGAAAGCCCCGCTTCGATGAAAGGTAATAAAGGGTGGGAAAAAGATGTGCCATTTTATTCAAACTTTAGTAGAAAATCTTATTATAACCTGGCACTTGTAAACGTAATCGGCATAGTAGCAACTCCCGATCAACAACCAAGTACTTATCTCTTTTTTGCTCGAGGACGCGCAAAGGGTAAGCTTGGGGAGTTTGTTGAGCGGTAACCAACGACATATTTTTTTCCGTCAAATTACTACCATAAAGGGAGTAAAATTAAACCTTTTTATACTCATATGCATTTACCACTAATAAATTCCACTTGTAGTGCCTTGTATTTTATTTTGCAGATTTATAATAAAAGCAAGTGGAAAATCGACCAAAGTACGCCTTAGGAAAGCGCATTATTGCAAAATCCAAGCCCGAGGAGCAAATCGACCCAAAACTTCAAATCTGGGCCAAGCAAAGCCCGGCCTACAACTTTTCGAGGGCACAAGACGACACCCCACGAGACCCGAGCGAAGGCCACGCCCAGGGGGGTGCTTGGCGCACCGGTGTGCGGCCGCACCTCCCCGAGGCGATTCGAGCCCGGCCTCGGGGAGCGGTTCGTGCACCTTCAAATGAGGATTACCGCCCTTAGTTGGTCGGTTTGCGATACAAGGAAGGTTTACTGGTCGGTTTTGGTGTAATTTAGCATTTAGGCCCCTCCTCCAAGTGTATAAGTAGGCCCCCTCTCTCCCTCTCTCAACACACACCACTTGGAGTCCAGCAAACCAGCAAATTCTTTCCCTCTACCACCTCTACCTCTCTCTCTTCTTCTACTTCTTCCTTCTTCTTCTTTCTTCTTCTTTATTCTTTCTTAGTCAACACTTGGAGTAGAAGAGCTACAAGGAGGGCTTGTCTCCTAGAAGAAAGTGCTTTGGTAATACATCTACTCTATGGAGCATTCTTCTATTTGCAAGTCTTATATTTATGTTCTTGGCCTAACTTATGAACTAGAGTATAGTTTTGTTCATGTTCTTGTGTTGGTATATGAACTAGCATATAGTTTACATATCATAATCTTGACATGTTCATTACAGTTCATCATCGATCATCATATGCCTAACTTGATTAGAGGTGGGATAACGGTTCGTTGTTCCTTCGGGTTTGCTCTTGTTCTAGTCCGTCCATTCGACGAGTGGGGATCCTGGGGGGACAAGAGTAGTGCTCTAATACGCGGGCATGGTGCCGGGTATTACGACACCTGCGAATATGAGTGCATGCCACGGTTGAGGGGGTAGGCGGCTTGAGTCGTGACAAGCCTTGGCCGTCCCCTTGAAATCCCCCCCACGTTCGCTGCAGGCCGTAGGAGTTTGTAAATGCTTCTATTGGGCGTATGGCGCAGGGAGTCTCCTGTTATCCTAGACCTAACCACGCTTAGATCGGTTTGCATATGATCCTAACTATTCATTTGTATGGCCATGAGTAGATACATTAGAACTACTCTATTAGGTTATTCATTTATTCATTTATTCTTTATCTATTTTCTTTTCCTTTTTTTTGGTGGATTCTTAGTGTGTGTCACACTATCTATGAACCGTTCATGCTTCTTTGTTGGTATTTTTTTACGCACACGGATAAATCCAAAAAGCGCACGGAAAGTACCGTTGTAGCTTTCACCCGGGAGTATTGAGGTATCGATTTCCACGAGGAACGAGAAGTGAACTGGAGCAAGGCCAAGGTCATCCAAAGACTGTTTTTTGGTAGGAAGAAAGAGGTTCTCTAAGGTTTTCCCAAAGTTATTAAATACCAAGTTCAGGGCTTACTTAACCCCACTTCTGCGGAGCGGCTGTTTTCCTTTAGATTCTCGAAAAAACGGGAAACGGTAATCGGGAGAAGGCGGACCAAAAGCTCTCTGAAAACACCAACCCGTACGTGGTGGACTACAAAGGCGATCGGATTTGTCACCCCGGGGCTACCACAACTATTCCGTAGGTTTGGGCGCAATCTCGGGTAAACTCTAGCCCGGACACCACGTCTACGCTAAGCGGATCTAAACTAGTTCCGTGCGAAAACTAGAACCTTCGGTCGAGCGGAGATCCGTAAGTAAAATCAAGCATGAACTGAATTTAGTGAAATAATAATATTGGAATTAGCACAAGATAACCCTGAATCTTTCTCGGGACGAGTCGGATTCGAAGAGGTACAAAGTTGAGGCGAAGCCGACAATCCCAACTACTCCTCCGCTCTTTCCCTTTCACTTTCTTCCTCTTTTCCTCTAATACAACTAGGTGATGAACACCTAGAGGGACACTACTACTTGATATGAAATGTGGAAGTGATGCTCACAAGGTAGGATGTGTGTTGTACAATGGTGTAGGGGTCTCTTTATATAGGAAAGAGAGGAGAGAATGGAGGGCCATCCTTGTTCAGGGGCATTGGCGGGAACGAAGTTTGCACCACATGCAACCGCCGCATGAAGTCCGTGAGCGAACCGCCCGGAGAAAGGGCGGGAAAACGCCGAAATTTTGCGCCGGCCGCAGTGGCGCCGGCCGCCGCATGATGTGGGCCCCATTTTGCCTCTCCTTTCTCTGGTGGGCTTGTGGGCCTTGGTAGATGGTTTGTTCGCTGGTGCAAAGTCCAGATGAGGCGTGGAATCGGCCTCCTTGCTTCCCTTTGCTCTTTGGCGTATTTCGACTTTGCGCTTCCCAATTTATTTGGCATACTTTATTTGCATTTCCACAACATTCTGCAAAACAACTTGAAACACCAAAACTCGTGGAACTTCGTTAGATAAATAATGTTTGGTTATGTTTTCACATGTAATATTGTATTAGTGGTTCACTTTGGTGGTAGTAAAACATGCATTAATTGAGTGTCAACACTTACCCTGTTATGAACATTTTGGTCTAAGCAAACACATGTTCCTCTATTCAGATGCCATGCTAATTTATTAATCACATGCCTTCCTTTGGGAAAATATAAATAACGATACCACGAATACTTAGGGTGAAATGCTACAACGATAGATCCGCGGCGCTGCGGATGAATATCTACAATGACAAGATCTATCCCGTTGGCAACCTCATTTCGGATCATCGACATGGTGGTTCACTTGGGAATGTCGCGGCGCATTTCGACGCTTTTATTGGGGATGGGTTTTATACTGTTTCCTTTGATTGCGTTAAGAAATGCCAACCCCCTCAAAGGGCGAGATAGACTTTTGGGTGCCCGGGGACCCTCGAACTTCAGACAAGAGACTCTCACCTTCGAGATCCTCGGGGTCCGAGGTACATACCGCGCACTCCTCGGGACGACCTTGCTATGCCAAATTCATGACCGTCCCGAACTAAACCTACCTCAAGCTCAAGATGCCGGGGCGAAGGGTGTCATCACTACCGGCCCTCGGACCATCATGCATACGAGTGCGACGTTGAGAGCGTGGAGTACGCCCGAGGCGCTCGCGATAGCCGAGGCACTCATTGCCAACGCCAAGAGAAGCCGATTTGAATCGCGATCGAGCACGAGGCCAAGCGCGCGCCGCGCAGGAGCGCTCGAGCCCTCCTCGGGCACTAAGAAGGTCCCTTTCGATCCCAAGAACCCGAAGGAGAAGCCGCCGACCATCGGCTCGGACACGGATCCAGAAATAGGAAGCGTGCTCGTCGACTTCTCTCGCGCGAATGCCCAGGACATTTTGCGTGGGGACCCTCGACATGCCGCATACCGAGGGATGTCGCCGAAAGCACTCCTGACATCCGGCCGGGCTCGAAGCTGAGTCATGCGGCGCTTGCGCCATTTGATGACGCCAAGCGGAAGATCATCGCGAGGAGGTCCACAAGCTACCGGAGGCCGGATTCATAAAAGAAATATTCCACCCCGAGTGGTTAGCTAATCTGTATTAGTAGAGAAAAGAACGGGAAATGGCGGATGTGTGTAGACTATACTAGTCTAAATAAAGCATGTCCGAAAGTTCCTTTTCCTTTGCCTCGAATCGACCAAATTGTGTCGACTCCACCGCGGGGGTGCGAAACGTTGTCCTTTCTCGACGCCAGCGTATTCGGTTACCACCAAATCAAAATGAAAGAGTCCGACCATTTCGCGACCTCGTTCATAACACCCTTCGGGATGTATTGCTACCTCACAATGCCCTTCGGCCGAGAGCAACGCTGGGGCAATATACCAGCGGTGTATGCAAATCATCTTCGGGGAACTCATCGGGAGAAATGTGGAAGCCTATGTCGACGACATAGTAGTCAAGTCCAAGAAAACGTCGGACCTCGTGGGAGACCTGGGAAACCCGAGTGCCTAAACAAGAAGGGAGTCAAGCTCAACCCCGAAAAATGCGTATTTGGGGTCCCCAGGGATCTTTGCTAGGTTTCATTGTCTCTCAACGAGGCATTGAAGCAAACCCGACCAAGATTGATGCAATCACCAAGATGGGTCCAATCCAAGACCTCAAGGGAGTTCGGAAGGTCATGGGCCGCCCGGGCTTCACTAAGGAGTTCGTCTCACGCCTCGGGAAAAGGGCCTACCCCCTCTATCGGCTCCTTCGCAAGTCCGAGCGCTTTGCTGGACCCCCAAGACCGAGGAAGCTCCGCAACCTCAAGAAGCTCTTGACAAACCCACCGGTCCTAGTGCCGCGAATCCGGGAGAAACCACGCTCTTATACGTCCACGGCCACTACTCGGGTGGTCGGTTGCGGTCGTTGTAGTTGAGCGTCGGGAAGAGGGGCACAAGTTGCCGATTCAACATCCCGTTTACTTCATCGGTGAAGTGCTTTCCGACACAAAGACTTCGATACTCGCGGATGAAGGCTGGCATGACGCCATCGCATCGACACGAAGGAAACCGCCACTACTTCCTCGCACCCAGTTGTCGTGGTATCCTCGTTCCTCGGGAAATTCTCCAAAACCGAGAGGCCACGGGAAGAATGGCGAAGTGGGCGGTGGAACTCATGGGCGAAACTATATCATTCCCGCCTCGCAAGGCGATCAAGTCTCGTGTCCCGGCCGACTTTGTGGCTGAATGGATCGACGCAGCCTTCCCGGCGCCCATCCAGGCCGAAGCCGACCATGTACTTTGACGGATCCATGATGAAGACGGGCGGGCGGTTTGCTCTTTATCTCACCCTCGGGGGTTCACACAAGGTACGCCATCCGTCTGCATTTCCCGCCTCCAATAACGTCGCCCAGAATACGAGGCGCCGTCAACGGTCTCGGATCGGACGCGGACCTCGGGGACCGACGCCGGAAACGGGGGGATTCGCAACTCGGTCATCGATCAAGTCATGAAGGCCTCGGCGTGCCGACCCCAAGATGGAGGCGTATTGTCGAAGTGCGAAAATTGGAGGAAAAGTTCCACGGGCTTGAGCACAAGCATACGCCAAGACGATACAACGAGGCCGCGGATGAGCTCGCGCCAAGGTCACCTGCGACCCGAGTACCGCGTTCCCGAAGCCTCACCCGAGACCTCGGTGAGCCCTCGGTTAACACCCCTCGGAAGTACCCTCGGGGGGCTCACGAAGGCAACTCGAGCAAGCCGCAACCCGAGCCATGGCGATCGACCAAGACCCCGACCGGAGGGAGCCGGGTGGAGTACCTCACCCGAGGAGAGCTGCCGGAGGATAAGACCGAGCCTCGCCAATTGGCCCGAAGGGCAAAATCCTTCGCTGTTGATCGAGACAAAAAGAACTCTACAAGAGAGGAGCCTCGGGGAGTATACATGCGGTGCATACCCCCGGTGAAGGCAAAGAATTGCTCGAAGACACCCACCGAGGGAGTGTGGCCACCATGCCGCCCGAGGACCCTAGTCGGTAAAGTCTTCAGCAAGATTTTTGCCGCCCTCGGCACGACGGGGCCTTGAATCAAGTCGGCGCACTTGCAAAGAGTGCCAATTCTACGCCACAAGGGACGCATCTCCTGAAGACAAGCACCGCAGACCATACCTTTGACATGGCCATTTGCGGTGTGGGGGCTCGACATGATTGGTCCCCTGAAAAGGGCGCCTGGAGGACACACTCATGTCCTAGTCGCGTCGACAAGTTCTCCAAGTGGATCGAAGCCGAGCCGTGGCGAACCCTCGCACGGAGAGGAAGCGGTGAAGTTCTTTACGAACATCATTTGCCGTTTTGGAGTCCCGAACTCCATCATCACAGACAATAGAACCAACCGTGGGAAGAAATTCCTCGAATTTTGTGACGACTATGGCATCGGTCGACACCTCGGCCGTAGCCCACCCGAAGACCAACGGTCAAGTGGGCGTGCCAGCGGCATGATCCTACAAGGACTCAAGCCGAGGATCTTCAATCGCCTGAACCGAGACGGGAAAAGATGGTACCGAGGAACTGCCGTCGGTTCTATGGAGCCTCCGAACAACGAAAAAAGCCGAGCCACGGATTCAGCCCATTCTTTGTAGTCTATGGGGGCCGAGGCGATCTTGCCCACAGACATTGAATACGGGTCCCCGAGGCTGCGAGCCCACACCGAGCAAAGCAACCAGCAGGCAAGGCAAGACGCCATTGACCAAGTCGGTGAGGCCCGGGACGTCGCGCTCTTGAATTCGGCAAGATACCAACAAGCTCTACGCCAAGTATCACGCCAAGCGACGAAGCCTCGGGAGTTCCAAGTCAACGACCCCGTACTCGCATCAAGACGGACAACAAAGGGCGCCACAAGCTCACGCCACCTTGGGAAGGGCCTTATTTCATCGCCGAAATACTAAGGCCGGAACCTACAAGCTGAAGAAACGAAAGGGCGAAGTCTACTCCAACGCTTGAAACATAGAACAGCTACGTCGCTTCTACCCTTAAATTCCACACTAGAAGTCAAACACATGTGTTTTTTTTCGCTCAATAAAAGATCTACATCTTTTATGAAAAAGTGCTTTCGTGCATACCTTAAGGGAGTCTTAGCCTCGTCCGGCCACAAGACTAAAACTCCCACGAGGGGGGCTACAAGGGGGACCCCCTCGGGGATCCCCCCCCTTTCTTTTTCAAAACTTTTTTTTCAAGGAAAAAAGTTTTCTTGCGCCACACTCTAATTGATCGTTTAAGCCGCGAAGGTCGCGCACGCACAAATCCTAAGTGAGATAGCCGAGGCAAACGGACCGCCCCTAGTGGCACCCGTATGGACCGCCCTAGTGGCATCCATGATTCACTATCTCGCGAGCGGAGAAAGCAAGCGACCTGGCCACACAATGAACGAGAAATTTGAGAAACGCAACTTAAGCATAAAATGCACCTGCCGAGGCCACGGACCTCGGGCAAAGATTGTTGTTTATGTACAACCTTCTCACAAACTTAATTTTCTCGTACAAGGAGAAGGGGGGGGCAGCGTGGGCCTCGTCCACCTACGCCTCACGATCGGCCGACGAAGAGGCTTCAGCCTTGGCGGCAAAGATCCTCGGCGATGGCGTCCCCCCGAAGGTGGCGTCGGACCCGTCGGCGCGTCCTCGGAAAGGGCGTCCACCATCTCCATATCCGCCTCATAGGTTGACTCTATGGGGGAATATGGAGGACACACCTCATCCTCGAAGCGGGAGGCCAACCGGGTCGCAGCGCCATCCACAAAGGTGTATAGCTCCTGGGTCTTGGCGGCATCGGCAAGCATCCTCTCGGCGGGATTGACCACCTCCTCGTCATCGAGCCGAAGAAGAAGCCACCCGCTCGCCGTCCAATGTCTCGGACTTCATTGGGAAGTGAGAGCGAAGACGGCCATGCACGTCGCCGCACGCCGGACCGGAAGGCGGCTCCGGAGCTCGGACTGAGGTAGCCACCCACGGCGCTCAAACGGCCGCGAGCTGAGGGGCCAACCTCTAGGTTGTCCGCCCCAAAGCGGCGGATGAAACCGGGGCTTCTTCTAGCTCCCGGTACGACCGCTCCCGCTCCGGCCCGCGCAAGCGTGGCCGCGGTGTTCGGCCTCGGTCGGACCTTCTCGCTTCCGGCGACGGGCACCAAAATCAAGTTAGCAAGATGAGGCTATCAATGACGACAAGGCCTACCAAGGAGAAGATGTACCTTGACATTGCAGCCTACCCGGCCCAAGATCGTGTTGTGCTCCTCCGCGAGCCGACCTTCGGAGCCGCTCCTTCTCCTTCCCCGAGGGTCTCACCCCGGACACCCGCCTTCGCCGTCGCGGGTATTCAAGGCGTCGCACATCTCCGCCGCTTCCTCGCCTCCTCCCGAGAATTGTCCCGCTCGTCCCCCGAGCCTCCTTCGGGACTGGGAGCGACCGCTCCGGGCCTCCGGTCCTCTCGGCTCATCGAGCCGTCTCGGCCGCCGCCATAGTGGCCTTAGACCCGACCTTGACGAGCTCGGCCCCTCCGAGTCCCGGTTGGGACTCCCTCTCCTCGGCAAGAGCGGTATGCCGAGAAGCTTCGCCCGGGCACGGGTCGGCTCGCCCCGAGTCTACCCGAGGGCATCCGGCTCAGACATTCCTCGGGCGGAGGAGCTCGACTTCTCCCGGGCAAACCGCTGGAGATCTCTGCGACAAAGACACGCCCAATTATGGCAAACATGCAAGGAAAAACGGTCGCGCAGTGAAGCGTTCAAGGCACTCACCGCGACGGCCTCCGCGAGACGCCCGCTTATGGTATCGCCGATCCTTGCAAGACCGTCAAGAACCCACCGGCGGATACGCTCGTGAGTCCTCCACGCGCGGGACCTCGGGACGATCATCAACCACCATGGCGGCGGACCCCGAGCACCTCACCCAAGGTCGGAGGGGGGCCGCCCGGTCGGCTCGAAGGAACATCTCCTCCACCGGCAGGCCCCGCGGCTTCAGGGAACCCCGACCCATAAAAATCAAGGGCCCTTCGGCTGGCGACCACGTGCACGGCCCTCTCCATCGCCCGAAGACGACGCCGTCGCGAGGGCTGCGTCGAACCGGGCGCATGAAGCATGGGAAAGTCGGGGTTGTACGCCTCGTGAACCCCGGATCGATGAGAGTCGGCGCAAGCGGGGACTTTCATGTCTCCGCCGCCCTCAAAGAGCTCCTCTTGAGAAAAACCCGAACAAAGGGGCCGGCTCCTCGGGAGGGGCGGTGGCGTCACGACCCCCTCGGATGGCACCACTTGCTCCGGCACAAGCTAACATCATCATCCGCACCGGCCGAGCTCTCGGGTCGATCACCATCGGCCGAGCGGGCGACCCGCCATCTCCACCATGGGCCCGCACCACCACGGGGGTGGTCTCGGCGATCCCGCTCGGTCCGACCCCTCCCGGGGCCCGGGGGCTATCACCACGAGAGAGCCGGCGCCAGCTACGCGACATCCCTGGTGGGACGACCCCCGGCTGGGCCCCGGCCGAGGCTTGCGCACTAGCCTTCGGGGCCTTCTTGGGATGCAAGTACAAAGCGGGGCCCCGCTCCGAAGCCAAAAACACGTCGGGAAGAAATCAAAGCGCACAAGGAAAAAGAGGCCGACCACGAGAGGCACAGAAGACTTCTAAGCTTAGGGAAGCGCCCTAGGTGGAGCCGAGGCGCGAGAAGACTACGACACAGGCGTCGTACGGACTGCCACGGCCATCGTCTCCCGGCGTCCGTGACGCGCCTGGGGGCTGGTTCGGGATGTGGAGTCGCCGGCTCTTCATCCCGAACAACACCTTGCGGGCGCCGAGGTACCCACGACGGGGCGTCCCGCTTCCCACGGCCCGCAGCAGCGGCGTCAAGGCACCCACATCGGGTGCAACCCCCGAGCCACCACCACGGTGCAAACGGGGCCTTTACCGGGAGGAAGCCTCGGGCACGCGGTCCCGGCGACCTCGATGTCTCGGGCTCGGGCTCATAACGAAGCCCCGATTGGGTCGGGAACCCCATGGCTCGGCTCTATCCGAGCCGCCATGTCGTCATCCGACGAGTGGACGAAGAACTGATCCTCCGGATCCTCGTCCTCCTCGGTGGTCGAGGTATCAGCGATTCGCCCGCCTTTGCTTTGCCGACCCGGCGGTTGGCACGGGCCACGTTTCTCTTCTTCTTCTCCTCCTTCTTCAACGCCCGGTGCCATTTTTGCCGCTTCGTTCGAGCACGGTTCGCCCGCCGGCGTTCGGCATCGGTCGGCACCCGGCGAGGGGAGTCGTGGTAGTTCGGGGACGACCCCGCAAGAAGAAAGAATGAGAACCGCTATGGCGGCGACGTAGGAATCTCGGGATGTGGGGACGGGGTATTGGACCCCAACGCATCCCCTCACCCTCTTGGCCACGCCATCGGTGGAAGCGAAGAGGCGACATCCGAGACTCCTCAAGACCGGCGCCGAGGAGGTCATCCGGTACATGAGCAAAGGGCGAGCCATCAATGGCAACACCCGACGCCGATGGAGCGCGACCACGGCCGCCGCATTCACCTCCTTCTCCCCGGCCGCAACACCGCCGCCTCGGGGCCCTCCAACCGGGAATGATCCGCCGAGGCGGGACCCCAGTTCCACTTTAACCGGACGCCGCTAAGGACACGCCGGTGCATGCGGAAGCGCGTTCCCGTCGTTGCGGAGGTAGAACCACCGATCTTGCCACCCCTTGTTAGAGGTGGTGAGCTTGAGACGATGTACCCATCCCGGCCGGCTCGGCCTCGTCGGCCCGATCGGACTTGGAGCGCGCAACCGCCGACACGCAATGCCCTCCGTGGCTGGCCCTGCGCTATTGAAGCTGTGGTAAGATCCGCCTTGAAGAACCACAACAAAAGGTCCCAATGCGGCTCGATCCCCGTGAATCCCTCACGAGAGGGTGACGAAGATGGCGGCTGGGAGATCGAGTTCGGGGCAGGGTGAAGCTCGACGCCGTAGTGGTGGAGGATCGCCGAATGAACCGCCCGCCGGCATCCCGAAACAGCGTCGGTAAAGATCCATCGGGCTCACCACATAGCCATGTCGGGAGGTTAGGGCTCCTCCTCCGCCCAATGTGGAGCAATCCACTCCGCCCGCGGCGTCGGTGCGGGGCCGAAGAAGCCCTTCCTCGACGAGGCGCCGAAGCTTCTCCTCCGTCGCCGTCCTCCGCCCCACGGCTCGGCATCGAGCACCTCCTTCACGCCATCACCGCTACCGATTGCGCCATGGCCAAACGGGGAGACGAGGAACGGCAACCTCTGGCAACACCGTTCGCACGAGCCTAAGGCAAGTGAATCTCTCCCTTAATCTCTCCTACTTTTTCTTTCTATCCCCGATTCTTTGCGGCAAGAAGGCAAGAAGGATATGCGGGAACAAAGGAGCAACTATTTCACGCCCGCCGACCCCATATTTATAGGGAAGGGAAGGCAAACCCGCCCACGGGCAACCGAACCGACTCACGGAATGGACAGCCCGCGATGGAACGGAACCGCTCATCCAACGGCTCACGGTTGGCGGTGGAGCCGTCAGAGCATTAATGCACCTTGATGGTGCTCTCGATTCACGCCCTCGACAAGAAGCCACGGGGCCACGTCCCATCGTTTGGATCGAATGTGCCGCCGCCTCGGATGCGGTGAGGGAGACGCCTCGTCTTCCGGTCAGGTAAAACCGTCAGGCCGGGTCCATATCGGCCGGGCGCGCCCGACCTAAGGGGCAAAAAGTCGGTCCGATGACGGTTCCGCCCGGCGGAAACCAACGAGCCTCGGGCTGACGCGACGTCAACGTGCACCTTACGTTCGAAGGTTGCGGTGGGCCCACATGGGTTTCTGATCACCTCGGGATAACCCGAACCGGGGACGGGGATGGAAATGCACAACCGCTATACCCGAGCCCTCCGGGGCTCGGGATTTCTGAACGTGTTTAAGACCCACGGGTGCCGCTTATAGAGATGTCCCATCCGTGGGAGACCTCTGAGCCCCTCGGGGATTGACCCGTCAAACCCCGGGATCTCGCTAAGCGGTCCGTAGGTTCTCATGGGGTGAATCTAGATCACACAGCCCGACCCTTGCTCGGCAAGGGCACGAGCACCCCACTTAAACCGGCCGGTTATAGCGTTCAAGCGGAGCACACCATGGTCGGCTTTCGGGGCACCGAGGTGTGTCTCCCCTCCCTCCTTCGGGAGGGAGGCGAGGAGCGTATCATCAAGTCAAGGAAGCCGGGGTCGACCTTGCACATAAGCGGGCCTCGGCCGTGCCGCAAAAAACGAACAGAGACTCGCACAAACAAGCGCAATTTAAGAATTTGTTTCGGTCTTGCCAACGTGCGAGGCATAAAGACCTCGAAGGAATCCGCCATTCCATTCGAGGCCTCGGGGAACTACACCCAACTGCGTGCGCTCGGCGCACCATTGTAGAAACGAACCACCCCGAGAAACAACAAGGCGACGGGAACAACACAAACCCCGGGTGAATCCACATTCGCTCCGGGGCTGGCTACTTGTTTGGGACCTAAATATTGGGCCCCGAGACATTCTCCGAACAACGAGAATCCGCCCGGCTGTCAAGGCCCGATAAAAACGGCCCTGCTATCATCCCGTATGAAAAGACGGCCCGATGGGCGATGGACCGGGCCAAAAGAGCCACGACGTCTACATGACGGCGAGTCGGCCCATGGATGGCCCATAGGCGGCCATCAAGCGGCGAACGGAGTCACCCACGATTTAAAAGAGCTCGCTACGCTCACGAAGGACAAGGTCATGAACCTCACGAAGACAACGACCCGGGACGCTCCACGTTATCACTGGTAGAACAAGGCACGGGCTAAGCCACGGATCTCCCGTTTCGCCGAGGTCGGCCTAGCTCACCGATCCGGGAGAAATCTCCGCCACCCGTCAGGGTGGCCTAGCTCACCACCCTCGGGCGCAGGCCCTCCGCCTCGCGAGGGAGACCCGGCTCTCCATCCTCGGGCGAGGTGGCCTAACCGACTCACCCAGGTCGCATACCTTCGGGCATGGGAGGTTCCGTCCGAAGGAAGGGAAACCACCGCATTCAATGCGCGTCGCCGCCGCAGACGAGGGCGCCGGCCCGCATCGATTCCAGCGGTCAAATCAACTCCGCCGAATCGCTTCCCCAATCCGGTTGATGGGACACAAAAGTCGAATCAGTGGCGACACGCCGCCCAACACGGGAAACCGGAATGACATTGTTCATTTCCCGAAGCACCGCCAAGACGCCACGTCGGGCCAGGCCCTCGGGCTCCCGACACGCATAGCCGGCAACCACTGGGGACCGGCCCTCGCCATGCATCGTGGAGGGACGCCTCACGGATCCTCGAGGCCGCACCGGGGGATGGCACGTCCACCATCTGGATCGGGGGCGCGTGTCTTCATCGTTCAGCGGCCAAGCCAAACAACCCTCGGCCGCGCACATGCAACCAGTATAGCCTCGAATTAGCCACCTAGGCATCCACCTATGTAAACATTACCTCTCTCTTTCCTCTATAAAAGGGAGAGTAATGCCCCATTAGGGGTCGATCTCGCCGCGGAGAAACCCGGTCCACCACCACCACCATAACCACGATCGTGGGGCTTGAGACGGCGTCTCTCCCTCACACCGCTTGTAATCCCTACTACGAGCTCACCTTCGAGCGTGAGGTAACACGAGCAAGACACACACCCGGGCGTAGGGCCCCCGTTGGCGCGAACCGGGATAAACTCACGTGTCAGGTGTCCATCTTGCGCTACACCATTGAGGGGAGGAGGCACACGGCATATAAATTCTTTTTTTCGCCGGCATCGAGGCACCCCGGTTCTCGGAACACCGACAAAACCCCATTTGGCTAATTCTCTCGACATGCAAGCACGCCACCTCACCATCCCACTATCATCCACTAGCATGCCACCTCACCAGCCCACCAACCCTTCCTTACGCCATGTCATCAACATGTCCCATATATCTATGGACATAAAAAGAGTTATAACTCTTGAACAAATAAATAAATAAAATTACGATTGACCATTAAATTTATTTTAATAAATCCTTTAAAATAAGATCTAATATATTTTGATAAAATTATAAGTGAGACCCGTTGGTATAAAAAAAAAAAAAATAAAAAAAAGAGAAAAAAAAAAAAAAAAAATAGGAGGGTGATAATAATATTGTAACTTATAAATTCTTTTTTAATACCCACGACAACGGGAATCCACTAGCTAATCAGAACTGCAATGATGCGAGGCAAAATAACTTAATGGAGACATTAATAGTAGACTGCTAGAGTTAGTAACACATTTAATAAACAATTATCAACTGAGTCTTGGTTTGTATGAAAAAAAAATGATTCATTTTATAGGAATAATAAAAAAAGAATAGCAAAGAATTTCATCACGAACTCCGCTTGGGACTCCCATAAGAACACAAAATAGCAATAAAATTGATGTAAAAAAGCAATAAAATAAGCTAATGAACAAAAATATGATTTTTTTAAAAGATAAAATAAATAAATGTGCAACACTCTTTTTCTCATTTTCATTAGCGTCTTATTTTTTATTAACGTTTTATTTGTTTTCCCGTCACGGCCGCTTTTGCTAGGTTCAGCGAACCGACACCCCCACCCCACCCCACACACACACACACACACACAGAGAGAGAGAACCCTTTGCATCTGTGGTTGAGAACAAACCCTAGGGTCGAACTCGACCCACTCCTCTCTCGCTGTGTGGCGGCGGCCATCCAGCTCCGCCATCGGCCAAGAAATCCCGCCCATTTCGACCCCTCCGCAAGGACGGCCATGGACAGGGGCCGCGACATCCCGCCCCCTCTGCAGCGTCCTCTGCGCCACGCCGCTCGGCAGCGCCATCCGCGCCTCCCGCTGGGCACCCCGTCGAGGCCAGGGCCAAGCTGCTGCCGGAAGAAGGCGGCGGCGGAGGCGGGGACCGAGCAGGAGGTGCCGGCGGGCCCACTCTTACTGACCCCGCCGCCGGTGGCCGCCATCCATCTCCTCGCCGCTGCCTCTCGGTAAGGATCCCTCGCCTCCTTTTCCCGCTCTTCCAGATCGTAGGCTGATCGAAAAATTCTGCTTTGTGTATTCTCGGTAACGATCAGTTAGCATACTTAGATCGATCATATCGTTGCATGCATGTTTTGATCTGTCAGTGAAATGTTTTATAAGACAAATGGCACTTCTTGAGTTCATGCATAACTTGGTCAGAGTTGTAGAAGTTATGTCAGACTTTGATATTTTCACGCAACCTTCTAGTATATACTTTGCATTTATGATAGATTCAGGCACTAGTTTCTGTTTGCAATTTTGGACCAGTGTAGTAGTCAGATTTGCAATTATGAATATTTCACCGTTATGTTTAGATTACTGGCTTTAACTTTTCACATTAGTTATGTGGTAACAATGATTTATTATTCCAATGAACAGTGATGTATTGTTTCTGTAGACATAAATATCCAGTTTTTGTGCTAGAAGATAATACACACAATTCTTTCTCTAAGTATTGTAATCCAAACATCCATCTCTCAATTCTTTTTGCTTGACTCTGCAATAACTATAGTTTTTTGTGCCATGATGTATGCTTCCATACGAATAGCTATGTTTGTGTAGATAACACAGTGTAAAATGTTAGGAGCAGGTGAGAGAGGAAGAAGGACTGAACTGGAGCGCTATTGAAGCACATCAAGAGTCCCTTACCTTTAAAGTACATGGATGAGTTTCTATTGCCTGACGTCTTGCTCGCCGCTGCTACATCGACACCAGTGCTGCAGTCTCTCAGGTGAGGAGATTGTTTGTCCAAATCCATACAAATTGGATGTTGCCTCTTGCCTCTCCATTAATTTCAATAGATGCACATTATTTTGTTTGTCATGAAGCATTAGATTCTTTGCTTCAGTCTTTGTTTTTCCTTGAATTCTCAACGTATGAGCTTGTTGATCAGCTCTCTAAACCATTCACAGTACAACTGTATCGAACTAGAACATCTTTTAAGAGTGTGTTGCCTAGAAGGAGTCAAGTAACTAACTAGTCATCAGGAGCAACTCTTGTTTACTCAAAGAAGAAAACTGCTGAATCTTATCTGATGGCCTGCATTACTATTATTTCTAGAAAATGTTACTGCAGTACAGTTCATACAATTTGGTCTGCATTACTATTATTTCCAGAAATTGTTATTGCGGTACTGTTCATACAAATTGGCTTGCATTACTTTTGTTTCTAGAAAACGTTACTGCAGTACAGTCCATACAAATTGGTTAGTTTACTTGATTCTAATATACCGTTGTTATTTTGATTTGGGCTTTTTAAAAGCTTTCCGGCAGCGGAAGTGAGCCTACTGCCTCTACGCGTTGCATCGTGGATGAGCCGGGGGGGCGTGGACTCCTTGGGTGACGAGCCTGGGGGGCGCGGCTGAGCCTGAGGGCGTGGACTCCTTGGGCGGCGACACGGTTAGGTGGACCGTCGGCCCGACCATCGTCCTTGGGCCATCACAGACTAAATCTCAAGTGACTGCATGGCGTTCCTCGAACAAGAAGAGGTCAAGGGATGATGATCAGGTACCCAATCCCCCGGGAGAGATTAACAGTGGACAAACAGTGGTGAGCTCCATCCCTAGCGGGCCAAATATGGTCAGGTGAGTAGATTGTTTGTCCAAATCCATACAAATTGGATGTTGGCTCTTGCCTCTCCATTAATTTCAATAGATGCACATTATTTTGTTTGTCATGAAGCATTAGATTCTTTGCTTCAGTCTTTGTTTTCCTTGAATTCTCAACGTAGGAGCTTGTTGATCAGCTCTCTAAACCATTCACAGTACAACTGTATCAAACTAGAACATCTTTTAAGAGTGTGTTGCCTAGAAGGAGTCAAGTAACTAACTAGTCATCAGGAGCAACTCTTGTTTACTCAAAGAAGAAAACTGCTGAATCTTATCTGATGGCCTGCATTACTATTATTTCTAGAAAATGTTACTGCAGTACAGTTCATACAATTTGGTTTTGCATTACTATTATTTCCAGAAATTGTTATTGCGGTACTGTTCATACAAATTGGCTTGCATTACTTTTTGTTTCTAGAAAACGATACTGCAGTACAGTCCATACAAATTGGTTAGTTTACTTGATTCTAATATACCGTTGTTATTTTGATTTGGGCTTTTGCAAAGCTTTCCGGCAGCGGAAGTGAGCCTACTGCCTCTACGCGTTGCATCGTGGATGAGCCTGGGGGCGTGGACTCCTTGGGTGACGAGCCTGGGGGCGCGGCTGAACCTGAGGGCGTGGACTCCTTGGGCGGCGACACAGTTAGGTGGACCGTCGGCCCGACCATCGTCCTTGGGCCATCACAGACTAAATCTCAAGTGACTGCATGGCGTTCCTCGAACAACAAGAGGTCAAGGGATGATGATCAGGTACCCAATCCCCTGGGAGAGATTAACAGTGGACAAACAGTGGTGAGCTCCATCCCTAGCGGGCCAAATATGGTCAGGTGAGTAGATTGTTTGTCCAAATCCATACAAATTGGATGTTGGCTCTTGCCTCTCCATTAATTTCAATAGATGCACATTATTTTGTTTGTCATGAAGCATTAGATTCTTTGCTTCAGTCTTTGTTTTCCTTGAATTCTCAACGTAGGGAGCTTGTTGATCAGCTCTCTAAATCATTCACAGTACAACTGTATCGAACTAGAACATCTTTTAAGAGTGTGTTGCCTAGGAGTCAAGTAACTAACTAGTCATCACGAGCAACTCTTGTTTACTCAAAGAAGAAAACTGCTGAATCTTATCTGATGGCCTGCACTACTATTATTTCTAGAAAAAGTTACTGCATTGCCTGCATTACTATTATTTCCAGAAAATGTTACTGCAGTACAGTTAAAGCAAATTGGCGTACATTACTATTGTTTCTAGAAAACATTACTGCAGTACAGTTCATACAAATTAGTTTACTTGATTCTAATATAACATACAAATTAGCCTGCATTACTATTGTTTCTAGAAAATGTTACTGCAGTATAGTTCATACAAATTGGTTAGTTATTTGATTCTAATATACCCAGGAATAGCAGCGCATCAAATATGGTGGACTCTCAAAGCAATACCCTCTCATTGAGGTGGATTGAAGGTTTAAGTGCATCCAATGTCCCCACCCCCCACAAACAGAAGGACTTTACTACCTCAATGCTTACCATATCCTGAGAGTGATGATTTGGAAATATTAAAAGAATGGATTAAGGAACGAAGAGAAGTGATCACTCTTGCAACCAAAGGTTGTTATCCCTTTTTTCTAATGCATTTCAAATCTTTCTTATTACCAAGTCTTCCTTAATATTCTGTTGTATTTTTAGATCCTGTGTATAACCTTCCATTCCTAGAGAAGAAAAAAAATTTCCATCGCTAGAAAAGCCCAAAGAGGTTGTCAGCAAAAGGGATAAGGATTTGGTTCATAGAGTTGCAAACTCTCTTGTGAATGTTTCTTCTGTTGATAAAGGTAGAATCTAGCTTTTGTCTCGAGGTTAATTATTTCAACAACTTAATTTTGCTGAATTAGTTATGCCTAACAAAAATCAATTATATAGATGGGGAGGTAGTGCTGCAATGCACTGGAGTGGTAATAGGGCCATTTAAAGAAGGTGGGCCTCTATTGTACTAACCACATCTAATATTATTTGTGATGCTACTGGAAATTTGCTCCATGATAAGGATACGTCTGTAACTGGCTTTAAATTATGGTCGATAGTTAAAATTTTGCATTTAAGTTACTTTTTGCTATAATATATGCAATTATTAATTTGGCATTTAGATTTAATGAATGAAAAAATCTGAATGACACATGTGAGTTGAGAGTAGAGTAGAGGCTTATACAGTTATACTATAGCAATAACCTAGTCTATTGTTAAATAATGCTTTAGAGTAGGAGCTCTGCCTATATAAGCAGCAGTCACTCCCCCGTTGTAACCAAGACATTGCAATTTCAATTCAATCCAAGCAGCCCCATGGTCAAGTTGACCTCTGGGTTTTCCTGATCTATGTCTGGGCAATAGCTTTATTCTTTACTACGCTTATAACTTCTTTTTTGAATTATGGTTGATTGTTAAAAGTTTATATTTATAAGTTGAGACAATAAGACTTATAGTGACTCAGAGAGCAAATGCTTTATTAGTCCTTGTTTGTGGTATTAATGTTACTGACTGAAAAATGTTTTTAGGTTCTTATTCGGCAGGATAATAATGAATCTGATGGAAAAATTCTATTCTATGATTCTTATTATGAAATAGCTTTTCTGGGTATTTCGAATGGCTGCATATTGCCTAGAACTTCTCTTCTGTCTAGTATAGAATTTGGAGAAAAAAGTATTTCTGATATCAACAGATGGAAATTCATCATTGCTAGCAAGTAAAGGGAAAGTTCTATGGTTTGAAAGGTCTTATCTGGGTCGTAATTTTTACAAATACCTCAGTTGTAAGCTCCCAAAGGTAATATTATGTGACTATTTTATTGTTTTATTCGTGTTGGAGGTCATTTAACTCAGTATATTCTATTACAGTTTTGTTTAGGCGGACCAGTGGTTGATAACGATGGTAATATTGGTGGAATGGCACTCATTATTGGCATTCCAAATCCCGTGATTATCCCCAGCTCAATTATTGTGAAATGCATTGAGATGTACAAGAAATTTGGGTTAGTGCATAAGCTGTTTTTGGCATTTCTGTCACCTTCTCTTTCTCATGCCTGATAGTGCTTTATAATTCAGAACTTGCAAACAACACCATCATTCTTTACAACTTGTAGCAATTCTGTCACCTTCTCTTTCTCATGCTTGATAGTGCTTTCATTCCTACTCCTTTCAAGTGTGCTCTCATATGGAGTTCGACATAGTACTCCATACTCAGGCTTGTTTGGTTCGAGGAACTAGAGACTAACCCTTGGACTACAAGAGGGACTAATAGCATGTTTGGTTCCAGGGACTAAAGGACAAAACAAAGACCTAAACACCCCTGACTTTTAAGGAGACAGAGAAAGGAGAGAGACAAAGGAGAGGTGGGGACCGGCAAATTGATGGACGTGGGCTGTAAAGTTGGTCAATTAATACCAATTAGCACCTCTCAAAGGACTAGTGGACTAGGGACTACTAGTCCCTCTTTTAGTCCCCCTGTTTGGCAATTTAGGGACTAAACGGGGACTAAAATGTAGTCTCTCGTCTCTAGTCCCATGGAACCAAATTGGGGCCTGTCAACCACCTGCTCCTTTGACCTTTGGGATGAACGACCAACACTAGAGCATCCTACATTTACAGACCATCCAATGTTGTCCTCTGACATTCATGTTAGGTTGTCTACACAATGTTGTCCTCTGACATTCATGTTGGGTTGTCTACACTTTCACAGCTTGCTGTTTTGTCATCAACACCTAACAAAGAAAAATATACAAGCACAACACATTTGAACCATTGAAAATTGAACCGTAGATAGAAAAAAGTTTTGAACTGTAGATAAAAAAATATAGTGCAACCTATCTTAGCTAACCCTTTACTGCTATAGTTTAGCTTATCTGGTTTGTCATGAAAACTGCATTTGTCATGAAAACATAAGTTCTTCCATAAATGGAACATCCTTTTGAGTTTTGAGGCTGTTAAATTTGTTTTGCAGCTGTTTCATCATGTCATAAGGCCTTACTGTTTCATGTTCTTCCAACCTATCTTAGCTAACCCCTTACTGCTATAGTTTAGCTATCCGGTTTGTCATGAAAACTGCATTTGTTCTGATTTGTCTATTCTGTCTCATAGCTCACTTTTATAACTTAATCCAGGCGTATTGCCCGCCCGGCACATGGTATGAGCTTAAGAACATTGGATTGTCTGGGACGTGACAACCAAGAAGGGTATCATGGTTGCCCACAAATTTGAGGATGGATATATTGTTGACGAGGTAAGAACATATCTATTTAGTCTTATATATGTTATTGGTAATTAACATTTTGATGTTTTTGCTAGGTCTTAGCTGAATCTGATGCTGAAAGGTTTGATATTAGACTCGGAGATATAATTGTATCATTCGATGGAATGAATTCGCAATCTTTGTTGGAGGTAAAAATAGACTAAACTAACAAGTTTTACTAATTGTTTTCAAATTTTCTGTACATGATTTGTGGCTTACAAAATTTATTGCAGTTGGAGCTTTATCTTTTGTCTCATGGTTGTGAATTCCTGCAGAACAATTTGGATTCAAGTTCTAAAATCATTGTTGAGGTATATTTGAAAAATGCAACGTGTAGATATTGAAGTAGGAGCTTACCATCTGGAAAAGAATTTAACAAATTTTCTTTGGTTGTTGTAGCTTCAAGTCTATGACCCTCTCGCACATTGTCATAGAAGGATAACGCTGCCCGTTGGTTTCTCATCTTCTCCAGCAGGTAATGAATTTTGAACTAAAGCATAGACAAGAGCGTGTTCACCATTTTTCAGTGCATCACGGAACATACAAAGCTGTACGCATAGCTCCATGACCATGATAGAAGTTTAATAGAACCAATTGATGTATATTTTCAGGGACAACAGATGATGGGAATATGAAGTAGGAGCTGGGCTCGGGTCTGTACAGTTTGTAATGGCTTAGGTAGCAGGCATGACGTGTAAATCGTTTTAGTGGGACATCGTACCTGATTATTATATCCACTGAGGAAGAGCTAGGCCAGACTGACATGTTTTAACTTATTTTGGCCTACTGCTGTACTCCGTATCATGTAGGTGTGGACAGCCTTGCTGTAGATGACAAGGAGGATCATATTTCTTGCGAAGGTTACTTTGTTAATGGATCGGAGGCCGGGGCTGCACCACCCGTTTGTGGTCTGACGTGTGACGTCGCTGTTGTATTCACCATATCTAAGTGCTCGATCCGGAGCAATCTCCAACATTACTACCTAAACTCAATTTGGGTAGCCACTTATTTTAATACTATCCAAATTTTGCTATCAACTCTAGCAATACTACCTAAAATGACTATCAAAAACCAATCTACTAGAGAATGATGAGTGGGCCCTATTTGTTGTCCTCCACACAATGTTCTTGCCATAGCTGTAGGCTAGGGAGCCTGCTACCGCGCAGACAGGTCGTTGCGCCACCAGCCGTGGAGAACATTGCTGCATCGGGGAGCTCTGTCTGCTTGCAATGGCATGTCCGCATGCCGTCGGCGTGTCCTGTAGCCGAGGAGGGCCATCGCGCCTCTTGGCGGCATTCCAGGAAGAAGGTCACCATGCCTGTGGTTTGCCTTGCTTTGGAAGGGTGGTCCGCCAGGCAGGGAGGGGGTGGGGAAGAACGTCGGCCCTCGTCGGGAGTCGCGGTAGAGGTAGGCGTCGGGCTCTTGCGTGTGGGATTCAACGTCCGTAGAGAAAAGTGAGGAGAGAATATTTAGGTAGCCACCCTTGAGATCATCTTAGCAGACTACCTAAACAAACTAATCCCCAATTTAGAAAGTGAGTGCAAAAAACCCGATGTCTAGCATTCTACTATTTGACCCAACATATTTGTGTGCTACCTAAATTCCCTCTCTCTCTTACTATTCGGTTGGGCCCGACGCCGCTATGAGGCTGGCGTACGAGACCGACGGCGCGACCTTGATGGGTAGCGAGAGGCCATCCCCTCGAACCGGCGTGACCCCATGGGCAACGCAGCAGGGGCCCATTCGGCGGGCTTCAACCGCATCCCCCACTCGTAACCACCCCGGCGCAGTTCTTCACGTCGGCGACAAGGGCCTTCTTCCCCGGCGGCGATGGGGTTTCTTCCTCGTCTGCGCGAGTGCAGTGTCCCCTACGGTGAGGGGCCTTCTCCCCGGCGGTCGCGGCTTCACGCACACGTGAAAGGTCCTAATGGTCGGGGGTTGAATAGCCTATTAAAATTTCTTACAACAATACTAAACAAGCAGATTAGACAATAAGATGGCGAGGCTAAATAAGCGGTGCTACGAATTAGCTAAGCAAGCCACAAGTCAAATCTATTGTCTCTAATTTCACACGAGAGCTATGTCGCTAGTTTACTCCTAGATGAACAAGCAAGTCTAACTAAATTACCACTAGGAGCTAAACAAGACTAAGCAACCTAAACAAGCTACTCAAGCTAAACAACTAAGCACCCAAACAAGAAATACTACTAAGACAAAGAGGTGCTAGAATACAATACCACCGGTGTAGTGTCGAGGTTGTAGCCAATCACCGTGTACAAGAAATATCCAACGAGCTAGAACAAGTGACACGATGATTTTTCACCGAGGTTCACGTGCTTGCCGGCACGCTAGTCCCCGTTGTGGCGACACACTCACTTGACGGTTGCTAAGCTTAATGGCCTATGCTAAATCCCCGGTGGGAGCTCAAGCAAACGATCACAAGAGAGGGTCCAACAAGCCACGAGCAATCCACTAGTGATGTCTTTCGCGTACCTCTGAAGATCTCTTGTTTGGTTTTGGCTAATTAGTGACACCTAAGGACTAATCTCTCGATGCTAAGTGTTTGACATGATTAGAGATTGGTCGTGCCGGAGTTGGTGCATTGTGATCATGGAGGATGGATCGAGGTGATCCAAAAGATAATCAAGCATGCAACTCGGTGGAGTTCGGAGATCAAAGGTCCCAAGGCAAAGGTATAAACATTGGGCTTTTGATTTTACACCCAAGACACCATAGAGGGTGTGGGTGGTTATAGGATCGATAAGCCATACTATAAAGAGGGGAAAACTTTCGTACATATCAATCCTCACGTGCCTTTAGGTTCAAGTCTCATATGCATGCATTCTAACCTAAAGTGCTAACTCCGTCCTTGGTGGAATTGGTTTTGAAAATGCTAACACATGGTGTCGAGGTGTTCTTCGACGTGTCGGCAACAAGAAACAAGTGGCGGAAGTCGGTTTGGAGCAAAGGCGAAGAAACAACGACAGAAAACGACGAAGGACTTCGCATGACTCGGGATGATGAGGGCCTTTTGACCAGGAAGCCGCGAGGCTTCAACCGGACGCACCGGTGCGTGAGTCCGGTCGAATTC
Source organism: Hyparrhenia diplandra (assembly GCA_015847255.1). Classification (NCBI taxonomy): domain Eukaryota; kingdom Viridiplantae; phylum Streptophyta; class Magnoliopsida; order Poales; family Poaceae; genus Hyparrhenia; species Hyparrhenia diplandra. The sequence continues at coordinate 264,116 of JADLZK010011798.1, forward strand.
CGATAAGGGTGTAAAACCGGGGTTCGACCCGGTCGGCCGGGCCCTGCCGGCGGATGCTTCGGTCTACCCGGCCGGAAGCATGACCGGACACGCAGCGGCCAGGACCCGGTTGAGGCCGGGGCAAATCCACCGAGGGGGTTGTCGGTTGTGGCCGGACCCACCGGCCGGACTCGCTAGTGAGTCCGGTCGAAGGCGTCGGTCGGCTGCGTAAAACCGTGGGTTTCCCCAACGGCCACATTTTGTGGTGAGGGTATTTATACCCCCTTGGCTGCCTCTTGCTCTCTCTCTTGGTCATTTGAATCATTCCTAACATCTTTGAGCAAGCAAGCAAGCCTCCCTCCTCTCTCATTCTTGATTTGAGCTTCATTCTTGAGAGAAGAGTGATCCAAGTGAATTGCATCGAGTTCTTGCATCCGGAGGCACTTGGGGATCGTGTTATGATGGTGGATTTCCGTTACTCTTGGAGGCACCGCTCCTAGCCGGCTTGGTGAAGTGGTGGAGGCGTTGGCAAGAAGAGGTGATTGTTTCTTGGCCACCTCCGGTTGGTTTGTGAGAGGATTACGCATTCCTCGTCGGGAAGACAAAGTGCAAGGAATACATTGCTCGTGCTTTGGGTACCACACTTGTTGAGTGGTGTGTTGAGGCTAGCAAGGGCACGACCTAGCTCAAACACCATCCTTGTGTTGGTCGGCACAACCGGAGACTAGCTTGTCGGTGTACAAGTGAACTCCGGGTGAACAAATCGACTTGTTCATTGTCTTCGTGTGTGGATCATCACCATCGAGTGATTGATTGTTCAACTACATCCCGGTGATTGGTTCATAGCCTCTACAAGTCGGTATAACTAGTTTCTCACTCTTGCATTACTTCTCTAGTTTACCTTGAGTAGTGAGCTAGCACTTGCTTGTGTAGGTTGTTCTTGCTAGCATAAGGACCATATTAGGATTGCTCATTAGCTAGAGTAGTGACATAGACTTTGAGTGGACTAGAGATCATAGAATTATTTAGTCTTGTCACTAGAAGGCTTGCTTGACCATTAGAGCTAGTGCAAACCGCTTTACGCCGTGTTTTATACTAATCGGTTTGTTTAGTTGACCTTGTAGAAAATTTTTATAGGCTATTCACCCCCCCTCTAGCCATCTAGGACCTTACAACCTCCCGCGGGGTAAGGCTCAACCCCTCACAGGTCCACCGGTGTGGCCTCGAACAAGCTCCAATCGAGCTCAACACCGCCTCTTGCTCCAAGCCGCTAGGGAAATGGGCAAATTCCCAAGAAAACAAGAATCCCGCGGCTTTTCCAAGGATGAAGTGCCTCTAGATGCAATCACCAATGCAATGCACTTCTATCACTCTCAATCTCACCAAGAATTCGAGTTAAGGATTGAGAGATGAGTGGAGAGGAGTCTCAAGTGCTCACAAGCAAGTTAGAGTGTTCAAATGTGCAAGAGAGGGGTAAAAGACCCGACCATCCAAGTATTTAAAGGCCCCCTCTCAAAATGGAGCCGTTGGGGGGTTTTCTAGCGACTTGGCCGGACTCGCCGACGGGGATGCACCGGTGGGTCAGGTCCAACTTCGGTCGCTTGATCGGCCATCGTCCGGTGGGTCTGTGAGCCCCCGGCCCACTGGTGACGGCGTCCCTCTTGTGTCGATCCGGCTTCCGGTCGACACCGAAGCATCCGGTCAAGGAGTCCGGTCCACGCATCCGGCCAAAACCGGTTGCGGGGCTCTACGCGAGACGCCTTGGCCGGAGCCCACGTCAATGGCGCCGTGCATCCGGTCACCCTTTTTCAAACAAATTCTTCAAGTCGTTGTTGCCCTTTGCTTCAACCTTGCTTCGCCTCTTGCCATATGTTGCCAATACGTCGAAGATGATACCGTTATCACATATGTTAGTGTGTCGATAAGTTAGGCAAGATCGAAGTTAGTGCTCTCATTGTCCTAAATGCAATATGCAAGTCAATTGGACCTAGAGACACTTCACCAAAAGGATTGTCGTGGCATCCCCTCTTGATAGTCGGCTATCTATCCTATAATGTGATCACACGCTCTATCGTGTCTTGATCACCGAAAGGAAAAACCCTATCAAGATACCTTTGCCTTGATCTCGGGTTCCTCTCAAGCCGATCACCGAGCTTGACGATCCATCATGTCCACCGTCATCGTCCATGTTCATGATCATCATGCTCCTTGTCATCCGTCTAATCCTATCTCATAAGTCACGCAGTTAGACCAAGGGATTAGTCCAACAAGTGTGTCATCAATTTCCAAAACCAAACATGAGATTTCAGCATGGCACATTGGCGGCGGCGAGCATCCCGCAATGGGCATGGCCCAAACCTCCCATGGCGCAATGCGGCTTAGGCTCGGCGTTAGGGCCGGCTCTAGGGGTGGGCGGGCAGATGCGCCGGTCGGGGGCCATGAAGATGAGGGGCCCAAGATCATATAAACAAGGGGCCATGAAGATGAGGGGCCCAAGATCATATAAACAATTAGTTCATGTAATTATCTACTTGCGAATTGGCTTGTAGTCCAATGGTAGGGCGGTCGGTGGGGCGCTACCCACCGGGGTTCAAATCACGGTGCTCGCACCTTTCTGGGATTTTCCCGAGGATTTTTCAGCGTTATTGCATTAAGTGGTAGCGGCGTTCCGTCGGGAACGAGGCGCCCATGGTGACCCGGGAATCTCGGAAAAAAAAAAATTTCGATCCTTCCGGAGGTGCTCATAAGGGTAGGGTTTCGCGTCACGTGTGTTCTTAGGGGGAGAGTGCGCGTGCGTGTTGTGGCGTCTGCGTTATCTTTGTGTAATTTCAAAAAAAAATGTAATTATCTACTTGGTATAAAATAAGTTTTTTTTTCATTTGTAGGCCCATAAGAATTAGCAAAGTAACCCAAGCTGGCTCACCTCGTAACTTCATTGGTCCATTTGTATGTTTGTAACATCATCGTCCATGATCCATTCATCCATTGATTGGAGCCCCACGTGACATTTCGGTTTTGTTCAATCGCTGATCAACCGTTCAATTATGCCTCAAGACACAATCACTCAACTAGTTAGAAGGATTACAAAATTCTAATTCAATTTTTTATTCGAATATCATAGATGTTACCTAGCAAATATTTGATGGGTGCTCAGAAAATAAAAAGAAGAAAAGCAACAAAAAAACAAGGCCGCGAAATCACGAAGTCACTCAAAAGATTGGGGACATCAACATGTTGCGGGGACGTCGATGCCAATGAAGAGCAAAATTTAGATCTTGAAGTTGATGCCAATGATCATACTCGAGGCTCTTGGATATTTTGGGCGACATTGATCCCGATAAATTGAAGATTTTGCATCAAGAAATGCCCATAGGCGGTTTTATCAAGGAACTAAACCACTACGTCTTATTTGAAGTAATTATAATGGTTGCTATTTTTTTTGTTTTTTATTACAGCATTGTTATGTTTCGTGGCCTAAACTTGTACTAGTTTAAGGGCATTGTTAGGTTTTTATTACATCATTGTTAGTTTTTATCGAGAAAATATATATATATATATATATATATATATATATACGCAATGGCAGCTTATTCTACACCTCGGTGTAGAATTCATTCTACACCCATCGGACCAAACACACCCACAACCACCCTAAGGCTTCGTTTGGTCATCGTATTGGGTAGGTGGAAAGGGCCCAATCCACGCCCCAAAGTGGAAAACAGCCCACTCCAGGGTGTATCCATCCACGCCCAATCGAAATCGCATTTGGCCGCCGTGTGGGGGAAGTGGATCGCGGCCGATCCACGCCAACCCGCTTCGTGAGAAAAAATCTCCACCCGTGGCGTGGGCGGGCGTGGGACGCGGCGGCTCACGTCTCGCATCAGGCGGGGCTCCCCCTCGCGAACGAGATCCTCTACGGTTGGACAATGAACCGTCGTCTCTACGGTTGGACAATCTCTGCCGTTTATTTCTCATCCAACCATCGGCTCAGTAAGTAAGTCTAACGAGGCCTCCAACCGGCCCACATAAGCCCATCGTGGTGCATTCCATCCGGCAAAGAACGATCGGCCAATCCCAGCGTATCTACTTTGCCGCCTGGGACCATGTTTTTGGCGAGAGTAGTGGAAAGCGGCGTGTGGCGGCGATCCGATTCTTTCGCTCCTGCTGGTGCTCTCGATCAATCCGTTGCATGTTGGTGCTCTCCATCGGTTAGTAATAATTGTCGAAATCTCTACACTCATGTCACCTCTTGCTGCATGCGGTGTTGCTCTAGGTTTATTGTTTTTATTCTTGATTCTTTGGATTTTGCTAGATCCGATGAATTTGAAGGAATCGATATGGAAGCTTGATTGAAGATTGTTTTTTTTCATATTTAAGATGGAAGAAAAAAAAAGGTGTGTAATGTGATTTTTTTTTTTGTGGTCCAACTAATTTGGGGATAGATTTCGATTGTTCGGTTCACCACCTAATATGATGTCATCTATATTTATTTTCTTGTAGAGAGGGTACGCTTCCTAATCTTTTTACCTCAAGTTGGCATGGAGTTGATTACTATAGATGAGGCTTGGATGTTTTGGATTAGCTGCTATGGGGGTCGAGAGAAAGGCTTTGAGGTGAGGAAAAGTTACACAAATAAAAGAAAGTCGGATGGAAAGATTAGTTCCCTTGGTATGTTTGTACAAATGAGGGTCCTGAGAAAGCCGGATAAAAGAGATCATCTAACAAAGTGTCCAAGAGCTGAAACTAGAACCAAGCTGTGAAGTTAGGTATGGGGCTTATAATGGACAAGAATAATGGAAATTATAAAGTGGTCGACGTGGTTTTGGAACACAATCACACCCTTCATCGCCACAAACCTCACACTTAATGGTGTCCCGAGAGAAAAATTTCCACGATTACAAGGTTTTGAAATTGAGACGGTGATGATCTTTGGAATTGGGCCCAAAAGTTTGCTCATGAGTTGGCTTGCATCCAAGTTGGTGGCTCGGTTAATCTCAGTTATACTCTTCAAGATCATAAGAACTATTTACGGGCAAGCGACAGCGGGGAGATGGCATATGGTGAAGCAGGAAGCATGCTTATGTATTTTAGGGAAAAAAATTCTTCGAGAACCCATCATTTGAGTATGCATTGCAGATGGATCGGGAAGAACAAATTGCAAACATATTCGGGCTGATGCTAAAATGCTCACTTGACTATGCATATTTTGGTGATGTTGTGGGTTTTGATACTACCTTTGGTACAAATAGGGAGAGTTGGCCTTTTGGCGTATTTGTTGGGTTTAATCATTTTAGAGAAACAGTGGTGTTTGGTGCTTGTCTCATATGCGATGAGACATTTGAATCTTTCAAGTGGCTATTTGAGACCTTCTTGAGAGCCAATAATGGCAAGCAACCCAAAACAATATATACCGATCAAGATTATGCAATGGGAAAGGCAATTAAGGCAGTCTTTTTTTAGAATCATGGCATGGTGCATTGCACTTTTCACATTATGCAAAATGCCGTCAAGCATATACTTGAACTAGCCGACAAAGAATCGATGAATCGGATGATTCTCCCAAACAAGAAGTAGATGACAACGATAAAGAACCAAGTATTCTCTCGGATTTTTTAGTGCATGTATGTATGAGTATGAAGATGAAGCAACATTTGAAGAAGCATTTAACAACATGAGGTCAAAGGCAAACAAACAAACTTGGTTGGATAGTATATACAAGGAAAGGGAAAAAAATGGGGCTGAATGTTATATGAAGGATGTGTTCACATTAGGGATGAGAAGTACACAACTTCGATTGAGAGTTTGAGCGGCGACCTAAAGCGACATTTCAAATCTGATTTTGATATGCTTAGATTTCTCAAGCAATTTGAAAGGGTTGTGGAATATAAAAGAAAGAATGAATTGCAATCTGAATTTGATTCAAGAAAAAATTACCTAGAATCAAAATGAGGACACCTATGTTAATCAAGCTAGCAAGTTGTACACACCTTGTTTTTTTGAAGCTTTTGAGTGAATATGAGAGATCAATGGTAGCATGCACCACAACATTGGAAGGAACAAATGAATATCTTGTAGCAATTGGGAGTCTAGATGAAAATTTCACCTTAGAGAAGGAGTACAAAGTCATTGGTGATCCATTAGAACAGACTAGTACATGCGGTATGTGGGCAATTCAATAGAGTCGGAATACTATGTGGCCATGCTTTAAAAGTCCTTGATTTGATAAATATCAAATTACTTCCCACACACTATGTCTTGAAGAGATGGACGGGAAGCGCCAGTGGAAAAAGTATAGGACAACAAAGGCCGTGACATAATAGAGAATCCAAAATTAGATGAATTGTTGAACTACAAAGATATGGCTCATAAATTCAACAATTTGGCACATAGAGTTTGCAAGCCATCCGGCATGCATCATGTTAGTAAACAAAGACACACTTGACATGCTTTCGGCAAGCAAATTGAAGAAAAAAATGAATGGTGTTACAAGCCACGTGAATCCCATCATCACTCCCACCAATGTTACGATTGCCTAATGAATTGTTGAGTACTGACAAGCCTAAAGAAAAAAAGAGGTGGAAACAAAAACCTCAAAGCGCAAAAAGCTTGGTACGAGAAAGAAACGCAATTGTGCGAAAAAGGGAGTTAAAAATAAAGAAAACAATACAAAGGTGTCCGACAAGAAAAAGGAAAATGTTCAAAGGTATCGACAACACATATCTCTCTAACTATTTTATTCTCTTGTTACGATCGAAACAACATATCGATTGTCTCTAGTTGTATCCATTGCAAAAGGTTTCAATAATATTTAAGTATTTGATTCTCTTTTTATTTGAAGGAGCAAGAAACTATACAAGTGATGGGCGACGATGCCACCACACCCAAAAGTCATCTTTGCCACGAGGAAGGAATTTCGAACAATATGCGGACATTAGTTCCTTCTCTCAACTATTGAGCGGTAATGACAGATGGTGTTATTGGTGAATTCTAGTAGTTCAGATCATCCATGGAATATATGGCTCACCAACAGCAATGCCATCATGTTCAGTTTCGGTTCTGTAGCTCAAGTGTAAATATTAGCAGTTTGCTAGTAGCTTTTGTACCAATATTGTATCAGGTTGGATGACAATGAACAGATAATCAGCAACAGCTTTTGTGCAATGCAGTGACAAATGCATTCCAAACATCTATGTATAAACCAATGTCATCTTACAATGAGTGGAGTGACAATTTACAATTTGCTAACATTTACACAGAATAGAGCACCTCAAGCACATTTTACAGTAATAAGCATCTTCCTAAGTCTTTGAACACCACAAGCGGCTTGCTATGAGGCGGCACTACGGCAGCATCAACTACCAGTATGTATGACGCCGGCGTGCAGTTGCGTTGACAGAAGATTGTGAGCATGTCCTCGCAGCTGTAGGTGACGACAGGCCCAGGGGCCGGAGCCTTGGCCGGGAGGAATTCCTGCTGCGAGCTTGACGCAGTTCTTGAACTCTGGGTGGCACCCCTGCACGTGCATCGCGGTGGCGGGAAGATAAACGCCGGCGTGGTGACGAACTCGCTCGCGCGAACAGCATGGCGTAGCAGCTTCGTCGGCGAACTCGTGCGTCGAGGAACGACGGCCGGAAGGGCGCGCGCTGTGCCTGGCGAGGACGCAGCGCCCGATCCGGCGCGGCGCTAGAGGAAGACGGGATTAGTGGCGCGCGGGCGGGGGAACGAGAGCCGACGATGGAGGAGCCGCGCGCCTGCGGAACGAGCGGCGGCGGCGGCGGAGGTCGGAGTCACGAGGGATTCCGACACGAGAGGATAAGAATGCTCACGGGATGGTGTGATGGGCTCACATGGGCCGGTAAGAAGCCTCTTAAATTGAGCTTTCTGAGGGCACGCTTCGATCTAAAATCAATGGCTCAGATCAGAACTGTAGAGACAAGTTGGAATTGTCAACCGTAGAGGATCTCGTTCCCTCCTCGCGCCGCCGCCTCGCGCCCCATCCTCCTCGTGCAGCTCCTCCATCTCCGGCGAGCGCAGGTACATGGCCTCCGTTTCCTAGAGGATCTCATCCACACCTCCATCCCCTTCTCTCACCTAGTTTCGTTGTTAGGGTTTGGTACACGGCGGCGGCGACGGCATTGGTTCCTGCCGGCGGCGGTTGTTTAGCTTGAAACGGGTATGTTCTCCGCCTCCTGCTCGGCCTAATCCTCTCCTCCATCCCCTTCTCCTCACCGGTTTCGTTTTGTATGCAGCGGCGGCGGCGGGGCACCGGTTTCCTCATCTCTTTTCTTGCTCCTCCTCCGTTGCCAACTACAGTTTGACTTCTCCTGCTCCTACTCCGGCCTAGTCTGAGGTGCTCACGTCTCCAAGTTCGGGATCTGCTGTGGTCTAGGATCTACACCATCTCGACAAGAAGGCTTTCTTTTCCAGGTTTAGCCAGATCTCCCTCCCTCCCGTTGGTAGATTCTGTCTCTTGCATTGATTGCTGCCTGCATTTTCTAAAAAATTAGTAAATCGTGCATGATGCTAAAGATAGACACTATTTGTAAGTTATGAATTTATCTGAATACGTGAGTACAAGCCAATTTATATTATCTTTTCCAAATCCAAACTTATATGATGTTTGCTTTTTATTCAATCAGTATGCGCATTGGTCTCTGTCTTTTTAGAACCTAGAATTAATTGAGCACGAGCAAGGACACTAGTGTTGGATCGTAGCATCCATACGCATGCATGTCTCTCTCGTTAAGCCTGCTAGCTAGCTAAGACTGCCGCCTACAGATTGTGCTTATTTGTTCCCCCTGCTATCTTAGAGTAGCAACTTTGTTAAATTTGTTGTTTTGGCAGAGAAAGTAGTATGCAGTAATGAGGATCAGGAGTACTGACATATCCTAAGATTAAAAATAAGTGAAGCATGTGTGAGCTTGTTAATGTAGTGAGATATGCTAAGATAATCCATGTGATTTTCAGCCATCCGTGTAGCAGGCAAGGCCTATTTGCTTTTTTTTTTTTTTTTTTTTTGTTTAGTAAATAGGCAGTACTGTTGATCTCACTTGGCTGTAATTGAGTGTGCATGACCTTGCAGCTATTGTTGGCTTGTTGCTGTGTTCATACTCTAGTTAAACTAAAATTGAATTCTTTGTGTTTTTCTTTAGTCAAAATACCAAACATATTTTGAGTGATGGTAGTACAAGATATTTAACTTGTGCTTGACTTGGTTGTGACCTGTAGTCTAGTCGCTGGTCATGTACAATACCTTGCGTTTCGTAGCTTCCTGTATGCGACGGAGGAATGATGAGTGGTGATCTCTTTATTACTTTTACATTAAATTGAATTGCCTGGTTGTGTACGCATCAACATTATTGATACTAGTAGGACTCTCCGCGCGTTGCTGCGGGAAGCAATTAAGTAAGTTGCTAGACAATAACCAAGATTCAGACATGTTACAGTTCTGATGAACTGAAATAGTAAGTTGCTAGCCAGTAACCAAGATTCAGAAAAAGAGGCATTATCTGGACATGGTACAGTTGTGATTATCTGAAAGTTTAACATTTGAGATCATAATTGCTGAACTCCAAGAGTAGAAAGAAAAGCTGGTAAAATATTGCTGTCCATGATCTGACAACATTGGTAAAATATTGTTGTCCATGATCAGTCAAAGATTTGCATCTGAAATTTGTGAGATGAAAACAAAAGAAGAATGGCTGCACCAAAAGCGGGGTCTTGCTCAAAGCAACAACCACATAATTTGGATTGGAGATGATCATTCATTTTTAGAGCAGAGCCCTCAGCCTGTTGTTGTTCAGTTTCAGAGCCAAGTTAACTGAATCTTCACAGATCTCTGGGATCTGTCACCGGTATCCCTCACAACCAAATACACCAGCTTTCTTTTCGCAAGGAACAAAACACATTCAGCTAACTACACATGACACTGGAGCAAGTATTATGTACAGTTCCATTTCTTGATTCTCTTTGCAAATTTGTGTACGGTGAACAAAAAGCATACAGATTTGGTATAACAAACTGTGTAGCGGCGCGTGCACAATTGTTTTTGTCGAAAACCTTGTCTCTCCAAAAGTTGCGGTTGATTTCTCCGGTAGCCGATAGAATAAAAGAAACCTGCAAAGAAAAAAAACCCCGGTTATCCTATGATCAACATGCCAAACTTTTTTTTCTTTAAATAAGATCGATGGTTCACAGTCAAGGAATCTTCCGGATTTTCTAATCAATCATTATTTGTTTGTTTATCTACACGTGACCATCTACCACCTATTAATAAACAGTTAAAATTTAGATAGATAAAGAGGACTGAAGTTTGTTAGGACCGACACTTGAATCATTAGTCCAAGGAATATGAGCGCAATTTAATTTTATTTGTAACAATCCAACACTCCTATTCAACAGGCGGGTTTAAATATTTTCCCTGTTTAAATAAAGAATACGATCTGCAAGTAGAACTGGAGAATTGGAAGGACATGTAGTTACATGACGTCAGTGCTGAGATCTGGCTGTTGCGTCCCCATTCCTTTGGCCCTTGACCTTGGCTTCGACCTCAGAGAGAGCCTTCCTCACGTCCTCATTCTCCGGCAATTCTTGGATCAGGACCTGGTAGTATCTCAAGGACGCTTCCCACCTCTCCAGCTGAACACCACAAAGACAATGGCAAAGTGAGATCAACAGCTAGCGTCTGTGCAGTTGCAGTGAAACCTTTCATTGTGTTGCTTTCAAATAAGGCCCGCTTCCAGGGGAATTTCAATAGGTGTGCCATAATCAATGTTTTTAAATCAGTATGGTACAGAGAACCTTAACAATAATCTAATATGCTAGTGAGGATCGAAAAACAATAAGAACTCGTTTTAAGTTAAAAATGCATTTGATGACCCTCGGCGTGAAGATAAGCCATCCCGCGTGCAGTGCCCAGAGCTATTTTCACCATGCATGGTCTCCCCAGTCCAATGGGGTTCTTCCAACAGTTTTATTCCCTGTGTTTCAATCAACAATTAGTCTGCTATCATATAATTTCGTTTCAATAGAAATATTAGTCAAACTTTCAGAACCGGTGAAACAATTGGAAATAAAAGTGGAAATGCTATAGAAGTAAAACTTAAATAACTTCTCATTTGGTGACCCAAGTCCGAAAATCTCAGTAACCAATTAAATGTGTGCTATCCAAGCAAAAGGGAACAAATCCATACTTAAAGAGAGATTAGATAAAATAGAAATGGAAACAAACTGCTAATAAAATCACATAGTTTTCAGGTCACGGCGATTCAGTAAGTTCAGATCACACCCAAATGTGTCTAAACATGAATGATAGATACGCAACACACAGCTCTCCTAATAAAATCACATAGTTTTCAGATCACGGCGATTCAGTAAGTTCAGATCACACCCAAATGTGTCTATCATAGATACACAACACAACATTAATCAACCAGCCTTATAGTATAATAAATAAAAGAAAACCAATAGAGCTACTGTACCCCCGATTACCTAGAAAGACCAAAGCGACTTATTTGGAACAGAGGGAGTAGCTTACTATAATCTATATAACACAAAATTTTCTCTATAATCAATGTAAAGCATCCCCACTTTCAGAATTCAATGTAGGTATCTATCTTGCGTCCTTGTGATTTCAACTAAACTTTTATTGACAACGAGGATAAAGAAAAGATTACGCTTGCGGCGCTATTCATGCTTCACTTCACTTGCAACACAGTCAAAAGCGAAACATGAATATGTTTTTCCCAAGCTTAGTGTTGCCAAAGCATCTATTTTAATTCAATTCTTTCAAGCTGCAGTAAGCTAATAGCTTTAATTTTCAAAAGTAAATTTCAATCTAACATCCCGACGGGTAACAAAATGTAAAATAATTGAAATAGGTTATCGAAATGAAGGACATACCATGCAAAGCAGCACAAAGGCTACCTAATAGGACATAGTCATACACCAAGTGTTTATCGTCCTTGGAGTAGTAATAAGCACGCAATGGGACAGTGTTCTGATGCTGAACCTTGCTAATTAGCTCCGTCTGCTGTTCAAATTCCCTCTTTCCCGCCACCACTTCCTTCAATCTCTTGGCCACCACTGTTGTTCCATCCTCTAGAACAGCTTTGTAGGTAGTTCCATAACTTCCTTTTCCAAGGACTTCAGCCGAAGCCCTCAACAGATCCTCCAAGTCAGAATAATATGAACATCCCTAAAAGAAAAACAGTTTATTTTTCTCCGCTTCTTGAATACCACTGTTGTATTCCCCCTTGGATTTTTCTCCTCTTCCACCTGCAATATCCTTTCCTTTGGATGAAGATGACGCTGCGCCAGGCTCTGCATCTATCTTTCTTAAGATGCATACCAAGAGGATGAGGATCCAAAAAGGGTCCCAAGCTACAAACTTATTTATGACCACAAATTTCAAGCAAAGTTAAGATAAAGTTAAGATAAAAAATCAAAATCGAGCAACTTGAATCAGGAAGCTGTCTACAAACTCAGTTGCCAACCCAATCTACAACTGTGAGCACAAACTTAATCACCAAGCAGTACTTAATAGACCAAAATGATTTAATGAGCTCGAAATTAATGCCATCACTTTGAAGACCATCTATAGGCGTCAGTTGTGACATATTTTCCCCCAAAAAAAAAAAAACTCCATTGACTTTTCAGATCTTATTATCCGCGATCTGAAAATATTATATGTGTATTCACCAATTATGCGATCAATGTTCAAATAGCATTTCAGTCATCTTTGGCTGCACTTTCGTGCATAATGGATACAATCTACTTCCTCATAGACAATCTACTTCCCGATATTTACAACTCAGAGATCCAATCAACTTCCTCATTAATAAGCGGTGAAATCCATTTTGCAAAGAAAAAAAAAATAAATCTATTTGTCCCAAACCAAATGCCTAACATAATCCACTCAATCTGTAAACATCATTAAGCGTGGTATGACAGCCATCTTGTACCACACTTCGGGAACACGCATAAAAAGCAGAGTCCAGGCAAATTAAACCCGACTTGTAGGGTTTAAAATGCACGAGATGAGATAATCAACAACCTACCGGCTGTCCTTGGTTTGCCTGTTATACTAAATCAAAACAAAAAAAAATGTTCTTTCTCTGGATTGCAGATACTATATGTAACAGGTAAAAAAAACTTATGAACAGCGAAAAAAGTCAGGACAGGAGGGAGGGAGAGCGCAGGTATATATATGTTGTTTGAAGAAACTTGATTTGGACAACGAACTTGATTAAAAGATTAAAGGGTATTCTTCATGATCAATCTTGACAAGCGGCACAAATTAAGCATCCTAAAATTCTGTGTGATGTTCCCTGCAAAATTAGAGGGTATTGTTAATGTCAATTATTTACAAACTGGAGTTACAAAGCAGAAAAGAGTTTATTCTCTGGATTGCAGATACAATATCGAACCTGATTTCAAGATTACAGGGGTATTGTTGATTGATCAATCCTGATAACCAACACGAATCAAGCATGAATGCCAATTATTTCCAAATTCAAGATACGAACAGTATTGAAGAAGAAAGCACTTGTGCCTTCGATGGGGCTGAGAACTTGAGAGGGCATACTTATGTAATTCGAGATACCAACAAAGATTGAAGAAGAACGACTGCGCTGCCATCGATGGGGCTGAGAACTTGACAGGCATACTTATGTACTGTACCATATGAATCATAGAAGCCATGTAACTGAAGTCCAGAAGACCAAGAGGTAGGTGCCAATGGACGCAACAGAAGATGAAGCGAAGCGGACGGCAAATCACGCCGAGGGCCTCGGCGGAGAGGGGCTGCGCGAGCGACAGGGGAGACTTAAACGAACGGGACAGGATGGTGACGGCGATGCAAGGGGCTGCGCGCGCCAACGGAGAACGGCGACGGTGAAGGTGGCTGCGCCGCTGACGGGAACGGCGAGGGTCACGGCGCCGTGAGGGGGATCTGGCGCCGACGGGGACGGCGGCGGGTACACAACAGCGGGAAAGTGGAGGGGCGGCGCTGGATCACAGAAGGAAACAGATATGGACGGAGCTAGGCGTAGGCGCAGACGGGGACGGCGGCATGCACGCGCGGGCGGGAAACAGGACCGGCGGGAAACGCACGGACGGGGAAACAAATGCGAAGTGGACGAAAGAGTTTTACGGTGGCGTGGCTTCACGAGCCCAGAGAACTCCTAAGTGGGGGTTTCCCATATAGAAGGTTTAGATATACTAGTACCAGTAATGAGTCCATATCGATTTTAAAGAACCAATTCTGCAGAGTAATAAGTATATATAGTGTTTCGAAAATGTAGTAAGTATTCTGGATATGACTTGAACAAACTGATTTGTTTCGCAAGTGATTTGTAGTGTTATATATTCAGAATTAGTGATACCTCTGTCTTAAGAAAAGATGGCTGTAGTATTATATATTCAGAATCTGCTGCTTCGCCTGAAACTGAAACCAAGTTAGTTGCTGGTTTCTTTAGTATTTACCATGATATATACTAGTACCAGTACTACTACCTATTTGTGGATGGCATTGGTGCAGACTTTGAATTTTCTTGTAACGTAGTCATCATTAGAATAAAACTTGCCTTTCAATGAGTGCTGCTTGGGTGATACAATGCTTTGAAAGTTGGCATTATATCTTCTGGTTGTTTTGCCGTTAAATTATGATATGTTACTTAAAACTGAAATCTTCCCCTTGTCCCCTGATTTGTTTGCAGGTTCAAGTTTACTTAATCGCTTGGTGCCCACAAACAAGGTACATGTTTCTCACCTTGAGGTTTGGTCGTGTCATCTATGTGTTGTACTATCTGTGCCTCTACTAGATGCCTACCTGCTTAGTAGCTGCAGCCTGCAATTGCAGTATTGCTTAGTAGCTCCAACCTGCAATTGCTTACTATCTGTGCCTCTACTAGATGGCAACCTGCAACCTGCAGGAATGAGAATATTTTGTTGCATAGTATGGAACTGAATTTCTGTAGCATATATATCATAATTATTTCACAACATATACCAGTGTTGTTGCAGATTGGTTTGCACTTTGTTTGGTCCATTTACATGTCTAGCATTCAGGTTAGACTTCTAGCTTTCATTAAACCTCTTTTTTTGAACTTTCCAGGTGATTCAGGAGGAGGATGCTTGGGAAGCCTGTGCTGTTTTCCTGCTTTCATGCTTGTGGAAGATTGAGTTTGTGGCAAAGGGGAGGGGAAAGAGAGTAATTAGTACAAATGGTCCTATGCTGGTGCTGTCTCTAGTGTAGTTATAGTTCAGCTTCATTATAAACTATCCTTTGTTTAAGTAGAGAAGATCAGGTTCTTAAATGAAGGGTTGCCATGAGGGGGCTGCTTTGCAGACAAATTTTGTCCTCTTTATTTATTTATCTTACATTTTATTATCAGATATGGAGCTGGAATCATGTGTTTATATATGCACAAGTGTGTTTCTTTGTAAAATTCTCAAGATCTATTTGGAGCTGTCTAGTTTCTTTTTTTTTTCCTATAAAACTTGCTAGGCTATTATCTGGAAGTTTATAGATTTTTGTTTTTATTTTAAAATTTATTTTGAGTTTATTTTGGCTTGTGTCTTACATACGTAGCTTGTCTGTATGTAATTAATCTTCGAAATGATGAAAGACAAGCCAAAATAAACTGTCTTTCTGTTGACAGTAGCAGCGGGTTGTCTTTCTTGACAGTAGACAGTAGCAGCGGGTCACTCAGTATAACCACGTCCTTCCAAACGCTGACAGTAGCAGTGGGGCAACCCATGCGTGGAGGGGAAGGGATCGGGTGGTGCACGTGGTTGTACCCAATCCACGCTTGGGTGTCATTACAGGTATAATCCACACACTTGCAGCCAAACGAAGCCTAAACTAGATTGAACCCACCTCCACCGGCCAAACCCGTTAATGAACCCCGCACCCGCCCGCACCAGGCTTCTATCGTACTTGATCCCGACCCATCCCCCAACCTTTTTTCTCTCGAAGCGAGCGCGAGCCGTGAGCGGCGCGAAGCGACGCGAGCGGCGAGCGCGAGGTAGCGCTGGGTGGGGCGGAGCAGCAGCAACCGGAGCGGCGGCGCGCACGGCGGGTGGAGCAGCGCTTGACCGAGGCGTGCGGAGATGCAGCGCGGCCCGTCCCATCCATGCTTCCTCCATGAGCGCGAGCCGCCTTGGAGCGCAGCCGTCGGCGGCTAGCGCGAGGTGACCCGCGGTGCATATAGCACAGAGCGAGCGGCGCTCGGAGCAGCGGCGAGCGCAAGCACGGCAACAGCAGCGAACGCGAGGTGAGATTTACATCTAAAAACACCCTCTGCCCTATTACTAACTGAAAACACATGATTCAGTAATCTGGGATTCCATCCCAATCTCACACAGTGTGTATGATTTCCTCACTCGAACTCAGTAATTTATGTTCCCCAACTCTAGGGTTCCTCGGTTTTTTGGAGCTTGGAACTGACTGACATTCTATTACTCTGAGTTACTATTGTCCAACACATTGTGTGTGATTACTGACAAACTATTGCCCAACATAGCAGTGCATCGCAGTGGTTCTTCCCTCAACAAAATAGAATTGGTGGTTAGCAATATTACTGCACCTTGAATTGGTGGTTATATCCCCATGAGCTAAATGCTAAATTGGATAGCCACTTCCAAAAATGCCTATTAGTAGCTGGAATTTGACAAAATAGAAACATCATTGAGCTCGTGCTGCAACCAATGAGTCTTGATTTACTGACGACACACAAGCTGGCTGGGGCTATTCAGCGAGTAGTACAGACGAGCTTGCTTCTCGTTAGTCATAGTTTGGGCTTTTGCAGTGGTTTCTTGCTTCGTAAATCTATCTGCTATTTACCCTGCTGCTTCAAGATGTGTCCGAGGCAAGCAGGGGCCAGAGCTTAGTTTGGTAGCGACAGGAGACGTGGGTGGGGGGAGGGCAGGGTGGGTGCAGGCCAGGAGTAAAGCATGTTCTATACACACATCGACAGTAGGATCACATTGCATTAGCATGGTGACAGGGTCAAGTCGCTCACATCAACACACTATCCAACAAGACCAGTTCAGACTCTAGGAACACAGACATCATTCCAGCACCACTGCGCCTCCAAATGGCCCTCTTCATTGTTCCACATTGGCCTCCTCAAGTTGCATCATCGGCCCAGAAATTGCAAATCTCTTCAACGTGGACCGATTTTTCTTACTGTACTGATGTGGTTTATAACATGGATGGCATAGCTATTAAGTAGTGAGCTAAACTGAGCATGATTGGAATCCAGCAAGACCAATACTTGATATTGATACTAAAATTCTGACCAATCCCCATGAATCAACAAAAGCAAGAGACAACATATCAGTAAAATTCACCTTATAGAGCATTGAAAATACATACTTGTGCCTACTGAATGTAATTGAATATATAATTACAGAGTTGCTTTGGGTGTTAAAAAATAATTGAGCTACTGAAGTGTTGGTTTTTATAGTGATTGCTCAAAATAGCTCATGAACTTATTACTTGTGATGGTAAAAATTACTAAAATACTAAAATACTTGTCTTCTGTTGTTCACAGGGTGGTGATTCTGAAAAAAAACTGTAGTTTGTTCAAGATTATAAGATGCACTTTCAAACACTGGAAGCTGCATATGAAATTATACATAGCATACTCAAAGGTTGTCGGTTAATCCCAAAAAAGAACAAAGAGGGATCCAGTAGGAAATCTTCTTGCTCATTCAAGGGAAAGCACAAATGATTTTGATATCTCAATGGTTACTAAAGTGGCTTGTGAATGTGCTTATGGAATTACTGGTACCATGAGTGTCCTTATACATGTAGCATGTGGTTTTGCTGAACTAAACACGACTTTTGTTAGTTTTTTTTTATCCTTGCTCAGTAATTATTGCACAATGTACTAGCTAAGAAGTTGTTTTGCAATCTTCAGATATGGATCATGGTGATCTTGCAGTGAGTCCGAGCTCAACAGTGAGCTTGGTCAGTGCTTATCCCCTCAAAATTTACTGTTACTGGATGACTGTTGGTATACATGTACTTACTGGACTATTACTGAACACTTGAGGGTGAACTTTAAACTACAACTTAACACATGAAGGGATAGAATTATGGAAGGAACAAAATGAATGATGTTACTGAGCACATATAGACTAAAAGGGACAATTACTGAGCACATATGGATTATTGAAGCTAATGGGAGGCACTTCTAAATCCAAAAGGCATCGATGACTACTGAGGCTATTGGGATGCATTACTGAATCGGCTACTGAAGTTAATGATTGAAGCTGATGGGATGCTCAATTACTGAATCCAAATGATAAAAATATCAATTACTGAACACTACTACTTGTACATTTCTATTAGTAATTTTTCAAATTACTAGATATGGTTCTATACATTGTATATATAATTGCATGATTACTGAATCAACAAAAAACTGAACTACCAATGGCATATTATTGCAGTACTAAACATACAAGAAGTCACCAAGAGGGTACAAATTACATGCAAAGGAGTATACAAGTAGTGCTTGAAGAGAACGATGTCTTTAGCATGTACTTATACAAACATGTTAGCTTCAACTACTACCACTAATTAACAAATAAACTTCTTCTCGGGTATGTAGTCACTTACAAAAATACTGAAACTGAGCACTAACATGTGCTACACCGTACAAGTTTCTAGCAAATGACAGAACAAAATCGATTTTATTTTTTACAGAAATCCCATGCACACATCCACTTGCTTCATGATGGTAGCCTCAATGACTATAGAACTCTGCTCGCATAATTGAGTACGCCATCTTGAGCAATGAAAAAAGATTGAAATAACTAGAGAAAATTGTCATGGGGACACACAGAGCAGATAGCTTGCATTGTAGAGTTTCATGTCGCATGGAATTCCAGCCATCGTTGTAGCTTGCAACCTCTTTTAATATGATTCTGAACATAATAAGGCTGACCATGAATCCTAATCTCAGAAATTACTGACCATAAATTACTAAGCATGTATTAATGAGCAAAAACCACAGACCATAATCTCAGCAGACGCTCCGAACCCTAATATCAGTAAACGCTAAATACACACTATAATCTCAGTACACACTACATACACTAAACTCATTACACACCATGAACCATAAACTTCGGCCAAACGCCATAAACCCTAAACTTCGGCAACCACCATGAACCCTAAATTCAGCAACCGCGATGAACCCTAAACTTCGGCAAACGCCGCGAACCCTAAACTTCGGCAACCATAGCGAACCCTAAACTTCGGTATACGCGATTAACCCTAAACTTCGGTATACGCGATTAACCCTAAACTCGGCAAAAGCAATCAACCCTAAACTCAGCAAACGCGATGAACCCTAAACAGAATGTGTGAACCCTAATCTCAGCAGAATGTGTGAACCCTAATCTCGGCAGAAAGTGTGAACCCTAATCTCGGCATAATGTGCGAACCCTAATCTCGGTAGAATGTGTGTGAACCCTAATCTACGCAAAATGTGCAAACCCTAAACACAAAGCAAAATTGTGTGTAGTGTGCAAACATCTTCACCACTCGGCCTAGAGGGCCTACCGGCCCTCTCGGCCTCGGCCTCGCTAAATTCGTTCTGAGGCCGCGCCTGCGGCGCTAAATTTATATAAGGAAGATGTATGTGTGCACAAATGAACAATAGGAACCCTAATCTTAGCAAAATCGTGAACCCTAATCTCGGCGAGAATCGTGAACCCTAATCTCGCCGAGAATGTGTGAACCCTAATCTCCGCGAGAATGTCTAAACCCCTAATCTCTGCAGAATGTGTGAACCCTAATCTCAGCAGAATGTGTGAACCCTAATCTCAGCAGAATGTGTGAACCCTAATCTCTGCAGAATGTGTGAACCCTAATCTCTGCAGAATGTGTGAACCCAACTCAGCAGAATGTGCAAACCCTAATCTCAGCAAAATGTGTGTACCCTAATCTCGGCAAAATTGTGTGAAGTGTGCAAACATCTTCACCGCGTAGCCTCGAGGGCCTACCGGCCCTCGGCCTCGCTAAGGCCGCTCGAGGCCACGCTGCGGGCGCCTAAATCCTAATCTCAAAGCACGCCCTTTACCCTAATCTCAAAAGACGCTACATACACTAATCTCGAGACACCATGAATCATAATCTCGTGAGGCGCCCGAACCCTAATCTCAAAGACACGCCCACGAACCCAAAACATATAAATTACCGACCATAGATTATTGAGCTTGCTTATGATCCATTAATTTTACATATGGCCTAGACTGATAGAAGCAATAAGCAAAGTAAAAGGTAGTGGCAAATGATAAGAATATGGGAAATTACTAAAAAGTTTAATTACTAAACACTCAAACTATTGGGATGTGTTCTTGAACTTGATCGACTCTCGACGAATGCTCTATTCTTGAACCCAAAAACTCGAGAAAGGTAGTGGCAAACGATAAAAATATGTGAAATTACTAAAAATATTTATTCTTTGAACACTCAAGCTATTGGGATGCATTATTAAACTTGATTGACTACTAATGAAATGCTCTATCGTGAACTCAAGGGTGAACTTTTAAACTACCACTTAACACATGAAGAGATGGAATTACTGAAGAAAAACAATGAAATCCTAGAAAAAATACTAACACATGAATTATGCACTAGGCACTATGGAAGTGAAAAGCAATAAATTACTGAAGCCATTCAGAGCTATGGAAATAAAGTACAACCATTTCACCTTGGCTGTAGAACAAATTAGCACCTTTCGAATAATAAGAGTACTATCAAGCACTCACAAGATACTGACAAAGATCATATAGATTGCATAGAAAATGATATGATTACAAGATTACTAGATCACCAAGTTCTTTGAATTCCCAATATTGATCTGAGATTGCTAAATTACTGAACATCTCAAGTTGTGTCAATATGTACATGTGTTTCAATTAACAATCACATAGCAACTGATATATCCTATGTGTTAAGAAGTCTGCATGATTTCTATCGCCACATAAGCATCTTCTTCTTTTACTTTTGGGAGCCATTAGCACCATCAAGTAAGTACTGACATCATCTTGTGCATTTAGGCAAGGAATTAGCCTCCACATGCTTAATCTAATATGTACATGGCTCTATAATCTCAGCACTTTTACTGATCAACATGATTCATGCATTCATAAAAGCATCTTGTTCTTTCACTTTTTGGAATGAATCAACAACATCAATTGAAGTACAGGCATCGCCATGTGCTGAATGTGGCCTGGAGGGAGGCCTTCTGTGTCCCAGTTAAGGCTCTTTTGCTCCTTCTTTTGTGGAATATAAGCTCTGTATTAAAAATCCAAGGAGCCGCTAAAAAGAGACGTATGATGTCCTCAACCAAAATTACTTTGGATTAAAATTACTGAATTAAAAAACACTATTTACTGATCCATTTGAGACAGGTTGTGAATTTGTGTAGTACTGAACGCATATCTGTTGTAGCTCAAAAACTAAAGCACAATATCTATTCTTTCTTGGAACAATTAAATTGTATTGGTTCAAGTAAATATTTCAGAATTAGAAAACATGGATTGCTAAACAAAGATTAATTACTAAACTCGAAGGATCGACTACTAAATCGAAAAATGATGTGTTACTGAACATGATTACTGAAAAAGGCATTGTACTACTCCAATCACATATTATGAAAAATCAAAAAAAAAATGCTCACATAAACAAATGACAAAAGCTTGTCAAGAAAAATGCCTCCATGCTAAGGATGTGTTAGCACGGATAACTGAATTCGCCCGAGGGATGTGGTAAAAGAAACTGTGCCCTCTTTGGGATTCAAGAAGGAGACATGTTAGGGACCCGAAAGCAGCACATGTATATTGCAATTACTGAAGGTAAAAGATTACTAAATAAATTTGACCGAATAAAGTTAAAAAGGATGGACTACTTTAGAAGAAGGCATTGAACAAATTAAGCTTATACTAAGCTTAATTACTGAAGGACTACTTGATTTGAAAACTACACTACTGAAAACAATTGAGAGGGTGTGATACTGAATGGTACTGAACCCATGTCTGTTATAGCTCAAAAACTAAAGAACATATCTACTCTTACTTGCAACAACTAAAACTGTATTGGTTCAAGTAATTATTTTAGAATTGCAAAACACGGATAACTAAACAAACTTTAATTCATGAACTCAACGGATCGACTACTAAATCGAAATATGATGGGGCTTTTGAAGGTGATTCTTGAAAAAATAAAAGTGTTGCCTGAAGCATCATATAGAATCCCATGGGGAAAATAAAAGTGCACAAATCCATGAACTACGAGCCTCACAAAGATTATGAAAAATATACAAAACAAAATACATGTATTCTTGAACCGGCATTTACTAAACTAAATTTTGACAGAAAAATCTTGGACTAGAATTTCTTGGACAAAAGCAGTCCATCGGTTGAGCCACATCTTTTCGCTACAACTAAATGAATCTTGGTCATCAGTAAATTTCGTAATTCACCAAGCTTGTTTTGGGGGTCGCACATTAGATTTTTGAATTGGCCACATATCCACTTAATTACTTAAATTATTAGTTATTGAACTGAAATGAATTGAACTACTCCATTAGCCAATTACTAAAACAAAAATGCTCATGGGGAAAAAAAAAATGTGCTACCGAACTACCAAATAAAGCCATGAGTGCTAAACAATTTACTGAAGCCAAAATGTTCATATATCTACTTGAGCTAACTCCTTACTAAAATATGTAGTGTTATTAGTCACACTCCGCTACAAGTCGCGTGAACTAACCAGAACACCGCTGTGAGTTGCTGCCGTCGGGGACAGGTGCCACGATCGCTAAAAGCTGTAGGTGGGGATGAGGGGGTGCCGCCGCCCGCTCGGCCTGGGTGGGAAGGACCACCGGTCGGGGTCGCCACGCAGGTTGGGGGCTTCCTCGCCTCCTCCCGGGGGCCACCATGCGCATGTAAACGCCGGGCCGTTCGGGCCGCGCCGCCGACGCGCAAATCTCGGGACACCGCCACCGATGGGGGCCGCCTCAGGCAACTCCACGAGTCCATGGCCTTAGATCCGATGCATTTGTTGGTGGAGGAAGGTGGGGCGGAGGGGGAACGCCGATGGTGGTCACGGCTCCCCCGACCGCTGGGGCGAGCTTCGCGCTATGCGCCTCCCGGTCGGGTCCAGATAAAAAGCCGGGACGAAGGTAGGGTGTGTGTGGTAAGTAGGGAGCAGGTTGGAGGGGGAGGCGGGTTAGGAGGAGGAGCTGGTCGGGGGGAGGGAGGGGGCTGGAGCTGGTTGGGTATGTTGGTTGGGTCGGTCGGTTGGTTTAGGTCTTTAGCATATATATATATATATATATATATATATATATATATATATATATATATAGGTATGTTATATGGAGCTTTGGGCTTCTAATAGTTAGGGGAAGCCCCGACCCAAACCTGCACCTACCTGGTTGCACCAAACCAGCTGCCCCCAACCTAGCCACCGGCCCACCAGCCCACCAACCCGGGCCATATATAAATCCTCGAAACCCTAATCCCCCACCCCATCCATACCAGCAACCCACGCCCGGCTCATTTCAAAAAAAAAAAAAAAAAAAAAAATCTGGATCGGCTTCCCACCCGGCGGCGGCATGTCACGGCCCTCCCGTCCCGACCCCCAGCTCCGTCCTCGGCGGGTGGGCGCGCTGGCCGCTGGCGCGCAGGCCCGGTGGAGACGCACGGCGGCGCGCGGCCTCCTCCCGCCTGGAGGCGCACGGCGGCCTGGAGGCCCACACACAGGAGGCGCACGGAAGCCCGCGTGCTCTCGGGGCCATGTTCCCCGAGACGTCAGGTGGCGAGCTGGTGGCCTCCTCTCCACTGCCGGCGACGTGGCCCGCCCCTTCTCCACCAGCGACGGCGTGGATCTCCCCACAACTCGGCGTCGTGCTGCGCAGGCCCTGTTCCTTCCGGTTCCCTCCCGGCGCCTCCTCCACATTAGCTACGGAAGCCCCATCCCCGCCTAGAGGCGTCTGCTCCAAATCCCGTCTGCCTGCTCAACGTGATCCCACCGGCAGCCATGGCTCTGTATAATTACTGTTTTTTCTTTCGATTTCGAGTTCTTTCTGCATCGATTTTTATGCTTTTTTCAGCCAACCGTATATGCCTTGCAATTTCTGGCTGGCGGCCGCACGGCTCTGGCGGCGCAGCAGATTAGCAGATTAGCGGCGCAGCACAAGCTCTAGCGGAAAATATCATGGCAAGCACGAGCGGCGGATTGACTGATTGAGGTGAGTGTGATGGATTTTCCTTTTTCTTTTCTTTCAGGTTGAAACGTTCTGAGATTGAATATTCAAATCTAACAACGAATGAATGTTGATGCTGAGGTTTTTCGTGGTTTTTTAGTTGGGGATTATATCTTGCAGGGTCGAAGGGATCTACAGTAGGAAACGTGCTTACATTTCTTTTCATCTCTTTATTCTATATACGTGAAAAGATTAAATTTCCATTTTTCAATGCATAGAAATTATAGATTTGGTTTTTCAGTTTTCTATGCATAGAATTGAACATTTCTTGTGCATGCGCAGCTGCCTAGCCTTGAGCGTCGACCGTCTATTCTATAGTTATCTATGCACAACTACATATTTTGTGATAAAGTGGCTCCAAGATATTTATATGCATGCTATTTAAATTGTTTATGCATTTCTTGTGGCTTGTTATTAGCTTGAGTGAAATTGAAACCTTAATTTTTGAATGCATAGAAATTGAAAGTTATTTTTTTTATGCATAGAAATTGAAAGCTATTTTTTTGGATGCATAAAAATTGTTTGTACGGGTTTGAGAGGATGAGGAGCGAGCCTTCTCGTTGGTGGTGGAGGCAGCTCCTCTATTCTACAACACGGTGAATAGCAGGCTGAATATTTTTAGGCTTCTTGTGATTGTAGTAGTGCTAAATGGCAGCATATGGTTTTTTTTTTGTTCTTCTCAACTCTTTTTTCTTGGTGGTCTGTATGCATGCATGATGAAATATATATGCATCTTGATAGCTTATTTGTTTCTCTTGGTCACGGAATGTGCTTTGTGCATTTATGGATGCAGGAGTGAGCTCTTTTTTGGTTTGTATGCATTGTTATGTTAATTATGGGCCCCTCCCAAAGTTAATGTGATTATTTGGTACATATGCACTGTTCTTCTACTATTTTTTAGGCTTGTATGCACCTACAGTTTAAATTTTATGCTTCATGGACGATGGATCGTAATGTTTGACACATCTTCTATTTTTTTCTGATTCATATGCATGCGGTGCGGGCGTGAAGAAGAGACGGCGACGAAGCACAACGTTGGATGCGGCATCCCGGTGTCAGAGGGCGCCGAGACCTCGACCAACACGGGCGCTGGCGGGCATGCGAGGCCAAGGCGGCGATGGTGCGTGGTCGACCAATACGACTATGGCGGCGGACGCGGATGTGTAAGGAATGGTGACGGTGGCGGCATGGGCGTGTAGGGCACGATGACAACGGCGTGTGGTTGACCATCCGCGTGACCACGGTGGCCATCCATGCACGGCGAGCCATCCCGGCGACACCGGCCGCTATCCACGAAGCTCACCTCTACGATGATTTCAAATTTTTATGAAAACCATGTAATAGCTTGTATGCTCGGTGTGATTTGTTTATATGCATACCATGACAATTTGCGATGTATATTCATGTTGGAACTGTGTTTTTCGTAGATGTTGCAAGCATAGATTTTTATGCATGTTGGAGCTATATTTTAAAAATATAATTTTGTATGCATTGTGAAACCGAGGGCGAAAATGGGTTAATTCATGTTTATATGCATGATGAAATTGAGATAAAAAAAATGTCTTGGGTGATTTCTATACAGGGTAAACTTTTTATATGCGTCTTTGACCAGTGCTATATGCATCCAATTGTACAATAATGAGTTATGATTCAAAATTCAAATTCTAGAGAAGATGAAATGTCTCCATGTTTTATATGCATCCGGACGAGAGAAATTATGCATCTCGATCGCTAATTTTTATGCAACATCAACGCCAAAACTTTTATATGCATCCGGATGAGTGAATATATGCATCTCGACCACTAATTTCTATGCAACGTCGACGCCAAAACTTTTATATGCATTCGGACGAGTGAATATATGCATCCAATTAGCACCTATCATGTTACTATGCACTCGCACACAAGTTTGTATGCACAGACCGGTAACGTAAACTCTTTATGTTCGTGCACAAAATTTTGAATTTCAAAATTTTTGGAAAAAATATTCACAATGGTGCTTGAATCGTGCACAAAAATATCAGGAGTTCAATAGTGAAAACCGTTTTTGAATCGGATGCTTCGTTGAGGAATTATCGTGAAAAACGGAGGGAATTTGAGTGGATGCGTGCATGTCAGCATGTGTCAGTCTGCGTCAGCTTTGTCAAGTGGAACAACCAGCTCGCGGAGAGGTTTTTATGCATCGCAGAACTGGGTTTGATTATCTCGTCCATTGATTTTTTATGCATTGTCGCAACAAAAACGTTTGTATGCATTCTGAGCTGAGATTTGAAATTTGAAAAAATGGTCCCCACGTGCGCGTGTCAGACCTCGCTGGTGGGTGCGCCGGTCGCCCAAACTGGCTGGTGCGCTCAATACCAATTGGAAGCCCTAGGCTTCCAATAAGCCGCCTCTATATATATATATATATATATATATATATACATAGGGTGATACTATTGGGAGCCTCTAAGGCTTCGAATAGGTATTGGAAGCCTGCAGCCAGCTTCCTGGTCCGCCCGCACCAGGCTGGGAGGCGCGCGCACGTGGGTGGACCACGCGGCCCAAAATCAGCCCACCCAGCCCAACCATCCAGCCCAAGCAGACTGGATGCATATAATCCAGGTTGAACATGCATACGAGATTTTTTGTTACGACGATGCATACGAAGCAGTGATTTGAGTGAATTTGAACCCGTTCTGTTGACGCATACAAACCTTCCCACGAGCTGACTGTTCCACCTGACCCAGGCTGACATACCCCGACACATGCTGACATGCGGCGCATCCACTGAATTTCTTCCGTTTTTTTCACGATAATTCCTCAACGAAGCATCAGATTCAAAAACGGTTTTCACCATTGAACTCCTGACATTTTTTTGTGCACGATTCAAGCTCCATTTTGTATATTTTTTTCAAAATTTTTGAAATTCAAAATTTTTTGCTTGATTGGATGCATATATTCACTAGTCGGGATGCATATAAACGTTTTGGCGTCTGCATTGCATAGAAATTGGTGGTTGAGATGCATACATTCACTCGTCCGGATGCATATAAACGTTTTGGCATTGGCTTGTATAGAAATTTGTGGTTGAGATGCATATATTCACTCATCCGGATGCATATAAAAAATTTTTGCGAGTGCATACCAACATGATATGCGCTCTCGTCATCTCCAAAATTTGAATCGTGCCACATAAGTGCAGATTGAATGCATATATTCACTAGTTCTGGTGCATATAGACGTTTTGGCATCGACATTGCATAGAAACTAGTTGTTGAGATGCATATATTCACTCGTCCCGTATGCATATAAACATGGAGACATAACGTCTTCTCGAGAATTTGAATTTTTGAATCACGTGGTTGTACCGAACCGAGCCAAAAAAAGCTAGTCAACTATCCCCTCAGGCCCCTCGTCCTCTCTCTCCACGTTCATTTTCAAATTCATTTGGACCCCACCAACCATGGCGCCCCTCCCATTCCCACGCGAGATCCAAATCCGATGGTGGCGGCGGCGTCCACGGTGGTTCCTCCACCGATAGTCGACGGCAAGACGCGCCGCGGCGGTTCCTCCCCCGACGGTCGGCGGCCCCCCACTGTCTCCATCCCCAAGCAAAGACAGCGGGAGGACCGCGAGGGGAGCGGCGGTGGCATGCGGTTCCCGGTGCATGGGAGGAGCGCGAGGGAACGGCGGCCGCCCCTTCCCTACCCGCGCCGCCGTCCCCAGCGGCGCCGACGAAACAGAGGCCGACGATGGCGTGGCAGCGCCCCGCCGGTGTGCGTGGCCCGGCCTCCTCGGCAGGCCGCGGCGGCGCGTCCGGGCCCGGCCTCTTCCCCCACACGCACGGCGCGGCGGCGGCGTCGTGCAGCCCCCTACAACAACGTCAGCGGCGTGGCCCCGTGCGTGCCTCCCCGAGCGGCCGGATCGAGGGAGCCATCCACGTCCCGGCAGCGTCCGCACCTCCCGTTCCCCCACCGGCGCCGGGACCGCCCGACGCGCTCCTGCGACACGCCACGCCTCACACCACCAACGGCCGACCCATGGAGGCGGTTGTGGCCCAACCAGCGGAGGCGATCCGGCGGCGGCGTCAACATCCGGCCCGGAGGCAAGATCCTCATGGTGGAAGCTTCCGCACATATTGAAGCCGCACATATCCACTACCTCTCGCATCTGAGAAGCTCCCCAAGGTGATTGTTAATGTTTTATGCTTTGTCTGGATGCTTTTGCATCGAAGCATATATCGGCTGCACATATCCACTTCCTCCGCATACGAAGCTCCCAAGATGATTTTTCTTTGTTTCTATGCTTGTTTCACATATCGAGGCGCACATGTCCGGATGCTTTGTATGAATCCAATGTGTTTGTATGAATCTAGGCCACATGCCACCATGGCCACAGCGCCCTCCTTCTTCAACCGGCTCCCTCCCGTCGTGGCGGCGTGGTCCGCCCCATCCCGATGGCCACCCATTAATTTTAATGTATTTAATGTTTGTATGCATTGTTTATCAATTAATTACGTCCCACGATGTGACTATTTTTGGTTTGTATGCGGTGTAGGAGCGACGGATCTGGTGGCGTCGTATGTCAAAGCGCCCGACGGCGGTCACCCACCCACACCGGATGTGGTAGCGGCTCATGGAGGCACCGACGCCCTCTCCTGCGGCGGCGGCGGCTCATCCCCAACCTCGGCGAGACCATGGAAGCGGCAGCAAAGCGGTGTTCAAATCCTCTCCGGCCATGAGCGGCGTTTAGGCATCTCCAACGCCGCGTGAGTTTTGTATGCATGTTGCAATGCACTATGTATGAATTGCAAAGCGTGGTTTCATAGATGTTGCATAGTGTGATGCTTTGTATGAATGGTGTGTTGGTTTTGTATGCATGGTACTAATTTATGGTGGTTTGTATGCATGGTACTAGTGGGAAGCGACAATGCAAGCATGTGCAATGGAATGTGATTATTTGATCTGTATGCACCTCCACCTTAATTTGTATGCTTCGTGTGTAATGCATTTATGCTTGTATGCACCTTCACCTTAATTTGTATGCTTCATGTGCAATGGATTGTAATTATTTGACCCATACACATTGTTCTTTTTTATGCTTGTACGCACCTCTCCCTTATTTTGTATGCTTTATGTCCAATGGATTGTGATTATTTCATCTGTATGCATTGTTCTTTTATTAATTTTTTATGCTTGTATGCACCACTACCCCAATTTGTATGCTTCGTCTGTAATGCATTTATGCTTATGCACTGTCCTTTTTTATGTTTTGTATGCTTCATGCGCAATGGATTGTAATGTTTGACACATCTTTTTTTCTTGATTCATATGCATGCGATGTGGGCGTGAAGGGGAGACGACGACGAAGCACGGTGGATGTTGGACGACAACCACAGATGCACGGTAGGGAAACTGCGAGCTTGGCCGCTTGGATGGTCCTCGCCTGGCAGCGCGGCTTCCTCTGCGATGGTGGCGCGCAGTGAATGGGACGGCGACGAACGAGATGACCACAAACGGGATGGCCATCCTTAACATGCGGCGTTCAAGCCCTCTTTAGCCTCGAGCGACGTTCACAGCGTCTTCGCGATGGATAGTGTAGAAGGTGGATTGTATACATGTTTTGTAATTGCGATGTGTATGCATGTTGGAACTGCGTTTGCAAAAATATATATTTTGTATGCATTGTGAAACTGAGAACGAAAATTGTTTAATAGGGTCAGTGTATGCATTGTATGCACTGTATATGTTTACCTATATGCATTGTATGCACTGTACATGCTCATGTTATGCCTTGTATGCACTACATGTCACGTAATTATGCACTGTATTTGATTACACATATGCATTGTCTAGTAGGGGCATGATATTTTTTTGAAAAGAAAAATTAACCCAAAACGCATTGCCTAATAGGGGGCAATCTTTTTTATCTAAAGACAAAAATTCCAAAACCCATTGCCTAATAGGGGCATGACCTTTTTCAAAGTAAAAAATAACCCAACTACCATTGCCTAATAGGGGGCAAACTTTTAAATCTAAAGACAAAAAGGCATAAAACCCATTGCATAAGAAATTATGGCTAAAAATAACCCAACTATAGGCCCTCTCGGCCTTAAAGCGAATGTAACATTCACCAAAGGCGCCTCGGTGCTAAAAACTTTGTACTCCAACAATAAAAAGCCCCATACTCTTAGATGTTAAACTTTGTACTCTAACAATTAAAACTTTGTATGCGGCATGTAACATGTCCATATGCGGCGTGTAACAAGGTCCTACCTTTTACTATGTGGTATCCGGCGTGTAACAAGTCTCAGAATTGCATACATACTTTTTTTGTTGCGACGATGCATACAAACTAGTGGTTTGATTGAATTTAAACCAGTTCTAACAATGCATAAAAACCTCCCCGCGAGCTGGCTGGTCCACACGACAGAGGGTGACATAGGCTGACACACACGCTGACATAGGTTGACACAGGCTGCACGCATTCACATATCTTCTCTAAAATTTGAATTTTGAATCATGAATCATTGCATATAAATGAATTGCATACATACTTTTTTTGTTGCGACGATGCATACAAACTAGTGGTTTGATTGAATTTAGACCAGTTCTAACGATGCATAAAAACCTTCCCGCGGGCTGGCTGGTCCACGTGACAGAGGCTGACACAAGCTAACACAAAGGGGTGTGACATAGGCTGACACACAGGCTGACATAGGTTGAAACACAGGCTGACATAGGTTGAAACAGGCTGACACACATGCTGAAATAGGCTGACATAGGCTGCACGCATTCACATATCTTCTCCAAAATTTGAATTTTGAATCATGACTCATTGCATATAATTTGATTCATATAGCACTGGTTAAAGGTGCATATAAAATTTGTGCTACCAGTCTGTGCATAGAAACTTGTGTGCTAGTGCACAGTAACATGACAGTGCTCATACCAAGTTACTGAGTTTAGCCAGGCATACAAATCTATTTACACACGCATATTTAGAATCTAAAAATTATTATTTTATCACACAATGCATACAATCTGCATGAATTAGTACAAGGAAAGTCGAACGAGGCGCCCTGGTGTGACGATGCATACAAACCCACATTTAATTAGAAACTCATGCTTATAACCATCACACCATACATACAATACACCACACCATGCAACATCTGCGAAATCATAGCTTCTACATGCATACAAACCGCCTTTGCAACATGCATACAAAACACTCATGCCGCTTCGGCGTGATGAATGTGGGTTGGAGACGCCCGAAACGCCCGGCTTCGTGGCGTATAGGACTTGAACGCCGCTCATTTGCCGACTCCATGGTTCTCGTCGAGGTTGAGGATGAGCTCTTTCGCCATTCAGTAGCGCCGCGCCGCGGCCGTAGTTGTGTCGGTCCATCGCGACATCGTCGCCTTGGCTCGACGCCCGTGCCTCCGTATTTGGGCCGAGTCGACGCGGCCTGCTGCCCAAGACGCCGCATCCAACGTTGTGCTTCGTCATTTGACTCCCCTTCACGCTCGCACCGTAAGCATATGAATCAGAAAAAAAAGAAGATGTGTCAAGCATTAAGATCCATCATCTATGAAGTATAAAAATTAAGGTGTAGGTGCATACAAGCCTAAAAAAATATTAGAAGAACAGTGCATATGGATCAAATAATCTCATTCACTTTGAGAGGGGGCCTATAAATAACATAACAGTGCATACAAACCAAATAAATGCTAGATGGCTAATCAAGGAACCCCACCTGCAGCAGATTGTCGGTTCTAACTGTGCATACATTCCATCATGCATGCATTCAAACCAAAAAAGGGACATGTCATTACACATGTATAGAAAAATCATAAGCGTTTAGACAATTGAAAATAGAATGCATACAAACCTCCAAAACACACCATGTCCAAACTAAAAAAATATATAGAGACAAAGCATACAAACCTTGTAATCTACCATGCATACAAATCTCCAAAACACATCATGTCCAAACTAGAAATGTATGGAGACAAGCATGCAAACCTTCCAATCTATTAAATTCACTACGCATACAATATGCATACAAACCTTCTGCGACTTCACTACATACAGTATGTATACAAACCTTCTATCACTGCCTCCTTGGAAGCAGATCGGGGGCACGCCGATGCAGGCCAAGGACGCGCCGCCGCATACTAGGAGCGGGCAGATCGGGGACGCGTCGCCGTCGGTAGGACAACACCTCGATCGCCGGTTGTAGCTGTGCTCGTGGGCATTGGGCACAGGTTTGTAGCTGCATTGCAGGTCATATTTTAGCCATGCATACCAACGCATGCACACATAGCATACAAGAAACAATGCATACGAACCATCATGGGAGCGGATCGGGGGCACGGCGTTGCACACCGAGGAAGACACCACCCGACGGTCGCCCCTCCAAGCTGCTTGCTGGCCATGCATACAAACCACCATGAATTAGTAGCATGCATACAAACCCATCACACCCATGCATACAAAAACTGCATACGCTGCTCGGTTGAGGAGATGCTGCTATGCTGCAATCACAACATGCATACGAACCGCCAGGCTACTACCCGCCAATCACCAACATGCATACAAACCGCCAGGCTACTACCAGCCAATCACCAACATGCATACGAACTGCCATCACCGCTGCTCTCGGTGTGGGGAAGGCCACCGTCGGCCCGATGGGAAGGGCGGGAAGCGCCGTTGCCCATTTGCTCGGGCCGCCCGTGGTCACATCCTGGAGGATTGGGGCCTTACTCACGCCTCGCTGTCGCCGGAGCCTGCAGGTCGGACGCACAGTTGCCGTAGTCACCGTATTTGGCGGGAGGATCTTGGGCCACGCCGCTTGCCTCCTGGCCGCACGAGGCCATCATCGTCGGAGAAGAAGGCGTGGCCGTGGTGCTCCACCGTGCTCGGCTCGTGGATGCCGGTGGGGAGGAAGCGCGTCAGAAGAAGGGCTTGAGGGGGAGAGCCGCCGCCATGGTCATCTTCTTTTTTTTCAGGGAGGTGGAGGCGCCGCCGGATGACCGGCTGCGGCCATGGATCTCGCGAGATGGCGGCGCCTGCGGCCGTTCGGACACCGGCAACGCCGCCGATGGCCGGGCGTCCTTCTACATGGTTCTTGTCGGGGTAGGGGATGGGCGGATCCGTCTGGCTTGGTGCTTGGATGGACGGATCCGTGCGGCTCGGCGGGCGCCGGGAAGCCGCCGTGTTGTGGGGCGCCGGGGCTCGCTTCCGCCCGTGTCGTGGAAGGAAGCGGCCGGACCGCCCGTAGCGGGATGCGCCGCGCCGCCGGTCGGGGCCGAGCAGGCGAGGGGCGGGGCTGCGCCCCGCCGGGGTGCGGACTGCGGACACGGGTGGCTGCCGTGCCGGAGAGCGAGCGGGTGGGGGGGCCGGTGGGTGGGAATGGGTGGGGAACTAGGGTTTGGGAGTGTATATATAGGGCCCAAAAAGTTGGGCCTTGTGGGCCTGTGGCTGGGCTATCGGGCTGGAGGGCTGGTGGGATGAGGAGCTGGTTGGGTGGCACCGAATCAGCTGGTTTGGCTGCAGGCTTCCCCTAGCTATTGGAAGCCCAAAGCTCCCAATAGTATATATATATATATATATATATATAGGGTTGGGATATTGGGAGCCCGGGGCTGCCAATAGAAAGTGGAAGCCCCAGCCAGGCCGGCCAGCTTCCATACTGGGTGGTGGACGCGCTCGGCCAGCCTCCAATGCACGTGCCTACTTGCACCTGACACCTCCCATGCATGCATGCAAATCAATTTTTTTCATTTTTATGCCATAACTTTTAAACACATCATCCGATGCAAAAATCGTTTTCACCATTGAGCTTCTGACATTTGTGTGCACGATTCAAGATCCATTATGGATATATTTTTAAAAAAACAATAGTTTTCATATACATATAAAATCTCATGAGTGAATGCATATAAACATGCTGACCATCATGTCTTCAAAATTTGAAATTTGAAAAATAGCACACTACTAGTAATGATTCTCTATGACAATATAAACCACAAATTCATATGCTCCATGATGGAGCCAATACGCACAGTTCAATTGGGTACGTGTACAATGTATACATATAAATCAATAACCGTTGTTGAAGTACATTATATACATTGTATAAGCCATGGGAGACTCGAGCTCTTTCCACAAGCAACCAACTTCATGCACAAAATAACGCGCTGAGACTTTAAACCCTGAGAAGCTGAGATAGTCTCACCCAAAACAATATTGATTTTTGACCTAAAAACAACCAACTTCATAGACAAGGATCGACAGCATATACAGTAAACCACTTGTATATGAACCCATGACAAAAACACATACATATGTAAATCTGTAGTAAAAAATAGGGCAAGGCGAAGGCACAAGATTACAAAGCAAGTGACAAACAGAAATAGAAGATACAACAATATCACAAATGGAAGATCGAGCAAGAATAAATAAGTTCCAGCAGCTTGACTGTAGCTAATGACGTTTCTAGATACAAGATCATTTGTTATATACACATCATTTAGATCGAGCAAAATAGGTCCAACAGTCTAACTGCCTTGATACATTATACACACATCATCTCCTAGCGGACCAAATGCATCACCCACAGCAGCACGGCGCCAAGCTGTCATTCAGCCTAGATATTACCCATGGATTGTCATCGTCCAGGGTTCTGCAATGCATAAAAAGCAAAAAAAAAGTAAATCAAATATTCATGATAGACTGCCTATCTTGATACAGGACTCATCCAAGGACAAAGGAATCACAATAGTCAAACTGATGTGCATAAATTTTTGTAGGAGCAATCAACAGGGCTAGCACATCTCGTTTGTAAACTGAAGAAAAAAAAATGTTGTCTGAACAACAATAGGCATGCACATCTTACTGGACGAAGGATGCCCGCCGGCGTGATGCGTCCTGAGCGTGCTACTGCTGCTAAAGTAATCTAGGGAAATAAGTCAAGGCATTATTCAGACATTTACTATTACAGAAACCATCTAAAGGATATGATTATTTCTACTTAAATATCGCCATGAAATTAATTTGCACTCACTGTCAAAGGCAAGATTGTTTATATGTACAATAAAAGGAGTTTGCATTTAGCGTTCAAGGCTTCATGGTTTATATGCACTTTTTCATTCAGAGATCATAAGGTATTCATGTATTGCGTATTACGGAGCAGCTGACACCATTCAGGAAAAGGGAGATGCATGGTTTTGCATTGAACACGACCGGTTAATTTTTTTTATGCTGCAAAGTGCTAGTTGCTGAAGAATCAATATTGCATAGAAAACCACATGAACATAGCGTATAAGTCTGAACCATACAATCATCAATCAAAGGAGATAAATAAAGAAAATTAAATCAAATTCAAGACTGAACCATAAAACTCCTAGACATACAGTACAATAATCCAACAATATACTGTAATCAAGAAGCACATGGAAATAGAAATGGAAATGGAAACGGAAACGTAGTACCTACCTGCTTCTTGCCCTGCGCAGAGCAGACTCCCTGTTCTTCATCAACCGAATGTTCTTTCGCTCTTCGTCGTAGCCGCCGCCGCTGTTGCTCCCGCCGGCCCCCGTCAACTGCAGATCCAGGCCACGCCGAGTTCAGTATTAGCCACGTCCTGTTCAGTATACAAATGTCAAAGACAAAGAATTCTACAACCGTGCTACAATGATCCTCTTTTTGCTCATTGTACAATCAGTCCATGTATTGCAAATCAGTCTAGGCCTCCAAGGCGGCCTCACAAAAGAGAATATACCTAGATTAATCAATAAATGAATCAGCTTCAATAACTGTGTGACAGTATAGATGAAACTGTAATTTTGTAGACTGACCGTTTGTTCTTGGATGTGACTAATTACAACAATATTGTGATGTTAATATTGCACGAAGAAGAAACAGAACTACAGCTAAAATTCTATCTCATATAAAATGCTATTTCAACAACTGGGAACATCAGATATCAGCGTGGCACATACTATGATCATACATACAGCCACGTATGTAGCCTGGCAGGCAACAATCAGAATAAGAACAATGTTCTACTAAGCTATATACACATTCGAGAGAACACAAAACAAAATCAAGAAAACTAGGCAGCCACGTACTGCACATTCGAATCATGTCTGACCAGAAACTACTAGTAGGAATGAATCGAACGCGAAGTGTTGGGCTGAATGAATCGAACGCAAAAATCGGTTCTTAAATCGGAGCTCAAACGCGCGAACGACGGACAAAAGAACAAGTCAGAGAATTGAGCAAACTAGAAACTAGAGCCTTGCACTTGCTAGCTGCTGTTCAAAGAATTCTCTTGCAACTTAACATCACACACAAGTGCACCAATAACCAAGTACTGAGAAGGAAGCTGCAGCTTGCAAACTGGAAGGTCTTGATGGTCAGCATGTACACGAATAGCTAGTTGTGAACCTGCAGAGAAGACTCACAGAACAACAAGCAGTACTCCTTGTACATCGTGAATACTAATCAAGCCTAAGTGATATAAATTAATATTTCAATGATGAGCTCATGATTGCTAGGAGTAGTGAATCACGTATGCAACAGGATGATGAAATTACGTGACTTGAATTGATTCGTTTGCTGATCAAATAAAGCTTTTACCTGCTGTTACCTTGAGAAAGCTACAGAGAGGAAGTGAATGAGCTGCAACCTGACGAGGCTGCCTGAGGGCTCGGTGTTGGAGATCTGCTGTCCTGACGTGACTGGATCCTCACGAACGAGTGCCTGCACGAGGATGATGAGCGCCGGGTGCTGCTCTGTTGACGAAGTTGCTGCAGTCTTCCTGACGGACTCGACGCACCGAGCGCTGATCTGCACGGTGAAGCACTCCCAGACGATGAACAACACAAGCCTGACAAATAAAGAACAAGACGACGCTGAACTCCACACGCACACGAAAACCAAGAGGGGCTCGGCACCCTGTGGCTGCTGAAATCAACCTTGCCCGTCGGTGGAGACCAGAGTTAATTCTGGTGGCTTCAAAGAAGCCTGATGCACCACGCGCAGAGAAAAGATGAGCACTTGCCTCCCGCTCCGACGAACAGAAAAGAAACGCCCGCTCCAAAAATCCAACGAAAGATGGACCAAAACAACAAAGCTCGATCTGAGATTTTGCACAGGTGAAATTCAACTAGCTACGAACAAGATCCCAAAAGACAAACGGCGCAAGCTGGTTCTTGGTGACCAGCGCCGCCGCCAGCACCTCCTTGACCGGCGCCTCCGCAGGGACCGCCGCGCGTGGCTCCGTCTGCGCCTCCATGACCGGCGCTGCCGCTAGAGCCTCCGTGACGGGAGCCTCCGGCGCTGGATCCGTGGCCCGCGCTCCCGCCAGCGCCTACGCCTGACCCAACGCCACCACCAGTGGCAGCCCCGCCACGGCCAGCGTCGCCACCAGCAAAACCTCCACCATCTCCCCATCCGTCACCCTCGCTGGACCCGCCGCCGGTTGCGGTGTGCCGACTCATCGAGCTCTGCAAAGCAATGGGGCGACCCCGAGCAGGAAAATTGTGATTTTTCACACATTTGCATGTTGAAATCGAAACATGACAAAGCAAAAATCGGGGCATATTAAGTGCGCGGAGCATGAAGAACTCACCGGATTCCGCTGTGGACACCTGCAGCGGTCAAGTGCGTTCCCGGTGTATGGAATTTGGGATGACGACCATGGCGTGGATGGGGTTTTGGGAGGACGGCGGCGATGGGGAGCACAGCCAGATATTTTTGGCCCGGGGTGCGGGAGGGGAATGAAATCACGTGCGGACTGTGTATATACCACTGTTTCTTTGGGGCGTATACCAATAGATGGAACAAGGCATACAAAATAAGCCGGCCAACTTAAAAACAGGCATTCGCGTATGGATGTTCTGGTCCGGTGTATATTAAACAGAGCAATAGTGCGTATTACACTCCGTGTACGGAAAAACGGCGGCCCGTGGGTGAACGGACGCCGCTCCTGTCGCCCACGTCAACGTGGGGCCGATCCCAGAGGACCGTGGTGGGCTGGCTTTTGGGACCGGTTGGAACTGATCCGGTGGCACCAAATCAACTAGGTTAGGGTCAGGGCTTCTCCTAATTAATGGAAGCCCTAAGCTCCTAATAGCGATATATATATATATATATATATATATATATATATATATATATATATATATATAGCGAGAGTATAGTCTACAGAATTTGATATTCTGTAGCTAGGCCGGCGGACCGCACCAGCTGACCGCGCCACCATCGCACCTATGCTGATTTGAATCGCTGTCATTTACTGCTATGCATGCAGCCATGTACAGCTAGACAATTATTAATGAGAGCGCGTGATCAGCACCACTACTAATTACGTTGATTTGCGAAATTTTGAAACCCACCGCCTGGCATGCATGCAGCACGTGAGTTACTATAATTAGCACGCAAGCATTCTGCCCGCTCAAATCTTCTTGTTACGATAATTCATTAGCACATATTAGTCTGGTTACTATAATTAGTATGAGGGTTGTGTATTGCGCTAATATTTAGGAGACTTTTAAACTATGGATATTTACGAGAATTTCTAAGTGTTTACGAGATTTTTATATTGTAATATTTACGAGAATTTTATATTGTAATATTACGAGAATTCTATACTATAAAGTTTATGATAATTTTATATTGTATAAATGTCTACGAGAATTTTATACTATGAAGATCTCATACTATCAATGGCAATTTACCATAATACACCACAATGGGGATCAAGTTGTATGGTTGGTCACGATAATTCAATAATAGAAAA
The DNA here is from genome assembly GCA_015847255.1 of Hyparrhenia diplandra. NCBI lineage: Eukaryota > Viridiplantae > Streptophyta > Magnoliopsida > Poales > Poaceae > Hyparrhenia > Hyparrhenia diplandra. Next base: position 303,181 of record JADLZK010011798.1, read on the forward strand.
TACAAATGTGAAAAGATAACTGAACATTGCATGATCTAAATTTTGTGGAACATTCTCTATCTGGCACTACTCCAAACGTGCATCATAGTGATCAAACTGAGATTAATAGGTCATGTTTGTTAGCTTCTCTAGGTAACCAGCTGCTGTTGAGATGTCTCATTGCCTGAAATCACAAAATATGAACAGTTGTCATTGTAAATAATAATATGATGCTTTAACAGGAACAAGGTGGCTCAAGATTGATCAGTAATGAGACACGATTCGAATGAAGGAAATAGCTTGCATCTAGCAATTACTATAATAATGAACTAACCCTTCAAATGCATGCACATTCAGTGGCAGCACAGGAAGGTGATAAACAGGGTGCAGAACAGGTCGAAATCAAGCGGAGGCATATGGAACAAAGCTCAGTTTAGTACTCATGGATAAACCAAGCTGGCAATTAGGTTGTGGAACTACCAGAATTTTGCATCTAGTTGTTTATGATGGTTTAGTACGCATGGATTAATCAACCTGACCAATTAGGATGTGGGGTTACCGCAATTTTGCATCTATACTAGTTTCTGCTGGAGCCAATTGCTAGAACAGCAAGTCGAATTTACCATAAAATTTTTTATGATAATTCATAATATTTTACTATAAAATAGTTAAAAAAACTTGAACCAAGCTATTTTTGACAAAGTAGTTACTAGAATGAAGAGTCAAATTTACCATCAAATAATTGCGAGAGTTTGGATGACTCAGACTGATAATTAGAATGGGCAATAACCACAATTGATGTCAAATTGTTTTCAGAATCTGGTTACCATAATAATAACAGTACAGTTTTTACATGGTTACGAGAATTGAAAGGCTCGATAGCGTAGGAGGTACAATTTGGGTATACTCGGCAAGAGGTGAATTCAAGAACATGTATGTTGATAAGATAATCAGTATTTAACTAAGATATACCTCACTGCTCCTTTTGGGAAATCAGGAACGAATCTCACTGTATGAATGCAAGGATATATATATTTACGATAATGCTTTGTAGAATACACTAGATAAATGGCATGCATTTACCATAATTTTAGCACAAGCAGTAAGCATATGGATCTTTTTCCAACACAAGCAGTAAGCAAGCCATGGACGAATATACTTGAATATATCATTGCAAAAAAAACAGGACGGCAATTGGAATCTCTTTGCTCCCATTATTGAGATTCACAACAATAGTCGTCAATTCGCCCGAAAATTATGAATTAAATTGTACAGCAAGATACTAGTACAGACAAAAGCAAATTGATTCCATGTTTATCGAGGGATGCGGATTTGTACAGGCTCACCTCGAGGTACTGTGACTGCCGGATATGCCATGGGTGTCGGGCCACTGCCTCCCGATGAACGAGCACCGTTGTGAGCGCCATATGCAAGGGGCGAGTCGCACGGCAGCCGGACCACGAGGGGAAGCCGAGCGCCGCCGGTCTGGGAAGGGGCCGGCCGCACCGTGCTGCTGTCGGCAGCCAGGGAAGCCATATATGCTAATTAAATGGTAACTAGGAAACATAGTTACTGGAATTCGCCAATATAGTTACTGGAATGGAAGCCATATATGCCAATTAAATGGTAACTAGGAAACAGAGTTACTGGAATTCACCAATATAGTTACTGGAATTTTAATTGCTTGAGATGGTAATTAGGATAGAGATACTATACTTTGGCTTCATGGTGTTCTAAGGAACTATTTACAATAATGAACAGGTGTGAATAAGCTCGCTCAAAAATGATCAGTAATGAGACACAATTGGAATGAACAAACTAGCTTGCATCTTCCTATCAACAGAATGAACGAACTAGCTTGCATCTTCCAATTAACAGGTACATTTTCCTACAATCCAAGTGATTGAAAAATAGCATGGTGACCAGAATCATTAGCATTGTTTTTCAGCAGTGTCGCTACAATGATCGACCAAGGAGTACAATTCAACCCAATAAGCCTCACAACCACCAGCCGACTGTATAATTTCTCAGTAAAAAATAAATGCAACACAAAAAAAAGGGTTTCGTAATTCCTGAATATGATTTAGGATAAACAATGTGGACATGCAAATTACCATAATCCAAATCACCTCCATTCAACACGGCACAGCTGCTCACCTCAATGTTGTCTCTCCAGTAGAGGAATTGCTCGTGGAAGGAAGAAAGAACGCCGGCACAGGCAGCCACTTCTTCCTCAGGTCGTTCCCTGCGTAGGGGTAGGGGCAGGGGCAGGGGCAGGGAAGCAGACGCTGGGCACGATTGTACGAGGACTCGTCGCCATTAGTGAGGGGTCGGGATCCAGCAAGCCCCGCACTCGCCAGGCCGGGGTAGGGAGCAAGGGGGCACCGTCGCCACCGAGGCCCCATGCCCTGATGCGCCAATGCCGAGGGGCGGGATGGAGGAGGCACCACAGCCATACGCTGTCACCTGCAGAGAAGAGGGTGCACCGCGGTCAGCCACCATGTGACGACCCGCATCACCTTCCACCGTCTGGCACACGCCAAATCAGCAGGCCGCCGCCACCACCATGGGTGGCCGGATCTGCTAGGGGAACTGGCGTCCGCCACCGATCAGGATCTGAGAAGAGGTGGAGTCGGTGATGTAGGGATCGCTGTCGCCAGTGTTGTCGGGCTTCCGGAGGGCCCATCGCCGGCGTCGGTCGCGGCGGGGGGGCAAGTGGGGAGGGCCGGAGGGGGAGGAGCGGGCGGCGCAGATGGGCTCATTCCGGTGGAGCGAGGCAAGGTGTCGGGGAGAAATCTAGTGATCGGTTGATTGTGGGGACCGGAATTAATGTGACTATTATTGGAGGGTGGAACTATAGATTTCCAACGGGCCGGCCCGAGCCGGGCACGCCGGCTCGGGCCGGCCCGGCCGGGCCTCACCGAACCCACGGGCCTCATCAGGCCGTGCCTCAGCGGGCTACGCACGGGGGGTCAGCCCAGGCACGCCCTACGGGCCTCGAGCGATACTGAGGCCGGCCCCGGTAGGCACGGCAGGAAAAAAAATCAACGGCCCGGCCCGTGGCCCGTATACCCAAAAAACACATTTTTAAACAGCTTTTTGATAGGATCAAGTTTTCACAATCATTCAGAGACAGTTTTGAACATGATTTCAAATACTTGAACAGATCAACATACACAAATTTGAAGAACAAGAACACCAAAATTAAAGGAAATTGAGTGTGTATTTGTGTGCAATGCGCCTCATTAAAAACCTTTATGGGTAAAACTCACCCTTGTGAGATAAAACCCCATAAAGGAAAAGAGTATAGCACAAACACACAGCTCAATATTGTCATTCAAAACAGGTTCATATTATTCAGATTACAATCACATGACTCTCTCAACTCACCCAGTTTAAACTCTCAACTCAGTCACATGACATCACAGCAAAAGTTCCAGCATGCCAAAGGCCCTAACTCACCTAACAGCTTTAGCCACGCCTTGTTCCTCTTCCTGCAGCAGCTCTTCCAGCAGTTTGCCCTCTTCCAGCAGGTTGCCTTCCAGCAGCAGCTCCTCTTCCAGTTGGATGTCCCCTCCTAGCAGGTTGCCCCCTCCCAGCAGCACCAGCTCCTCTCCCAAAGAATTTGTACCTCTCCCAAAGACCACCTCTCCCAGCTCCTCTTCCAGCAGGTTGCCCCCTCCCAGCAGCACCACCTCTCCCGGCAAAGGCGGCAGGGAGTTGCTCCTCTTCCTTGGCCACCAGCAGCTGTTGCTCCAGCTTCTGCAGGTACTCCATCACCTGCAGTTGTACCTGCAGCTACAAGTAAAAAGAAATAAACTTCAGTCTCAATTTGACTCAAATAAACAAGACAGATTATTTATGCTCAAATAAACAAGTACAAACTTTACCTGGTGCACCATCAACAATAGAAATTTTTTGAAAGCGCTCAACCAGCAACTCAACATGTTCAGGCAATAATCGTCGACGACGGTCCTCCAGGATTCTTCCAGATAAGCTGAAACAAGACTCTGAAGACACAGTAGAAGCAGGAACAGACATAACATCTCTAGCCAAGATTGATAAGACAGGAAAGGTTAGTTTGTGGTCTTTCCACCAGAGAAGTATATCAAAACCATCATCATACTCTGTCAGTCTATCACTGTCAAGGTAAGATGACAGTTCAGACAGGGCACTGTTACAAACAGAGCCAGGTTGTACCACAGAACCACCTGTGCCACCAAAAATTCTGTCCCATGTTGCTCCTTTTCTCTCACCTGTAATGTTTGGTGGCTGTTCTCTAACAGGCCTTATAGTACCATACTTTTTTTCATACTTGGCAAACAATTTCTCAAGCTCAGATCTAACATCAGCATAGTATGAAGAGTAATCACAACCAGTAAAGTCCTTAAGCAAATTTAAGGTATTGAAAAGACCTATCATCTTAGCTCTAGGATCAAGGACAAATCCAATTGAGAACAACATAGGTATTTCTTTCCAATATTTTAGGTACTTTAGTTTCATAGGATACACAATTGTATACAAGTTAATATCTGCATTAGCAGCATGCAAATGCAAGGCAATTTCAAGTAGTTGATGCATAACAAGTGGACTGGTTAGATAGTAAACACCAGACAAAATAACAGTAGACTCATAAAACACCTCAAGGAACTGTAACATCTGTTTAGCAATCAAGAAATGCCTAGCAGACAATAGGTTTTCACCAATGTTAGCATTAATGAAAGTTGTGAAAACTTGAGGGTATGGATCCTCACAAAGATGTTGGAGCATAAGGTATGTAGAATTCCATCTTACCTCCATGTCCACACCAAATTTCCTAGGAGCAATACCTTGAGCAATGCATAAGTTCTTAAACATGGCAATTCTATGATTAGATGAGTTCAAGAAATTGATAGCTCTCCTGAAATCCTCTAAGTATGGTTTCATCCTTTTTAAACCACATTTAACAATCAAATTTATTATATGAGGAACACAACGCTGGTGACGGAGGTTATAAATAACAGCATCAAGATCATCAACAGGAACAGGGTCATCACCTAAATACCCACCAAACAGAATATTCAAAGTGTTCATATCATTTGAATTAGAAGAAGCATTGTCCAAAGTAATAGCAAAAACCTTATCAATCAGACCAAACTCCTGAATAACACTACCAACCCTCTCAGCAATATTGTCCCCAGTATGTTTGCAATCAATCAATCTAAACCCTATGACCTTCTTCTGTAAGACCCAATCATCAGTAACATAATGAGCAACAACTGTAATGTAGTCTTCCTTAGCATTACCACTCCAAATATCAGATGTTAAAGCAACAGCAGTAGCACCAGTCAAAACATGGTCCCTAAGCACTTTCCTACGTTCATCAAACAACTTCTCAAGGTCTCTAGTAGTGGTTTGCTTAGACACTCCCTTAAACAAAGGGTTATGAGCACGTTGAATGTATTCTTCCCAGGCATCAGTCTCACCTATGCTCAAAGGCAGATCAAGTCTAGCAATCAAACGAGCTAATTCAACTCTAGCAACATCTTTTTTGTACTCCCAGGTACCTAGACCATTACCATTAAGAGCAAGCCTAGATTGAACCCTAGCACGCTCATCAGTTTTTTCAGAACAAGATTGCAAATGTCTCTTTAAGTGGCCAGTACCATTAGCGTAAAACAGCCAGACAAAATACTCTTACACATTTTGCATTTAGCTTTGGGCAAACCATCTTCTTCAAGCTCATCAAAAAATTCCCAAACGAGGGGGATGTGCGTTTACCGATACCCGATCTCTGCGACCGGGAGCAAAGCGGCAACACCAACAGATGGAGGATCGTTGGAGGCGATGGTGGCGGGGTCTGTGCTCCCCGTCCCCCCATCAACATCAACCTCGATCGGATCGTCCTCAGGGAGGTCGATACCGAACACGGTAGCAGCATCCTCTCGAATGTAGTCGCCCTCGTACTTTCGCCCTCGGGGGTCATTGCCCGGCAGATGGACCTCGCCCCTCCGCCATGGCCTCTCCGGCCCCGTTCTCGATGGTGCGGGTGGCCACCGATGACGCCCTCGATCTAGGCCGCAGGCTAGACGAGGATGCATCGGCTACCGACCGCAAACAAGAGAAAAACAGAGAACAAACGAAGTTAGAAAACGTGAAGAAACAGAGGAAGAAACAGGGAAGAAACAGAGGAACAGAGCAAGAAGAAAAGGGGAAAAAAAGCAAGCGAATCCGGTCACCTTCGCAACCGGAGCCCGGTGCCGGAGATGGACACCCAGAGAAGCAGAGACAAGACGAGAACGAGTTAGAGAGGATGGCGAGCTGCAGAGGTTGGGGAAGAAGGAGAACTCACATGTTCAGGCAAGAAAGAAAGTGGAACGGGAGAGGGAGGGAGAGGGAGATGGAACCGGAGGCGGATTGAGGTCACAGGAGGCGGATCGAGGTCACCGGCGGCGAATCCAGGTCACCGGCGGGGGGAATCGGCGGAGGATCGATGTCTCCGGCCGACGGCGGCGGATTTAGGGGTTAGCGAGGCCGAGGCGAGAGCGAGACTGAGACGGTGGGCGCGGCGCCGTGGGGATTAGGGTTAGGGAAGGGAAGCGGGGGTCCTCGTTTATATATACGGGGCGGTGGGGAGGAGATTAGGGTTGGGGAGGGATAGTTGGGCTCGCCGCGGCCGGGCCAAAAGAGCCGTTGGTGGCTTATTTTTTATTTTTTCTACATATTACAGGCCCATGGAGGCCCGCAGCCTACAAAGACCGTCGCGGGCCGCTTTTTGAGGCCGGGCGGGGGTCGGCCCAAGCACGTCCGCTGGCTTTACGGGCCAGCCCGCACGGGCTTCCTACGGGCTCGGGCCATATTGGGCCGGGCCGAAAAGCCGTGCCTCGGGCCGGGCCTTCGGGCCGCGGGCCGCATGGAAAACTATAGGTGGAACCAGCGAGAGGCTCTGCATGCGGTCGGATGAATTCGGTGCCAGCGAGACTGCGAGAGGCATGCGGTCGCTGGGTCGGACGGCCTGGCTACAAAATATTTGGTTCTGTAGCCAGCTACAACGTAGTAGTTATATATAGAGAGAGAGCGCGCGCGCGCTATTACATTGTGGCTAGCTACAGAATGTTATATTTTGTAGCTGAGTCCAAACGAGCGAACCACCTGGTGCATCCCGGGAGCGCACCACCATGGACACGGAAGCCCCATCCACATGCATGCAGCGGTATTGCTTGATTTAATTCCGTGATTTTTGCCCTTTCCTACCACCGGCCAAAAGAACACGCGTGCAGCAGCAAGCAATTGCATTTGGGCTGCGATGCCGTCCACGACCATGGCTAGAGGCCTAGAGTACCCACGGGAGGCTGCAGCGGCACATCGGATCCGCATGACGGAGGCGCACGGCAGCCTGACGCAGCGCATCCTCCACCCACGTCCCCATATCCCGTCGGCACCCATCTTCCATGTGCGACCTCGCCGTGCGCAGATGGGCGCGGCGTGGCTTGCCCTGTCATGCAGCTCCGACGTCCCCGGCGATCGACGTCGGCGCGTTCAGCTCCTTGCTCCATGCTCCATCACGCGACGCGGCCCTCCTTCATGTCAACCCGTTCCGCATGGATGGTGGCCCCTGCGGAGGCGAGGCTCTCGTTCGGCTTGATGGCACTCTCCGCCGGTCGGCGACACAGCCGATCTTGCTCCGGTGGCGGACCCAGCGACGGAGCTACTCGCCTCGCACGGATGTCGGCTGTGGCGGCAACGTGGCCCGTCCCAGTCGGATGGCAGCACAAGATTGGCGAAACGGCTTCCGTCACGCGCGTGGCGGCCCAGCGATGCAGTGCCCTCGGCGGCGCCGGCCTAGCAATGCGACGTCGCCTCCCTCCTTCGGGATGGCATGGCGGCAGGCCCCTTCAGGCATGCAGCATGGCGGTCCCAGTGGTGCAGTGCCCCTCGACGACGACCTAGCAACGCCATGTCGCCTCCCTCCTCGCGATGGCATGGTGGCATGCCCCTTCAGGCATGCAGCATGGCGGCCCCAGCCTGCCCCTCGGATGCCGCCTAGCAATCTGCGTGGTGTCGTCAGCGACGCCGGCCTCGGCCGTCGCCAGGCCGACGGACTTCGGGGGGCGCTGGGTGCGCCGTGCTCGGGCATCGACGATGACGATGATCCATTGGTCATGCATCCGCGTCACTAACTCCCTTCTCCGGCACTGCAGGGGGCTCAGCGCAGGGCGGCCGGGCTCAGCCCCGACGCACAGCCCAGCACAGAAAAGCATGTGCTAGCCAAGCCATGGCCGGTCCTGCTCGCGCTCCCTGCGTCGTCGACCTCCACAGCGTGACCGACAGGAACCTCCACTACGTCGACCTCGCCAGCGGCCCTGTGGCGGTGCCCTCCTTACGGTACCCCAAGTAGCCCTCTTCTCATGGCAGATCTGGACGAGGACTCCACCACGACAAACCCATGCAGGGGGTGCGTGCTGTCCGGAGCTCCCCGGTGCTGCGTGCTACTCTACTGCTTACGAGTTTAGGAACCGCTTGCATAGGATTTGATTATTGATTCACTTTACATATATTTTTCTTTATCTTAATTCGGTTCCTCCGTTCTTCATTGAATCACCGTACTGCTGAAATCATTTTCCCTCTGTCCGTGCAATTTTTGGTAATTTCTGTGGAGTCGATTGCTTCACTCTTCATATATTTGTGGATTCGTCTCACAGCATGGTCGACGTCTTATTAATTCTCATCATCACCTATAGGCCGAAATTCTTGTAAATGCTTACTATATTCATAGTACCCAGTTGCAAACGTTGCACACGAGTCACAATTGCACACGATACGCTCCCTTTTAGTAATACTAGTTTAGTGTAGAATTCTCGTAAATGTAAGTCAGAAATCTAGTAAATGGAATATCGTAACTTGTTTTGACTGAACTAGAATACCGTAACTACTAGTTGCAGAAAGGCATAGATTCTAGTAAAAATTGCAAATCTATTAAACCGATTATGGTACATAATCAAAGGAGGCATCATACTGCACATGCATGTAGACCCCCGCTGTTATTACCGTAATAAGTTACGAGATACGTACTTCACAGCCAATAGAATTGCCAAAATCAACATGAGCAAATGAGAACTAATTACGGTTGGCCCCAGAAATTACTGTAGCTGGCCGGCTCATTAATCAGGCACATGCAACCGCAAATTAAGGCATGCCCGGACCAGAAAGCAGTAACGCACCAGCCAGGCACGCCCTAGGTGTAGTTACACCCATGTGTATATCTCAAGATTTATGGTATATATGACCGAACGAAGTGCATGTGGATGAAGTATATGATCATACTAGACCATCTATGGTGGTATATACGTTAAGTATGCATTCATACTTTGAGTATATATGGATATACTTTTTTTATATACGTGAAGAGTGGCATTTTATGTAATATATTAAAAAATATGGGTTCTATCGAAATTTTTCGCGTTGTAAGATCTAGAGTATCTTAATATGAGTATGTAAACATACTCAAACCGATAAACAAGTATGAACACACACAATGTGGTTTTTTGAATATGGGTGTAACTACACCCGGGTGTTTAGAAAGCGCACCCTATAGGGGTGTGTGTATATATATATATAGTAATGCTATTAGAAGCTTAGGGCTTCCAATAGGGTTGGGAAGCCCTGATCCAAAGCTAGTTGATCTAGTTCCACCGGATCAGTTCGCACCTCCCAACCCCATACGCGGGCCACAGGAGCCCTGTTCGGCCACATGCGACAGGTCGTTTGAGGCCCACTAGTCTGTTTTTGTGTTGACTGGCTTATTCGTAGGCGTTGATCCATCTACCCTTCATGTCAAAATAATTCATCATGTTGACTTTAAGATGTAATGTTTGACCGTTCGTCTTATTCAAATTTTTTATATAAACATCATCCAATTTGATGTGACTTATTTTATTATTAGAGATATTTTAATAATAATTTATTTATTTCCTAAATTGTATAAATAATTTGAATAAGACGAGTGGTCAAATATTATGTCTTAAAGTCAACATGATTTAATTATTTCGGCAACAATGAAAGATCTTAATATACATTCCCCACAGATAAGGATTGGGGGTATATACACAGCACGCACGTGATTTCATTCCCCTCTCACCCACTCAAAAACAGCCGGTCGTGCTCCCCATACCCCCAACCACGCCATTTGAAACTTCGCCGCCGTCGTCCCTAAGCCCCATCCACGCCACGGCCGTCAGTCCAAATCCCATACACCGGGGACGCACTCCACCGTTGCAGGTGCCCACGGCGGAATCCGGTGAGAACTCCGCACAGGCAATGTGCCCCTAGAATCCGCGCGCGGAGAGCGATCCAGCTACTCTGCCCGTACTGTTTGCGAATCGTGCGCCGCCACGTGTCCCGTGCTTGTGTCTGCCTGCGTTCGCCGTCTCCCGGTTCATTCATCAAGGCCGCCCAGCGTTCCTGAAAAAAAAAAAAAAAAAAAAGAAAAAAGGTGTCTCGCAGCGTCTCGTCGTCTCCGCTGCTCCATCGGCCGGGGGCCTCGCCGCCTCCGCCTCTTCTTCCTCTCCCACGCCCGCCGTGCTTCCGGATGCCGACCTCAGCTGCCTCACCGTCGCCGACGCCCGCCACCACGCACTTCTACGCGCTGTCCCCATCTTGCTTCCTCTTCTCGATTCGCCTTCTGGATCTCCCGTGGATGACGAGGCGTGACGGCTGTACCAGGCCCAACCAGCTCGCCCTCTTCTTCTCCTCCTCTGCACTGGGGCCCGGCCGACAACGCCAAAACGGCAGTACCATACGCCGCAGTGATGCCCGGAGCACCGGACGACGGGGAGTCACACGCCGTGCAGCATCGACTCCGCCGCCGTCGCGTCGTCCTCCGCCTCCAGGACCCGCAGTGACCCCTGGAGCGAGGGTGCCTGGAGCACCGGACGGCGGGGAGTCACACACCGTGCACGCATTGGTGTCGGCGTCGGCATCGATTCCGCCGCCACTGCGCCGTCCTCCGCCTCCAGGGCACCGCCCCTACATCAGATCCCCTCCCCTTGGGCGTCTGTACGCTAATTGTGTTCTCGATTGGTAATGTTTTCTCTCATCCTCTACCTAGCGCTATCTATTTGTTCCGTCTTCTTCCCTCTCTCTCATTATGTGCCTAATCAGCGCTGCATGTATGCAGTCCGGTAGCTATCGGCACCACCTCAGATGTCGTCGGTGACGCAGGGCGAGGCTCCCATCCAATGCCCCGTGTCAGCTGTCACCAGCTTCTCCCCTCACCCTTTCTGCAGTACAGCAAGAGCATCCCCAAGCTATGGCGCTGTGCATCCAGTGTTTTTTATAGTTCTACATCTTCATGTTCCAATGCTCTTTTGCGAAAACAAATCAAGTACAACAGTATATAGAGTTTCTTTTACGAGAGCAATAGAGTTCCTTTTTGGAAACCAATTGCAGTTGATGAATACAAATTTACAGTTTTCACTGCATATTTATGCTTCAGGTTACGATAAAATAGAAACACACCTATGATTAATTAGGTTATTTCAGTTCATGTCATCATGACAGTTGATGAATACAATTTGTAGTTTGCACTGCATATTTATCCTTCAGGTTAGGATAAAATAGAAAAATGCCTATGGTTAATTAGGTTATTTCAGTTCATGTCATCATGGTGGGGATTGTTTGCATATGTATCAACCTTTGGTTTAGCTGCATAAAAAGTTCTCTTACAAATCTCAACTCCTTCTTATACACAACCATCTTTAGACCATTTTCCCTTTCAAGAATTGTTTTTTATTAGATGAAAGGGACAGGTCGTTGACACCAGTTTCCCTTATGATGCAAAACTCATAAATGTTGGCTCCTTTTTCTTCTTCGGCAATAATACATCATGTCCTTTGTACTCTTGCCAGTTCTCCTTTTTAAGATCATAACATGTCACAATTGAGTCTACAATAGTTGTTATCTCCTTAGTGAATGCTAAATATATCCATATACCCTCTTTGCTCTGATATTATGGCCATCTACCATCTGTTGCTGGATCGAGGTTTGTTCTTGCAGGCAAATGTTGCTCATATAAATTGCAGAGCAACAGAATAAACAAAAATACTACATTGCTTCAAATGCTTTGGTTTGCTCTGTGTTCCAAATCAGTTGCCGGCATGCATTTCATATTTCTTCATGGATATTTACCATTCCTTAAAAACTAAAACATATGTTTAGGAAACAAAGAAAAAAAAGGATTGCATGGTTGTGATGTGTAAAAGATTGTCCTTATATGTTAAAGAATACTACTACCTCTGTATTCTCTAGGTTTTATCGACAGTATGTTTACAGGTTTTCCTTACTGTCTGAATGGATTTCGATGTATGTCTGCATCATTTTGTCTACACCAATTCAGAGTTTCTGATCTCAATGTAGATTTCTTTTATTATTTGAACTGTAATGAATCTACTCCTATTGATATTGGATTCCAAATCGTTCAGGTTGCCTTACTGCAGCATATGGTGAATAAAGTTAGGTTGCTTGAGCACCACCGAGGTGCTGCCTCCATCTTTATTCATATATGGTGTGACAAAAAAAAAAAACGATGGTTAGTATCTCTAAAATTTGGCCTTTTTTTTGTAAGGTTTATTGCTGCCAAAACTAATGATTTTGTCATATATTTCGGCAGCAACCATGTCAAGTGCCATCAAGAATGCAGTCTTTAGATTTTATTAGAGATATAGTCCTACCTGAAATCGTTGTTTTCATTTTTGCATGTTTCAAGGTACTATAGGAGGATGGATATGGTAGCAACGAGTGGTGATCTCATACAGGCACGTCGAGCAACAGGGTGTAAGCCTCAACAATCTCCAAAGAGTAATAATCCTTTTTGCTATCAAGAATACCATGTGTCATGTTACCTTGCGATATACTAGAATCCTTTGGATTTTGTTTCTATGAACCAGCTTTCCTGTTATGTTACCTTGTGAGATGAAATTATTTTTCAGGGCTCAAATTGAGAGCTTCCGAGTTCCAACATGAGCTGCAGCACCTAAGAACCATTGTGCCTTTTGTACTACTGTAGCCACTATCCATCAAGTTTGTCCATGGGCGCAATCTGGAACTCTGTTTGTGGCTATAACCAGACCTCTCCTCCATGAGGTAAGTTGAGAACTTTCCAACTTTCTTCTGATTGTTTTCATTCATTACCTAAGACAGATCTTGGCTCTCAATGTATTGTTCAGTTAGTATTGGATTTATTTGGCTACAAATACAGAACCTTATCGATCCATCCATGGTTCAGCCTCTATGTTCTAACACATGGTGTGTGTGTGCACCTAACCAAATATCAGTGGGTTTGATGTATAACTAATCTTATCTGAGTTTTAGGAACTCTAATTTGTAGCTTTTGCCTATTGGTCGATCGACAAACTAAGCCACTTTATGAACCACAGATAGCTAATGTTCAGAAACACATCATTTATTTAGTGCATGATCATATCATGCTTGCTGAAAGAGCAAACCATTCCTGTTTCAATTTCAAGGCTGGGTACAACAACGTAGTAATATGAACATTGCCAATTTCACAGTTGTATGACTGATGTTACGTATGAGTTACCAAAATAGTCTCTGGTTTGCTAACCAGGACTTCAGCAAATATAATAATATTTTGATGTTGTTTCATCTATATTAAGTCTGTTGCCTTCAATGACCAGTACGTTACTGTAGATACAAGCTACCACAAACAGTTGTATGGTTTTTGGTGCCGTATTGAAACCCCTAGCAAGTATATCTCCTCTTAGCGTCATTCTTCCTTCATCTTGCCTCCCTTATTTGAACCCCTAACACTGAAAATTATATTAAGTACTATGGGCATTTCACTATGATAAGTATAGTCCTGTTGGATCACTTAAATGAATTTAGTCCTAAGACATTCTTACTATGATTTAGCCCTTTCCATTGGGGGATGCTCTCTCTAATACAAGACGTTATTAAAATAGAGAGATTGATTCACTGACTCACTCTATGCAAACCGGTCATACGATAAGAGCGATTCACATATGAAAACGGGGGGATAGCAGATACATAAAAGGGCAGGAATGACCCTGCTCACTCATTTCTTTTACATATATCTTTATGTTCAATCCAAGAAACTGAAGTTGTAGTTTTGCTGATGATTATGACAAGCGCTTTTGTGTTGTCCAAGCTACATGTCATCAATAAAAGAAAGATTACACTGTCAACTGTTACCTTAGTATTGCAGGATGGAGCCACGCAACTTGGTTGAACTTGCATCGATTGCATACACGAATCTTACCTGACGTGTCTTGTCATTCTGCCAAGAGCAAAGGGCCGTAGATTTTGCATAGATAATGTATTATTATAGATAATGTATTATTATGTTCAGCACATTAATGTAAATAAGGATTCTGAAATTTTACTTCAAATTCTTTGCCAAGATAGCAGTTCAGCTGCTGCTAATTGTTTACTTCATTTGTATTGTCAGCTACCGCTAATTGTTTCTCTAAATTATGTTTAAAGTGAAACAAAATTCGTTGCTCTGATGGTCTCATATATGCGTTTAAGAATTCGGGCGCGGCGAAGCGCGCCTACCGACCTAGTTTCTCTTATACCTCAAAATAGTAGAACCTGAGTAATGAATGAAAATGGCAAACGGGTAGTCACCGCTCACGGGCCTCAGCGGCCACCAGCGGGAGACAGGCGTCAGGCATGCGTCACCAGCGTGGGTGTTGATGTGAGAAGTGGGAGACTCGCCGATCGAAGAGCTTTAGCTTGTAGCCCGTCGACGGGCTGGCCTCCGCTCCACGCGTGTGATGCCCCTGCACCCCGACGCCATTCACTCCAAGAACGGATCCCATCGGTGATGCTGCGATGAAGGAAGGCGCGACATTCACTCCAGGATGGATCTGCGACGCCGGAGGGGAGGATGACGCCGTTGCCGGAGTGACGACGGGGAAGCCACCATGTACCATCATCCGCTGCCTGCCCGGGATGAGGAAGGGCCGCGCCGCCAGGAAACGCCGCACGCGGCCGGACTGCCGAGGGCACCGCGTGGAGACCGCCGAGGGGGTCGCGGCCCGTGGTAGCACCAGGGTCTGCCGTGTCCACGAGAAGGGATTAGCAGCGGAGCAGCGACAGTGAGAAGGTGGTGGCTTCCCAACGCGAACGTGGTGACACCAGTGTCATATGCGCACCTTTCATCGACGGTTCGGAAGAGAGAATCATCCATCGGACGGCGAGGGGTCCGGCCTTCATAACAACAGATTAGATACGACGGTTGCACCACACAAGCCTCGTCACGTTGGGTTTACGACAGCTATAACAAGCGGCGCTACTAATGAATAAGCAACGTCCGTTAACGTGAAGTGACTATGACGTCTGAACTGTTAACCCCACATAACGTAAAACAACGGCGACGGCCTACGTGATAACGCCGAGCGTGGACCATTCTAGAAACCAAGCTAGCTCCTTCGAGCGTAAGCCTCGCTCCATCATCTTGCATCCCAAGCAACGAGATATACCAGTAAATACAACAATTGGTTGAACATACGAGAGGTCCTAGATCTGAAAATTCAAACAAGCCTATGCGCGGCAAACTTCTTCCATCCAACTAGATTCGTAACAAGACCACCAGCGATGGAGGATAGCACCGGTATCGCCATCAATCCATCCATGAATCTGCAGGTTTACACCCCTGTGCCGACGAAAAAAAGGTAAATCCACGACACCAAGCGATGTAATTTTGTTGATACGTCGATATTTGCCTCCAAGAAAATAAATTTGTATCACACAATAGATTTCTTTGTTTGCGAAATCCAGGAATCGCGCCAAAGAAGGCCCAAGCTCCTGCGTGAATCCATCTGCAATAAGTGCGGTTTCGGCTGCGATTGAGTCGGCAGCGGCTCGAGTGGGCGAACCAGTTTTCTACCCTTATGTGGGTACGACATTCAACTCGTTTGAAGAAGCAAAAGAATTCTACAACATCTATTCATGGGAAATTGGATTTGGCATAAGGGAGTCGAGATCCAAAAAAAATGGAAATGACTACATTACTAGAAAGGATTTGGTGTGCTCCTGTCAGGTTTGTACCCCCTTGAATTTTGCAATCTTAGATTAGTAGCAATGGAATGAGTTTGCAAGCTCATTCACATGCACCTTGGGTCCCTTATAACCAGCGTGTTATTCCCACAGGGGATCTGCCCAAACCCACAAGCATCCACAATTCGAAAAGGGTGCAGGGCTGGGATATCACTCCGCCGTACGGTGGATCATGCATGGAAAATTACTTCTGTCGTTTCAGAACACAACCACCCTTTGACAACTACATCTGGGCAGAAGATCCAATGGGGATCACACAGTTTCATAGACGTGTCTACAAAGGAATTGATCAGAAGGCTGAGGCAGAACAACGTACCAATCGGAAGGGTATGCAGCATTGTGGGAGCAGTGTCTCCGAATTCGCCGGTGCATATTCGCAGAGAAACGGTCCAAACTTTGTGTGCTCAAATGGCTCAAGAGGACATTCAGGATGACATCAGAAAGACAATGGAGTTACTCAAGCAAATGAGTCGTGAAGACAGTGAATTCGAAGTCCGGTTCAAGACTGACCAAAACAACACCATAGAAGCAATGCTCTGGTGCACTGGGAGAAACAAGCAAGACTACATGAAGTATGGTGATGTGGTGACCTTTGATACTACATACCGCACTAACTTGTACAACCTTCCTTTTGGGATTTTTGTCGACGTCAACAACCACTTCCAGTCTATAATTTTCGGCGGAGTTCTGCTAAACCATGAAAGGACCCAGGATTTTGAGTGGACATTCAGCAACTTCGTTGACATGATGTCAAACAAGCATCCAAAAACAATACTTACAGGTGCAGCAATAAATCTGTTTCTGATTTGGCCTGTTCATAATCAGGTGTTGTAGGAAAAATATGTGTTACTTATCTCTGATGTTTTAATTATGTTGCAGATCAGTGCCAAGCGATGGCAGCTGCAATAAAAACAACACTGCCATCCACAAGACACCGTTGGTGCCGGTGGCATGTTCTTCGCAAGGCAAAGCAGAAGATCGGGCCTTCTTATTCCAAGAATTGCCCATTCAAGAAAAAATTTAACAAACTAATAACATACGAAGTATCCCCAAGTGCTTTTGAGATGCAGTGGGATGCACTGGTTACAGAATACAAGTTACAAGATAATGACTTCCTGAAGAGGGCTTACCAGTTCAGAGGGATGTGGGCGAAGTTATACTTCATGGATATATTCTGCGCAGGTATGATGAGCACCCAGCGCAGCGAGAGTGCTAATCACATGCTCAAGAGATTCATACAACGGTCAGCACCTATGCACCTGTTTGTCGCAAAGTTTAGAGATTTTCAGTTCGACAGGAACCAACAGGAAGAAAAAGAAAATTACAAAACAAAGATGGTAATCATCTGCAACAGTATCTACGCATGTATCCATTGTTTGTGTTATTTGAACATAAAGCGAGTCCTACGATTAACAAATATCTCGATCCCATGTTGCAGCAAAGCAGGAAGAGGCGAATTGGGGTTCCTCTCGAATTGCATGCAGAAGAAATATATACCAGGGAGATGTACGAAAGGTTCTACAACGAATTGTATGAGTCAGGTGCTTACAGAATTGTAGAAAAATCAATAACTGGCGGGAAGTTTGTCCTGGTACACCACAAGTATGTCGACTGTGAAGATAGGCAACAATATGTCGTTCACCAAATAGGTCTCGACAACATAAACTGCATATGCGGAAGGTTCGAGCACACTGGGATGCCCTGCAGACATATACTAAAGGTACTAAACACTTTGATAATTTCTCATTTACTCCCACTTGTAAGTTACCTAACAATTACACAGTGGCATAAAAAAGTTGTCATTTGCTAATAAATAGGTGCTAGTTAATCAGGACACGGAAGCTATACCTCAAGGTATCATACACCCGCGGTGGACAAAGACGCAATCTACTTCAGAAACAACATTGCAGTCAGATGAGATAGGAAAGGAAGTTACAAACCAAACTTCTGAATTGAAACGTCGTCTCCTAGTGAAAAAGGCAATAGAACTGTCGGAGCTAAAAAATCAACTGGATGACAATGACTACAACGAGGCGATTCAAGCGATGCAGAGAATAGTCTCCCGCGTTCTTGTAAAAACACAGAATGAGTCAACACATTCAGCAATTGAAGCTCACAATCCAAGCGCCGGGAGAGAGGAGGTACCAATACAATGCCCACCAAGACCAAAGAGAACCGGAAGGCCGAGGCACAACTCGCTGAAGTCATGGACAAAACATGCAAGCCTAGATACGGCGACGCAAAGCCCTTGGCATCAGCAAATTCTCGACCGCGAAAACGAAGAAGAGGCTGGAGGGAGCAGCAAGACTAGGAAGCTATCAGATCTATTACAAGTTACATAGCAAACCATCAATCATTGTAACCTACAACTGTAACACCTGAGTAGATCCATCGTTAGTATTTATTTATGAATTGTTTAATCAAGGGTACTTGCTATTTTAATTAATTTTCCTATGATTCGACCAAACAAACATTTTCTGTTACATAAAGTACACTTATCTAGCGAACCTAGAATTCAGCATCTTAAACTTTGGGAACCCGACTAGCAAGAAGAAAGTGGAAATTGAGGTTATAACCAAAAAAAGCCCAATTACACAAAGCTTCCTACTGCCTACGTCAAGCTTTGCGTTGTTCATAACAACAGCTCAGATCTGGTCTGTTTTAGCCGTTATTCAGGTGCGCAATCTCCCACCCGGCCTGGTCGACATAGGGAACCGGCCTAGCCGGGATATTATCCGAGTAGATATTACAAAGGGATATAATCCGATATCCCTATAAGGATAACGTGCCAAGAACGAGGCCCAATAAACATAAAATGACTATGCTGAACAAACTAGTCGGAAATATAGAAACACTATCCCGGTATATCGGAATACCAAACAGAAATTGATACGAAAATATTGAAAATGCAGGCTGCTGGTGCACAAAGCACTGCTATACAAAAAGCAAACTTGTTCTTCGTTCCTTAGGATACGATAATACTGAAATGTTCCACGAAATTATTGCAATACAATACCAGGGTTCGAACTCAAATAAGACATACATAATATAAGACAAATAACACCAGCAACAATTGCTCCCACATCCGCGCTCTTGACAACTACTGCACGGTGACCCAGATCCCGGACCATCTCCTAAATTTCAATGACCTGCAACACACAAAACTGATGACCTTCAGTATAATATTGCAGTTAACAGCCAAAGGTGAAAAGTGAGTCCATGTTACTTTATCTGGTCAAATGTATGGCATATCTTACTGTTGTTTAGGCCGAGATCAGACATGGGCTACACTGCATGCAGTTCATGCTCCTGCAGCAAGTTGAGCCTCCAAGGTTGCCCTTCCAACTTTCCTACCCTTAAGGCAAGCCCACTTCTCCTAGACCTGCCTCTTTTTGGCAGCAAAAAAGGTGGCAACACCTTGGACATCGCGGAGCAGACTCTCAGTGTCCTCATTGATATCCAGTTTTGCAGTAAGGTCGGCAACACAAAACTCAACAATACTGTTAGTGGTGCGGAAAAGCTGGCTAAGATTCTCACCACACTTGATGACATTGTCCAGAACATGCTCAAACCTGTCAATGAATACCTCCTGGTACTCCTTGACCTCCGTGTGGAGGTCCAAAATGGACATCCCAAGCTCAACATCAGCATGTTTGATCACAGCATGAAAAAGCTTAGCAAGGGCACCTTTCTGCGTTGGGTCCTCGGCACCTTCAAACTGGAAAGGAGCAACTGAGACATCAACCACAGCCAAGTAGTTCCCATTCCTCATTTTGTGCAGCCGGATGACAGAAGGAACACCTCCAATCTTCTTCAAGACTTCACTGTATATAGCTCTGAGAGTGGTACCACAGTTCTCCCAATCAACAACCTGCACCGTAAAAATAAAGATGAGTCAAATAAAAAAGGCTAATCAAATAGGCATCAGCACGTACAATTCCAGATTTCAATGTGATATTCATCGCATTAGTTATTCCATACTATATAATAATTGCTAACCACACATCTAGGAAATACATTGGTACAACAAAAATGCAATTTCAGACAAAAATCACACCCCGCTACATACATCCCATATAGCAAAAGTTCAAACACAAACTACGTACACTAAACAATGATTGATCACTTAAAAAGAAAGGTCCTGAGCAAGTTAGCATAAATTAAACAGCACTTGAAATTGCGTGGCTCATAAATTCAGCTACGGAAAATATAAATACCATGGGCATTGGGGCCGTTGCATCAAGCACGGCTAAGCCATCCGGGAATTCATTACGGAGAACAAGCATGTCACACAGCCGAGAAGCATACTGCCTCTCACTCTGCATTGCTCTGGCCTGCCTACTCAAGATGGCATTCATTGAGGCCACAGGGGAAATATCATCAAGCGAAACAAAGGGAATGTTCTCCCCTATCCAAGCAGATAGCTTCATGCAAATCTCATTGATCTGCATATGGCAGTCGGCCAGCATGGTGTCCATGTCACCATACTCAGAACGTGACACCTCGAGCACCATCTTCATGGCATCAAACAGCAACCTCTTTTCAGAAAGAGCAATATAGTTGTAATCAGCTGGGAACAGATTGTGCTCGTTACGGAGAGCTTGCAACATAGCCATCATGCAAGAACGCTCTGCTTCAGCATCCCCAGGCATGACCTGGCCAGTTGCTGTCACGTGAAGGTGGCCCCCTGGCACAAGGTTTGTATCACATTCATACCTAAGCTGCACTTGAAATCCATTCTGCTGCTCTTCATTGACTTTAGTGTGCATCACATCAAATGGCTGGGAGACAGGCATTTCAACATGCAGATCAGCGTAAATGGCCCCAATGAGGTTGATCGGGAGCACAAACACGGATGCAGCCATAGCAAACTGCACACAAATAGTACCTTTATCAGTAAAAAAAGCAAGAGTCAAAAGTGGAAAAAAATATATCAATACCAGGTCTAAAGGTATCCAAAAAGTAATATATATATGGTGGCATGTGTAATCCATTGGATATATTACATTGAGCTACTATAGAGTTCCATGAAACCCTGCAGACAACGTATGAAAACTAAAGACGTACAACAAATATAATTACAGGACTGCATGGGGATCAAAAACTGTATCGGTAGCTAATAGCCTCGCAGGTGCAAATCATAATTACTGAAAAGGCCGACGAGTCATAACATTGCATTTTATAATAAGAAAGAATTATAAAAATCAAGCATGTTTATCATCACATAATTTTTGGATTGTTATTGTCCTGTCATTAACACATACCAAAACAAACTCCAGATTAAAAATACCCAGCTAAGCAAACTCCATCTGCCATAAATATATGTCTCAAACGTGCAATGGACTTATAATAAACGAGGGTGCACATGAGCAGCTCATACTCAACAAATTTCATAATGGAATAACAAAAACAAACACTAACCACAGCTAGCATACCATGGATCCACTTAGTTGCACTTATTCATAATCCCTGTCAACAGACCTGCTCCTAAATAAACTCAAACAACCCTTACTAAACATTCTAATTTAAAAAATTGCGTACAAACTCAAACATATCATTCAGCGTGGGTGGAACTAGCATCTGAGCATTTAGGTACATAGCCACGGACAATAGACCTCAAATATACACCCGTAAGCCAAATGATAATGAAATTGAAGTAAAACTGAAGTTAATGAAATGGATAAACTGACGACATTTATTCAGAACAGGTACAATACCGCAGGTACCATCCTTCGTTACAAAAATTAAACAAAGATTATAGGAATGAATCTAGCCTTTTTAAACTCGAGTAACCAGCATAAATCGGCTCAGCCATTAGACTGTGTTACTGGGTCTGGACCTAGGCAACAACTAGGGTTTACGCACTAAATCTATTCAGTAGCTACCGAGTGAATCAAACCGGGTCATCCAGTGACGCAGTTATGTATTAGATCTGACGTTGAAACTGAAAAAACATGAATTACATATTCAACGCTTCATGTACATAACAGATTAGAATGCACCACAAGGTCAAGATGTGAAAATCAATGAAGGGATGCCAAATACCTCCGACGCGGGCAAGTCACACTCGACAGCACACAGGGGATGCACGTTTCAACCCCGATATTCCCCAAAGCTATGCAACCACTAGACTAAATGGAGAAAATGGATAAGCTTATGAACTCAACTTGCTGTTGGAAGGCCAGAGTTGAGCAAGAGGGGGGAATAGACGAGAGCTAGACTATGTGGGATGTGTCGGAAGTAGTCGGCCGCCCTTATCGCGTTGGATGCATCTCTTGCAACACAAGAAGATGGGAGCTTCTAGAGGAAGGGAAAGTATGAGATTACCTTTTTGTCCCTGCCTGAATAGTAGCAAACGACCACATAAAATACAATTATGCTGCATCTAATCCACCCTGATTCCTGCAAAGAAAAAGAGATGCCGGGAGGGGGGCAATGATTAGGTGCAAATAATAATGAGCGAATTCAATTACGTTACTAAACAGGGAAATGGTGCGAGCTTAACAGTGTTCCAAACATCTGTAGTTAGAGTTCACATCGTTTGTCTGAAACGGACCATACGGTTCTGGTAACGAGGTATCACATGCCACATTTTTTTGCGTCGCACGATTTAGGGTTAAACGATTGAACGCTGCACTTTCAACGTTGATACTTCAGAGATATCCACTTTCTTAGTAAGTAGAAAGACAAATTTGTACACAAGCTTCGACAGCCAAACGAAATAAAGAAATATAATGAGAATCCTACATAACTAAAAAATAAATAGTACTGGGCATATCATTAATCTATGCGTCGTCACTAACATGTGGATTGCTTCAAGAAAAAGCATAACATCTATAACACCCAGTCAATAAAATTCTAGACTATGGGGCATTTCCTTGTAAAAATTCAATAAACACCCAAAAAAAATTCAGGCGATGCATGGGGGGCTAAGGAAATACTGCTGATGGTAAAAAATTCAATAGGCAACCACCACAAACCAAGAAGTACTGCTGATGGTAAAAATTCAGAAAATAAAGGGTTCACATAATAGCAAATGCGAAGCTAAGGGAGTACTTGAAATATTACATGTCCAACCAAATAGATAAATAACCAATTCATAGATTGGCATACGAAACAAATAAGCCAACTACTTATTCAGGCGCCTCCACCGAAGATCTAGGACCTTAACGAGCATCTAAAACTGCCTGCCTGCTACTGGGCCTCCTTCTCTCCATTCAGACAGGAAAGAACCGTATCTGGTATGTGGCATTTGGAGTCTCCACCACGCTCACCACGTAAATATCACCAGTCTGCATACCAGCCAGCAAAGCAAAGTAACTCCAGCCACCAACAATCCTTGCACTCCTTGGATTGTAACGAGTCACCACAGCGGGGAAAGGAACATGGCCATCAGCGAAATAGAGCAAAGTCGGCGTGCCATGCGACAGGAATTGGGAAAAGTTGGCCGAGAAGAACTGCAACACAAGTTGCCAAGCAACTAGATTATTTAAAAAAACATGCATCACTCACCAATATAAAAAGGTTGATGCTCTGTGTGCTAAAATCTTACATATTGCCCATTGTCACCAATCTGACTGCTAGTAATAGCAGATACATACATTGGAAAAGTGCAATCGATGTTGTGCCATACGTTGGCCAACATCTGCAAGATAGGTGGAGTCATCTGGAGACCAAAAGCAACTTCATAGACCATGTTAAGGATGTGTTCAGGGACTGCGACGAAAACAACAGAAGTTGGATGAACTATGTCAAACACATTGGCTCATATTTCATCTCTTTGTGTTCAAAATAGAAACATCAATGAGTGATAAGCAGCCTATTTCTCACCATACACATCTCCTCCAAATGGGTGAGGGCCAGCAGGTCCATGTGGGAAATCATGGAGCATTGGGTGGCCAGGTGGCGGGCGGTTGGCATACGGCCTTTCAGCACCATTGGGTCCATACACCCGGACAGCTATAGCATTTGAACTCATCCATGCAAATATTGCTGAGTCGAATCGAGAGATACGCTCAGCTTCCACAAAAGCACGCCATCCTTCAGTAAGCAATACCCTACCGTTGTTCTCCTCAACACGAACTTCGAAACCCATTAAAGTATCACCAAAAATTATAACATTTGGACTTGGGCCGTCAGGAGCCATCCTCCAAAAATCAAGGGGAATTTCCTACACGAAATATGATTACAACTAAGCTACTTTCTATCACCAATTACAACCGCGTAATCATATAGGAGTAGATAAAAACAAAGTCGGGTGCAAGCAAAAGATAAAATATGGCTCAGAAAATATATATTCTAACAACAAGAACCTTACAATAGACGGAAAAGTAAAAATTTAATAAACTATGAAATTTCAATATGGAAAAAAAGATCAAACACTAACTACATGAATCACCACACATATGTCAACAGTCCAGTGCAACAAAAATAAATATGAACCAGCTCGGTTTCAAAACGACATTGCAATGTTATGAACATCATTACCAGCCCAGTACTTCTGAAGCTTCGGACCCCCCTCTGGAGTAGCTTCAATGTACACAGAGTGGTGCCCCTCTGCACCATTACTATTATCTATTCTAGTTACTTTCTTGGGGCCCCAAATTCCAGACCGATTCCGCTTAATCCCACGCCTAGGAACCGGAATTGATAGCAGCCTGATACCATTACTGACAGCAGTACCAACAATGTCATTATCTGCATAATAATGTGTTCCTCTTTTATATACAGTGAAAATGCTTTCGCCATAACAATATATTGACGAATAAATGCCACTGGAATGTAAACACACCATAGTATCCATCCTTACCTTCACTTCTTTCACCACCACCCCATGACGGTCGATACATAAACCCACTGGCGTAAGGCATCATCAACAACACAAGCACAGTCAAGAATTTGATAGCCCGTAACCCAGACACGCATAATCCATCGTTCACTTGCTCCTGGAAGTCAAGGACAGCAACAAACAATGGCCCTGCAGCCTAACAAACACAACAAAGACAAACGTTAGCTCCATATCAGAACCAACCCACGGGGTACTATATCAACATCAACATCAAAGTTGCAATGGGATATTTTCAACCGACCTCCAGAGGTATGTTGAGTAAGCGGACCATTGCAACAGTTGACTCCCAAACAGCAATAATAGATCCATTCTTGGATTCAAAATTTGCTTCACGCGGTTCCAAAGCCCAGGAGTACAAGCACCTCTCGGCGTCCCTCAACTGAAACAACAAACATTACCGCAACGGAATATTAAAGGTGAAGCCATCCGTACCGAACAGCTCCAAAAACCATCTAGACTTAACCATGCAATCCTAAACGAAACGTACCTTCCCAAACGGGAGATTGTGCGAACACATGGTTGATTTAGGTCACATGTGTTTAGTTTTGTGATCGAGTGATTGTCAACAGTCAACATTCTAATTCTATTTTCTTTTTATCTTTTATGCTTCGCTATGCTTCACCGGCATACGTGGAGTGTGTCAAGACGATCTCTTGGTTCGTGTTGTGCGGGTGTGGAGCTCGGAGATGGTAGCTGACGGCGAGGTGAAGGGGCCAAGGAGGACGTGCCGGGCCGACGGACCGCGGAGGTGAAGGACGGACGTGAGGCTTGGACCGAGGGACCGGATCGCCGGGTGGCTAGCCATGGTGGCTGATATCTGGGACATCGACGGATGCAAGAGGACGTGGCAGACCGTGTCGATCGGGTCAAGACGGCGTCGCGCGCAAAGCGCAGAGCGGGGAGCTCGGATGACTTGGCGACTTCGGGCGGTCAAGACGGCGATGACACGTGTCGAGGAGGTTTGGTGGTTTGCCCTCAAAACCATCGGGCGCGGGTTTTGTGGTTTGGGCCTCAAAACCACGG
This sequence comes from Hyparrhenia diplandra, assembly GCA_015847255.1. Classification (NCBI taxonomy): domain Eukaryota; kingdom Viridiplantae; phylum Streptophyta; class Magnoliopsida; order Poales; family Poaceae; genus Hyparrhenia; species Hyparrhenia diplandra. The sequence goes on from JADLZK010011798.1 coordinate 329,108, forward strand.
CGCGGGTTTCGCGGGTTTAGGCCACAAAACCCGAGGTGTTCCGGTGGACGGAAGGACGGCACGTGGCGGCATCGGGGAGGTTGCGTGGATGCAAGGCTACCGATGAGGAGGCGCGGTGGCCGTCGGATCGAAAAATATCCAGAGTCGACCAAAATAGCCCTAGGGTTAGTGGTTTGGCTCATATGTATCGAGGGCAAAATAGGGATGAGAAATAAGGACCATATATATAGAGGATGGCAGCCATCCTCCCCTCTTTGCCTCTTCCATTTTCGTTTTTATTTTTCCCCAATTTTAGGGTTCTTGTTTAGAGGTCCAAGAACACCAATTTGGTGACACTTTGTGGTGATTTTCGTTAGGGAAGGGAGCCCCAAATCTCCCCGTCGTCTCCGGGCTTTTGGATCAAATCTCCTCTTTTGTTGTGTTTTTTGTTGGAGATTTTGGATCTTGTATTTGCCTGTGTTCTTTTGTTCTTTGTCCGTGCAGGATGTTGATCTGATTTGGGGCTCGTCATCAGGCCGGGCACGAGCGCGAGCGGCTCCCAGCTCGGGCCCCTCGTCCGCGCGGCGCGGGCAGGCGGCCGGCCTCGAGCACGGGAGGCCAGGAGCAGCGGCCCTCCCCAACTGTTGCTCGTGCGGCCTCACCTGCTCGACGTGTGCTGGCCGCGTGCACACCAGCAGGCAGCGAGCGGCTGTCAAGGGCAAGCGGTGCTCCCTGCTGTTCGATCAGTAGCAACTCGCCACCAGGCCTTCCAGGAGCTCGCCTGCAAGCTCCACGCACGGCAGCAGCTGGCCAGGACGAGCGGCTCCCTCCGCACGCCGGCTACGCACGAGCACCACAGCAGCAAGCCACCTCTTCACCAAGCTCCGGTTCTACTTCATCAAAAAGGTTGAAATTTTCTTGTGTTGTGAATTTGGCCATCGAGCCAATCTTTCTTCTTGTGCAGGGGAGTGTGTATGTGCAAAATTCAAGCATCCGATGAACTCAGCTTAGTTTCGCTTTCTCTGCGTCCCCAAAGTGTTTGTTGAAATGCCTTAGTAGTTTTCTTCGGTCTTGTGCGCCGAGTCCAGGCACCAGCTGCAGTCCTGCTGTCTAGTTCCTTGTTGCGTAGCTTTTCTTTAGTTCGTCCGTTGCTCAGCTACGTGAAACGGCAGCGCAAATCCTGCCCGATTCTTGTGTTGTCGGCGGGCAGCAGCAGGGTCATCAACAGGTAGCAGTTTTTGTTGATCGGAAAACAAATCATTTCAAGTCACGTTTTTTCTTACCTTGATGCATACGTGAACTACTACTCCTAGTAATCTTTATCTCATCATTGGATCTTTAATTATATTACTTTGGCTATAGTAGTAATCACGATTGTGCAAAGCTTCCTCGTTTGTTGTGTATGCTTTATCTATGCAGGTTCAAAGCTCGTGGACGTGTGTGCGGTGCTAAGCTACAAGAAAATCATTCTTGAACAACAGCAGGTAGCAAGTGTCTTTGATTAGATGTGTTGCGTTTTCAAAGAATAAAGAGAAAGCAACTTCTTTAGTTTTATTTGGTGCACTTTTCCGTGATTGATATTCTTGTCTATCGATTGTCCGTTTGAGCTTCGTTTTGCAATCTGATTTTTGCGATGACTTCCTATCGTTCCGAGGAATTTATCTAGGTACTCTCGTCACGAGTTGGCGTTGGTATTTTAGTTTTGGGAACTCGCTTCTTCTTTTTAGAAGTCGGGTGACTCATTTTCTCTCCTTCGGTTCGATCTTTACGCTCCTCGGTCGTGTGTCATCTTTTTGAGGTGTCCCTTGTGTTCCTAGGGAGCATCCACCCGATCTTTTGGGTCGCGGACATCTCGGTGTTCTCTTTACTTGTGACACCTTGCTACCGTGTAGCACGTGTGTTACTTGTCTCCCGCTTGAGTTCGTTTTTGAGGTTGGGGTTGAGCCGATGACCCTAAATTGAAAAGGAAATTCGAGGCTCCCATTCACCCCCTCCGGGTCGCCGTTTTCGGTCCTTCAATTGGTATCAGAGCTGGTTAAGGATCATATCCACCTTAATCGGTCCGTGATCCGCAGAAGGCGACATGGAGAGGTTCGGTCACTATGGTGGCAAGCCTCCGGAGTTCGATGGCACCGACTATCCCTATTGGAAGATTAAGATGCAAGCACATCTTATGGGGATGGATTGGAGAGTGTGGGAGATTGTTGAGGATGAGAATTACCAAGTGCTAGCCGCTCGAGTGGGTGAGGAACAGATAGCCCAACACAATGCCAACAACCGAGCGAGGAGCGTGTTGTTCTCTAGCCTCAAAGACACAGAGTTCGAGAGAGTTGCCACTTGTGAGACCGCTCGTGAGGTGTGGAAGACGCTTGAGAGCTACCACGAGGGAACCCCACAAGTCAAGGCCCGCCTTTATGAGACCTACAAGAGAGAGTATAACAACCTAATCCAACTTGATGGCGAGTCCATCGATTCTCTTTTTTGCCGTGTTTCGGACGACCGCAACAAGCGGGCGAACAAGCCGTCTGGAGAGGCTTGACGAGCACGAAGGCGATGAGGCTCTTGTACGCCCGGATCGGAAGGTGTGGGACGTGAAGGTGTCCGCGATCATGGAGTCCCGCCAACTACGACACCCTCACGCCCGACGAGCTCTACAAAGAAGCTCAAGTCCTCCGAGATCGAGGCCCGGATCCAGCGGCTCAAGAACCCATCTCGCGCCAAATGTTGCACTCGCCTCGGTAAGGGCGGTTCAAGTTCTTCGCTAACCCTTCACGACTTTGTTCGCCTTGTCTTCTTTTGGTGTCCGTGGATGTGAGGAGCAGCTGGAGTGTCTTGAGGACGATGAGTTGGCTCGTCATCACCGATTCTCGCGGTTCCACAACAACCGCTTGAACCATCGGCGTGGCGGTACTTCCAAGAGCGGATGCTTCGAAAGTGCGGCGACCCGGATCACTTCATCGCCGCATGCCCCAAGAAGAACAAGGACAAGCACTCCGACGACAAGTACTACGACTCCGGCAGGCGCAAGGACAAGCGTGAGCACATCGCCGGCAAGTACAAGTCCAAGAAGGGCTTCGACAAGGAGGCGATCAAGAAGAAGTACCTCAAGCGTGCCAAGGAGCACAGGGACGCCTTCCTCGCCTCCCTCAGCGACCTCGACAACGACGGGCAAGCTTCCTCCAGCGACGAGGAGCCCGAGCGCAAGATCGAGGACGACCTGAACGGACTTTGCTTCTTCGCCGACTCCAAGCACGGGGGCTTTCGCACCATGGCCCTTGACGGAGCGGTGACTGACAGCGTCGAGCCACATGGCAGCGACTCTTCCTTTGAGGTATCACCCACTATCGAATCCCTCTCTGAAGAAGTTGATTCTTTGGGCGATGCGCTTGTGTGTCAGGAGAAGTTGCTCAAGCGAGCAGCTAAAGAGAGGAAGGAGTTTAAGGAGAAGTGGGAGATGGCTATGGTTGAGTTAGAGTTGCTTAGGAAGCCTGTGGACGTGTCCGATGAGACCGAGTGTGATGCTTGTGCCATGCATATGTCTAGCATCATATCTTTGCAATCCAAGTATTACGCTTTGCTAGATGAGCACGTTGAGTGAAGGCTAAGCCTATGTTGTTGAGTGCGTGCAAGTCTTGTCCAGCTTGAAATCCGAGTTGGCAGAGAAGGTTGCCAAGCTTGTCCGTGCTTTTGAGAAGGCCAGCTCGTATAGCACCGTGGCTGAAGTGTGCGAAGTGTGAAGCTTTGGAGATGGAGGTCATATCTTGTAGGCATGACAAGGAGAGAGTCGAAGAGGAGAACAAGTACCTTCGCCTCGTCCCGAAGTTGGGTGTCTAGTGGAGAGCCACAGCTTGGTATGATGATGAGTCGGGTTCAAGAGGGGAACCGACACATCGGGATTAGGCTTTGCTATAGGTGGGAAGGGTGAAGTTATTTATGGCAAGGTTGGTCAAGGTAGTGGTTTGAGCTCGAGTGAGAAACCCACAAACACTCCCAAGTTAACCAAGATCACGCCACCAGAGCCTACCAAATCCATTGTGCAAGATGGCATTCTCCAAGAGACTCCAAAGACTCCACCTCCCAAACAAGTGTGGCTTTCCAAACCAAACCACCTCAAGAACCCACTTGACACTTTGCCTAAGATCCCTGAGGAAACCCTTCCTAAATCCAAAGCCACAACAAAAGTGAACCAACCACCCAAGAGAGTGAACCAACCACCACCCAAGAGAGAGGTGAGGTATCACCGTGAGTCTTGCCGAGGGATGGTCACTTGGTTGAGTTTTGCTTTAGGAGGAAGAGGGATGCTAGGCGTCAAGTTGAGTTTGAGAACCGTGACATGTATCACCCACCACTTGGCTTGTATGAGAGGGGTGTGCAGTCGGTTCAGAGGCAGTTTGCTGGGCCTAGAGGTAGGATGCCTCAGAGAGCTAGGCCGCAGTTTGTGAGACCCCGTGGTGGTCGTGCTCCGCGAGTGGAAATGCATCCTCGCTTTGGGAGCTTTGAGTTTGACAGGAGGCGTGCACCACGCTTTGCTGTGCGTGGTGAGCACTTTGGGAAGAAGGGTCATGGGATGTTTGTTTTGCCTAACGCCTATCTTGGACAAAATGGTCAACACCGGTATTTTCCCCGAGTATACTAACCCCAGTGTTGCGCCATTTGCTCATCCTATGTTTTTCCAATGATGCAAGTGACCAAGTCTTGGGTTCTCAAGTATATGCTTGCTAACCCTTTGGGATCCAAGACTTGGGTTTCTTTGTCCTCTCATGTGTAGGTATGAGGACATGTGGTGGAGAACACGTGCTTGGTGGAACTTGATTCTTTGTATGGTGTGATCAAGACTTGATGGTTCTCTACACCCACTTTGATGGCCTTGAAGAGGCTTGTGCCCTTTTGTGACACCTACACACAGTCTGTGAGCTATCATATACACTCATGCCTTGTACATTCATGATTTCTCTACTTGTGGTATGAGGTAGCTGTTCATTTGCTCACTTGTATATTGCTTGCATGTACTATACTTGTATCATGTTTTTATATCCCCTTTAGCATGTGTTATCTTGTGTATTATATGCCATGCTAGCTTTTGTGTCTTTTTGTTTCCTAGTTTTCTTTTGCTAGGTGTCTTTGGTTGAGGGGAGTTGGGAGTTTGCTATCCTTTTTTGAGGGGTAGTTTTTGTAGCTGATGTACGCTTGTAGCTTTAGGTTTGTTTTTGTTTTGTGCATCATTTTGTATCATATTGCATTCATCATGTACACTATTGCATTTTGAGCTTCTTGTTTATATTGATCACAATGAGACTATGCTCGTTAGTGTAACGATTACATGTTGGTGCTTACAAACTGTGCTCTTCTCGCTTAATTGATATATGTTACGAGCAAAGCTGTTTTTCATGTGAACTTGCTTAATAACGATGAATCTTGTAAAATGTTCACCATTAAGATAGTTCCTAGCATGTTTAAGTTGTTGAGATCCTTTTGTGCTTATCATGTATGCTAGGTGACTATGTCTCATTCACTGAGTTATACACTTGCTTAGATGACCACATGTTTTTATCTGATAAAATCTGAAATCTAAGCTACGTGTATGAAAAAGATCGAGATGGGTCCATACCGTCCCACATCCAAGTCTTGGGACTGGCCGCTCATTGCACTTGAGTTGAACCTCGAGCTTGGTAGTGTTTGACCCGCACCATTGTCTTAAGCTTCGATTGCTCACATGCATAGGCTTGACATGGTTGATTAGTAAGGCTGACGGTTGTGGATAACCACTCGCACTCATGCTTTGTCCAATGCTTGTATCCGCTGCAACTCCGATAACTTGAAAATTTGACAAGTGTTGGCTCTGTCTTTTGCATGATGTATAAACCTTGCTTGGGGTAGTTCACTTGATATACATGTGTAGCACTTGGTAGATTTCCGCCTTACTTGTGCTATGTGCTATTCTTTGTGGTGGACACCTTTTTTCGAAATGCTTAAAATGAATCAAAGTGCTTTCAAGCCATATTTCATATCTCTTGATCGGTTTGAGCATGTTAAGCACTTGACCTTGTTGCCATGACACTTTTTAGAGCATCTTCTTATTTGGATTACTATAAACTTGGAGCTCTCTCATTGCATTTTCATGCATTTCATAGCTTGATTAGTGCATTTGCCAACAAGGGGGAGAAAAGTACAAAGACAGTGACTGCATTTCTCTAGGGGGAGTAGCACTTTGAGCTAGATGTGTTGAGCCTTTTGCCTCTGTCTTGAGGGTCTAGCTGTTTGTGTGTGAAAGTGATTGGTTTGGAGTCGTGCTAGTGGTGTTGAGCCTTTTCTACCTCTTCTTGAGGACTAGCCGTTTGTTTAACTTGGTTGTGTCGAGCCTTTTGCCCATGTCTTTGGGAACCAAGTTTTTGCTCCATGTTTGCTATCCAAATTGAATTTGTCTTAGCTTTTGTCTAGCTTTTGTTCACTTGGATATGCTATCTTCTACCTTCTTCTTCGTTTTTGTGTTGAATGTTGACAATGCACTCATCAAGGGGAGATTGCGAACACATGGTTGATTTAGGTCACATGTGTTTAGTTTTGTGATCGAAAGTGATTGTCAACAAATCAACATTCTAATTCTATTTTCTTTTTATCTTTTATGCTTCGCTATGCTTCACCGGCATACGTGGAGTGTGTCGAAGACGTATCTCTTGGTTCGTGTTGTGCGGGTGTGGAGCTCGGAGATGGTAGCCGACGGCGCAGGTGAAGGGGCCAAGGAGGACGTGCCGGGCCGACGGACCGGAGGTGAGGTGAAGGACGGACGTGAGGCTTGGACCGAGGGACCGGATCGCCGGGTGGCTAGCCATGGTGGCCGATATCCGGGACATCGACGGATGCAAGAGGACGTGGCAGACCGTGTCGATCGGGTCAAGACGGGCGAGCGCAAGTGTGCGAGAGCGGGGAGCTCGGATGACTTGGCGACTCGGGCGGTCAAGACGGCGATGACACGTGTCGAGGAGGTTTGGTGGTTTGCCCTCAAAACCATCGGGCGCTGGTTTTGTGGTTTGGGCCTCAAAACCACGGGCGCTGGTTTCGCGGGTTTAGGCCACAAAACCCGAGGTGTTCGGTGGGGCGGAAGGGCGACGCACGTGGCGGCATCGGGAGAGGTTGCGTGGATGCAAGGCTACCGATGAGGAGGCGCGGTGGCCGTCGGATCGAAAAATATCCGTAGTCGACCAAAAAATAGCCCTAGGGTTAGTGGTTTGGCTCATATGTATCGTAGGGCAAAATAGGGATGAGAAATAAGGACCATATATAGAGGATGGCAGCCATCCTCCCCCTTTGCCTCTTCCATTTTCGTTTTTATTTTTCCCCAATTTTAGGGTTCTTGTTTAGAGGTCCAAGAACACCAATTTGGTGACACTTTGTGGTGATTTTCGTTAGGGAAGGGGAGCCCCAAATCTCCCCTGTGCGTCTCCGGCTTTTTTGGATCAAATCTCCTCTTTTTGTTGTGTTTTTTTGTTGGAGATTTTGGATCTTGTATTTGCCTGTGTTCTTTTGTTCTTTGTCCGTGCAGGATGTTGATCTGATTTGGGGCTCGTCATCAGGCCGGGCACGAGCGCGAGCGGCTCCCAGCTCGGGCCCCTCGTCCGCGCGGCGCGGGCAGGCGGCCGGCCTCGAGCACGGGAGGCCAGGAGCAGCGGCCCTCCCCAACTGTTGCTCGTGCGGCCTCACCTGCTCGACGTGTGCTGGCCGCGTGCACACCAGCAGGCAGCGAGCGGCTGTCAAGGGCAAGCGGTGCTCCCTGCTGTTCGATCAGTAGCAACTCGCCACCAGGCCTTCCAGGAGCTCGCCTGCAAGCTCCACGCACGGCAGCAGCTGGCCAGGACGAGCGGCTCCCTCCGCACGCCGGCTACGCACGAGCACCACAGCAGCAAGCCACCTCTTCACCAAGCTCCGGTTCTACTTCATCAAAAAGGTTGAAATTTTCTTGTGTTGTGAATTTGGCCATCGAGCCAATCTTTCTTCTTGTGCAGGGGAGTGTGTATGTGCAAAATTCAAGCATCCGATGAACTCAGCTTAGTTTCGCTTTCTCTGCGTCCCCAAAGTGTTTGTTGAAATGCCTTAGTAGTTTTCTTCGGTCTTGTGCGTCGAGTCCAGGCACCAGCTGCAGTCCTGCTGTCTAGTTCCTTGTTGCGTAGCTTTTCTTTAGTTCGTCCGTTGCTCAGCTCTGTGAAACGGCAGCGCAAATCCTGCCCGATTCTTGTGTTGTCGGCAGCAGCAGGGTCATCAACAGGTAGCAGTTTTTGTTGATCGGAAAACAAATCATTTCAAGTCACGTTTTTTCTTACCTTGATGCATACGTGAACTACTACTCCTAGTAATCTTTATCTCATCATTGGATCTTTAATTATATTACTTTGGCTATAGTAGTAATCACGATTGTGCAAAGCTTCCTGTTTGTTGTGTATGCTTTATCTATGCAGGTTCAAAGCTCGTGACGTGTGTGCGGTGCTAAGCTACAAGAAAATCATTACTGAACAACAGCAGGTAGCAAGTGTCTTGGATTAGATGTGTTGCAGTTTTCAGCAACAGTAGAAAGCAACTTCTTTAGTTTTATTTGGTGCACTTTTCCAGATTGATATTCTTGTCTATCGATTGTCCGTTTGAGCTTCGTTTTGCAATCTGATTTTTGCGATGACTTCCTATCGTTCCGAGGAATTTATCTAGGTACTCTCGTCACGAGTTGGCGTTGGTATTTTAGTTTTGGGAACTCGCTTCTTCTTTTTAGAAGTCGGGTGACTCATTTTCTCTCCTTCGGTTCGATCTTTACGCTCCTCGGTCGTGTGTCATCTTTTGAGGTGTCCCGCTGTGTTCCTAGGGAGCATCCACCCGATCTTTTGGGTCGCGGACATCTCGGTGTTCTCTTTACTTGTGACACCTTGCTACCAGGTAGCACGTGTGTTACTTGTCTCCCGTTTGAGTTCGTTTTTGAGGTTGGGGTTGAGCCGATGACCCTAAATTGAAAAGGAAATTCGAGGCTCCCATTCACCCCCCTCTGGTCGCCGTTTCGGTCCTTCAGATTGCCATCACGCCCCCGCAATACCTCGGGTAATTCTTGTCAGCCATCATCATGGATCGGATCCGATCAAAAGGAAATACCCGGACTCTAGGGAGTACATTATGCGGCAAAGTTAAGCCATCAATCTCAAGACTGTCTAGATACAACACCTAAACGAAAAATCAAAAAAATTTATATATACGGCAGCGCTATTCTACACCTTCACAAATTATTGGTGTAGAATAACTACACTACACCAAGACACAGACAACAGCCGGTCTGACTGCACCAAACAACCCACCGCCTGACCGCACCAAACCAACCCACCACCTGCCTTCTTCGGTCCCCTCCCACACCACGCACCAAACTGACAGCAGAACGCGCCGCCCGTCCTTCTTCCCCGTCGCCGCCTCCATGGCGGAACCCCCGCGTGCGCCCCCAACACCTCTGACTCAACTCGGCGCAGAAGCACCCACCATCCCAGCGACCACAACGCCGGCGCGCTCTCCCCCGACGGTGCCCACGTCCGCCCCTTCCGTGGCGGCCCCCTGCACCCGCCCCAATTTCTCGGACCACCTCGACGCGGGAAGCATGGCCAGGCCAGGCCGGTGTCGCGGGAAGCAGCATCCAGGAGCACGCGGCCCGGGGCATGATGTCCGCGCTTGCGCTCCCCGTCCCAGCATGCGACCCGGCGCAGCCGTGTCGTGACTCTGGCGGGAGCAACTGCTATATTTAGCTCCTGCTCTATTTAGTTGCAGCCGCCACATTGAGATAGATCCTGCATCCTCCATGGCTGCGCTGCTAAATTTAGCTCCTGCTATATTTGCTGCAGCCGCTACATGCAGAGCTCTTACAATTTCCATGGTCGCCGCCTGCCACAGGAACATCGTCCGCCAGCCATGTCCCATGTGTTTTAGCAACTAAAAAACACTTGTTTTCGACAACTCAGTTGAGGCGTCAGGTAACTTGTTTTCGACTACTAGGATTGCTGGCTCCACTACGAAAGCAAGCAACCTTTCTTCTACTGGTTAGTACTAATATAACTCTGTTACAATCTCGGATTTATTCAGCCGATGGCTGAAATTAATGATAGCTTAAGCTGATGGTGATCTTGGTTCGGCAATGCAGGCTTGATGTGGGAGAAGGCAAAGAGATCAATCTTGAAAAGTGCTCAGGATCAAAGCTTCTGAGCCAGTGCATCAAGTACCTTGATCCAGTAAGAATATATTCAGTAGTATTCAGTATTCACCCAACAGAGATCGATTGAGTAGAGTAAAAACAACGTATGTATGGTGGCTAATATATATAGCATGGTTCTATTTGTGCAGAAAGAAAGAGAGGACTACGAAGTCGTAATTGAGGACGGCAAGTTTTTGTTCAAGACAAGGACTATGAAGTCGTAATCGCGTGACACTATCAAAGCAGAGCAAATAGTGAAAAAGAATGCATGGTAGTTTTGGATTTTGGAACACTGAAGGTTGCTCAATAGTTAACTGAATGTCTACATAGTACTGAAAGTGCAGTTGGCTTCTCTCTGTTCATTCAATTCTGTAGTCTCCTTGTGATACTTGATATTGGATTACTGATAACGCATGCTACTAGATAGTACTATACATATTCTGGTATTAAAAATTACTAAGTAATACTAGATTACATATGCTGAAAAGACTAACAACCAACCATAAAATCCGTATCAAAGATAATGACAAAGTACTGACATACTCGGAGATATTGACTATTACTCAGAGAGAAACTGATAACTACTGGGAGATATTGATAAAGTACTCGAGATACTGACAACCACTCAGAGATGCTAACAAAATACTTAAACAGACTACTTAAGAATACTAACAAAATACTTGAAGTTAATGATAATTATTGACAAGATACTCGGACATACTAACAATATACTCGGAGATACTGACTACTACTCAGAGATACTGAGAACTACTCGGAGATACTGATAAACAAGATACTCAGACATACAGACAAAAATACTAGAAGATACTGACTACTGCTCAGAGATAATGAGAACTACTCGGAGATACTGATAAACAAGATACTCAGACATACTGGAAAAAGAACTCAGAGATACTGAATACTACTCAGAGATACTAAGAACTACTTGGAGATAGTGATAAACAAGATACTCAGACATACTGACAAAAATACTCGAAGATACTGACTGCTACTCAGAGATACTGAGAATTACTTGGAGATACTTATAAACAAGATACTCAGAAGAACCCTAAACTCGGCAAACGCCATTAACCCTAAACTCGACAAACGTCATAAACCCTAAACTCAGCAAACACAATGAACCCTAAACTCGGCAACTGCCATGAACCCTAAACTCGAAAAAATGTCATGAACCCTAATCTCGGCAAACGCCACAAACACTAAACTCGGCAAATGTCAATAAAAATGTCTCCCATAAAGCTTGCTTGGGAGGGGGCATGCTTTTCAAAAGATAGTCGCCCCAAAACCCTAAACTTGACAAATGCCATGAACCCTAAACTCGGCAAACGCCATGAACCCTAAACTTAGCAAACGCCATGAACCCTAAACTCGGCAAACTCCATGAATCCTAAACTCGGCAAACACCATGAACCCTAAACTCCGCAAACGCTATGAACCCTAAACTCCGCAAACGCCATGAACACTAAACTCGGCAAATGTCATTAAAAGTGTCTCCCGAAAAGCTTGCTTATAGGAGGGGCATGCTTTTCAAAAGATAGTCGCCCCAAAACCCTAAACTCGGCATACGTGATGAACCCTAAACTCGGCATACGTGACGAACCCTAAACTCGACAAACACGAAGAACACTAAACTCGGCAACCGCCATGAACCCTAAACTCGGCAAACGCGACAAACCCTAAACTCAGCAAACGCCATGGACCCCAAACTCAGCAAACACGATGAACCCTAAACTCAGCAACCACGATGAACCCTAAACTCGGCAAACACGATGAACTCTAAACTCGTCAACCGCCATGGGCCCTAAACTTAGCAAACGCAATGACCCCTAAACTCGGCAAATGTGATGAACCCTAAATTCAACATATGTGATGAACCCTAAACTCGGCAAACACGAAGAACACTAAACTCGGCAACCGCGATGAACCCTAAACTTGGCAAACACAATGAACCCTAAACTCGACAACCGCGATGAACCCTAAACTCGGCATACGCGATGAACCCTAAACTCAGTGAATGAAACTTTGCCTAGTAGGGGGCATGCTTTTTAAAAGACACCTACCCCAAAACCGCAAGTTTAACCATTACTGATAACTACTCAAAATAAACAAACCCTAAACTTGGCAAATGCTTTGAACTCTAAACTCGGCAAAACACCACGAACACTAAAATCCACGAAATGCCATTAAAATTGTCCCCCGAAAAACCTTGCTTAGGAGGGGTCATGCTATTCAAAAGGCACTCACCCAAAAACCCTAAACTCAAGAAACACCATGAACCCTAAACTCGGCAAATCTCATGAACCCTATACTTCACAAACACCACATGTATTTTTTAAGAAAATATGGTACTCAAAAGATAATGACAACTTCATTTAGTATCATGCTCGAAGATACTAAAGAACACTGAAAAGCTACTAAAAGACAAAATACTAATAACCTTTAAGCTACTGAATGATACTAACACAAATAATTGAAGATACTATCACCTATTTAAGAGATACAAAAAAATACTAGAGTTATACTGAAATATTTCTAACAAATACCGGAGCAAAATTAAACTCAATAAACAACATGAACTCTAAACTGGGCAAACATCACATTTATTTCCAAAAAGAAAATACTTACAACTACTTAATGGTACTGGCAACTACTGAAGATGTAGTATCGGCTGTGTGCCAAGGAACGACAAAAAATACTTGAAGATAATGATAGAATACTAGAGATACTAGTGAATACTTGAAAGTCGTGACAAAATACTTGTAGATACTGACAAATACTTACAAGTACTTAAAGGTACTGGCAACTACTAAAGGTGTAGTATCGGCCGTGGTGCCAAGGAACCGACGCGAAAATACTTGAAGATAGTGACAAAATACTGGGGATACTTGGCAAATACTTAAGGTCCCGACAAAATCTTTTTGGTAGGTACTTGAAAAATACTTATAGAATTACTTAGAGATACCAATAACTACTGAAGGTTACACATGAAGATACTGAGAATTACTTATAGGTACTAGTTAGCAACTACCGACAATATACTGGCATATACTGACAACTACTTATTTAATATGGATAAATACTAACAAATACTGAAACATATAAATATTGATACGTGAGATCTACTACAACGTACTAAAAAGTGCTGAAGATTAATGAATATTGACACACTTTCAACATTTCTAGTGTATTAGTTGCATGACTTGTTTCTAAGGAGATAATAGAGCTGAAATATCAAAATATATTAGCTATATGCTTGTTAGTATCACTAATGCCTAAATGTATCTAATGAAAAATGGTGAGTAAAAATAGATATTGCATGCTCCTAATAAATATGTTGCTAATTAATACGTATGCATGCAGAGCATACATGCATCTATCCGATGCATGCGTGCCATAAAACGTCACTGGACTACTTGATTGAAAAATTAAAAAAAAACGCCTACACGAGCCTACACGAGAAGTCGTGACTTGGGAGAGAGCGAGTGACCCACTGCTACAGATCGACTCACGAAGTGGGAGCACCGTGCGCATGTGCGCATGCAGGGGGGAAGTGGTGGGCCTACTTGCGTACATTGTACGTGGTCCAAGGTTTCGAACTCGAATTGAGGAGCCATAACCTGGTTTGGTCTGCCGGGCGCGTGGGCGGGTCCGGATCGGCGCGCGCGTGCGCGTCGTATGGTTAGGTGTTTCGATGCGGTTGGGTCTGATTAGCTGGTTGGGCTGGCTCATGGTGTAGAATAGTTACGTTACACCTGGGTGTAGGATAGCGCGCATATATATATACGCGTATATATATATATATATATATATATATATATATATATATATATATATATATATATATATGATCCATGTCAACAAGTAACAAACTAAACGATTTAAAACAATATGTTTTGTGACCTTTGACATACCTGTAAGAAAATAGAACATCCAGTTATGATAGGACATTTGAGATTATTGGAAATGTCCTGCTTCAATTTTGAAACTGATTCTAGCAAACGAGACAACACATATCCACACCAATCATATCGACATATTTCATCCGGATGTTGAATAGCATTCCAATAGTCGACTGCAGCATAATCATATTTCGCGGACGGACATAGCAAATTAGATACCACAAATACGACAAATGCAACTCTGAATTTGTCACACTCCTCTTTGGTCATTGGACTGCTGTATTGCCTATCAACGATTTCTTGGGCAATTTTTACACTCCTATGCTCCAAAAATGAAGATCCAAGGTAATTACGAACAACCATCTCTTTGGCATCCTTCATATCAACTGATGTATCTAAAACAGGTCTCCCAGAAGATGGAATACCAAAAACATGTCCAACATCATATTTATTGAAACTTATTCGTATATCATCACCAACAATAAGCTCTGATGAACGGTCATCCACACAATTCATCAACCACATAGTAAACTTTCTATTTATCTGCTTCATTGGGGGGAAATACAGAATACCATGGAATCCAGTTGACTTAACCAAATCTATCTTTGCTGAGTCAAACCTGGAAACAACCTCGTTTATGAGCTTCACTGAACACCTGGACGCAAACGCCCCTGCATCCAGGGCAGAAGTCTCAACCAAAGCCGATCCCCCATTCTGCCAAACCAACTTCATAAAATCAGCAACTAATCAAACCACACAGATACATCGCGACACTATGGGCAGAGCGATATGGGACGATTCAACCAATTGCGGTTAACAATTAAAGCTTTATAAAACTTGAAGGTACCCACAAAAAAATCAACAAGTACCTGATTAGGAGCCCCAGATTCAGCATCTATAAATTCAAAACTTCCATCGTCCACAGATGAAATCGATGCACAACCCGCCATGGATTGCGCGGATTTCCGCCTCTTCCCACGATCCATCATCCCAAACGCAGACCTGAAACTCCAGCTCCTGAAATGGATCTACGATCCCACCCACCAACTGCTCTACCACGGACGGCTGGAGCAAAATAAGCATCTGCAAACTCTACAAAATTAGCTAAATAGGATACGCTGGTGTGGATTCAAAAGCTTGCTTTCGAAGCGACTAGATAGATCCTATATCCAAATAACCTAAGAACTATCGCAGACGGCTTCTACGACTTGAAATAACGGAGACGGAACTACGCAACGGCGCTAGGAACGACTGGATATAACGGAGACGGTAGTACGCTACGGCGCTAGCTACGCCGTAACTTCCGTCAATTCATATAAACAAGCGCTTGATTTATAATAACAGCAAAATCCGGTGGTCCCGACTATAAGCGCCAATGCACCCAAATTATACCTAGCGAATCTCAAAGCGCGCTCAACGCCGATGAAACGGTGCGCACATGACACCGGTGTCACCACAACATTTGGCTGGTGGCGGTGGCGAGCTTTCTGGGACGGACGTCGTGTCTAGGTCAAAAAGTAGCAGCGACCGGAGTATATATATATATATAGTCACGGATTAGATGCACCGCGTGGATCACGGGCCGATCATCACGGATTAAATAAAGCAATAATATCGCAGGAAAAAACAGAGACGCAGGGCCACATTAAAATACGACAGTTTTCTGGTGCTGGGCCGGTCGCCGGAGCAAGGCCGCACTCCGCCGGTGCGTTGTTTACTAATCAACACGTAGGCAGTAGTATATACTCCCTCCATATTGAAATAGAAGACGACAAATACACGGCCTCCAAAAATACTTTTGACTTCTTTTTTCTATAAAAATATTTATTGAAAAGTTATATATGTATATTTTTATGAAAGTAATTTTCAAGACAAATCTATTTATATGATTTTCACATTTCTAAACTCAATGACTTAAAAATTATTCACCATTTATATTCCCAATGTTTGACCCAAACCTTTTCCAAAACGTCTTCTATTTCAATACGGAGGGAGTATATGTATAAGACTAGTTTGAGGGCCTATATTTTTTTACTTGCCCAAGGGTCCTTGAAATTATAGAGCCGACACAGGCGTGTCCCTTTTCTACAGAAGCGCGGCCTTCCCCGACGCGGCCACAACCACGACATCGTGAGCAGCGGGCGCGACCTTCCTGGCACGGGCGGCGACCACTGTAGAGAAGAATAGAGAGGATGACAACATGGCCCCACACATCATTGACTGATATATTGCATTTAGGTTGTCTCTTTTAGGTAAGTGTTGTTGGGCTTGAAGACAAAAAATGAGTAGTATTAGAATTGGTAGCCATCTAAACTGACATTTAGGTAGTTACTTTTAGGTAGTACTGCTGGAGATGCTCTGACCCACTAGGATTAGGTAGAGGGAGAGAAATTTTGGGTAACCAACAAATTTGTTGGGTCAAGTAGGTAGCCATTTGGATCATTTTTTTTTTTGCCCCCACTATCTAGATTAAGGATAGGTAGTGCGTTTAGCTAGTCTGTTGGAGATGCCACAAGCTTGTTGTCTCCACCGTGCCATGATGTCGCCGAGGCTGCGGACCTACGGATCCTCGAGGACGACATTAATGTGTGGTGCGCCTCACGGAGACCCACGACTAGGGGTGGTAATGGATCACCCTCGTTCCTCTTTCATAACCCAACTTAGATCTTCGTTCAAAATTATATAGTTTTATGTTCTGGCCTTTATTGAGCCTTATCCTTAAATTTGTTAGGCTAAATTAGAGTACCTTTACCACCCTTGCTCACAACGCCTATGAGGCCCTACTGCATGAGACCAAGGCCATACTCAAGATGGTGTACCCGTCCGCGGAGCAGGGTAGATAATAAAAACTATAAGATTCAAGTTCTTTGTTTATAATCTATATTTCTACTAATAAAGAGAGAAAATTTCCGTCGTCCATTCAAAAATTTCGTCGAACCTTCTAGAGCGTTCCAAACAAATCCGAGTCTACGCTGCCTACGAGCGCTTCTACTCCGTCGGGATTTGTTTCCTATCGTATTGGACTCTGTGTCTACCACAAATAAATTATCTCAATACGTTTTTTTTTCACCCGTTCTTTTTTTTTTTTTTTTGAGTAAAATTTCACCCGTTCTTTTCTTTCACCTCCCGTACTGCTTTCCAAATCCGATTGTGGCCCACATATGTCTACACACGTCAAACACATTTGGGCCTGTTGCTAGGCATCGGATCAACAGGCCGGGCCATGGTTGAGAACCCTTGTGGGGCGGCCTGTTGCTAGGCATCGAATCAACAGGCCGGGCCATGGTCGAGAACCCTTGTGGACGGTAACGACATATCTTGAGTTGCCTCTTGCTTCTCTTGGGCCTTGCCGATGGCAAGGGCAGAGGATGGCGCCTGGAGCAGAGCTGCTGCTGCTGCTAACGAGCTCCTGAGTCCTGATGAACGTGCATGCATGTACCATTACCATCGTCAAGCTTGCTGGTTGCAGGAAGGAAGGAGCATGATTTGAGCTGGATGTGTGGATAATGGATGAGATTTGTCGACCAAGGAAGCATGTGGTCTTCTTTCCAAGAATTTGACAGAGTAAAACAGGAATGAAACAACCAAAAATTTTGGATCACAGAATATGAATTAATAACAAAAAATATAGATCTAAATTTAAACCTTTGTACGAAAGCATAACATATCATATGTTCCGTGTATAGATATACTAATTGGGGTCCAACAAAATAATGGATTTTCATTTTATAATGTTTTCTGCTATGATTTTTAAAACATTCAACCGAAATTTATATCTATACCTATTAATAAAGCAATGAAATTTCTGCTAAAATTTTTTTCACACTTTTTCCTTTCATCTCTTTCCTTGAAAATTTCAGACGCCGTTTGGACCATCCACTCCCTATGAATAAAGAATACTTCCAATACGAAAGCCTATTCTAATCCGGCTCCTTATCCAATACGAAGCCTATTCTGATCCGGATCTGACACATTGTCAGATTCTAGCTAGATTGGACCGGAATTGACACCTGATTGCTGAACGTCGGGTGATGAGGATGGCGATCGGCGGCGTGATGACATAGGCTGATGAAGAACGGCGAGGAAGAAGACGTTGAAGATGACGTGTAGCAGCTCGATGACGCGGAAGAGGCGAGGGAGGAGGCGCGGCGGCGGGCGGCGGCGGCGGCGGGGGCCGGGGATGGCGGCGGCGCCGGCCCTGGCGCGGCGCGTGGGCGATGATGGCGGCGGCGGCTGCGGGCAAGAGCGAGAGAGCTGGAGAGATAAGCCGTTTAGGGAGCTACCCTTTAATTTTCTCGCTTAAGATCCAAACGATTACATGCCCCTTGTATTTATAGTCCGAGGGAGACTTGCTTGCTAAGAAATGTCTAGGAGGTTTCCTTATAGATCGGAATACCTCTTGACAAAGTAATTTATTTCTTTTTCTAAATATTTATTCCCTAAATAATTATTACTTAACGACGAAGCGAAGGACGATGACGGTCCGCGGCAGGCGGCGGCGTGCCCTGGCGGCGGTGCTCACCACATATGGGCCATGGGCCCCCCCTAATATTTGGTTCATGACACACATATAATTGAATCAAGCCGGAAGAGGCTACCAACCTACAACAACAAAAAAGGGAATATATCAATTATTCTTCTATACATTATAAGTTGTGTCTATTAAAAACATATCATGAGCACACACATCATCTTCAAGCAAAGGATCTGCTAAACAAATGGCCAAAATTGTACATCCACGATGGTAAGAGAACATATGAAAAAAATATATTCAAATTTGAACGCATTGAAACACACTATAAATATTTTTATTTTAATTAACAAATAGGACTCTCACTCCATATCAATAACATGTCATTTGATAAGGTCTATATTCTGGTAACCAAGATTTTAAACGAGGACTTAGAGAAAGAAGAAGTCTGAACCGGTCTATAAGAATGCATTTTGGTACGATTCTCCAAGTATTTGATATTTTTTTTCTCCCGTTGCAACGCACGGGCATGTTTGCTAGTTTCTACAAAATGTTAAATCTATAATTTTATTTTATGATGTTAGCTATGGCATCCAAGTTTTAATAAGAATAGTTTTTTTTATAATCATAACTATAAATAACTCAATGGATAAAAGACCCATAATAATTATTGTATTTATTATTTGATTTAAAACTTACTTTTACGAGAGTTTTAAAAACAGGAAAACACGGATGAAAAAAAAAAAACGAATTTCCGTCCATGGCTGGTTTCCTCAAAACCAGTGCATGATGTATCAGTAATTGTTGAAGTGTGAATGTAAATGTAAATGAATAAGATTGGAAGAACTCTTTCATTGATCTCTAAAACACGACGGTTCCCAAAAGACATGCCCTTTGGACTAAAACTAAGTGTCTAATCCTGTCCACTAATCTTGTACTTGATGGATGGGATCACTTTGTCAGTGAAGGGGTGTCCGTTGGGAGTAGACACAGTTTCACAACACTCCCCGATCAAATCTTCCTTAAATCAATGCAGCAGTAAGCTGAAATTCCTAAAAAAAAAAAAAAAACTATAGGAAAAATCTGAGGAACATATGGATATTATGCCGTAAAAAATCCTTTAGACCTTATTAGAAAACGAGAGAAAAAGAACATGTTTGTTTGTGATTTTTTTTTTTTTTGCGATACGGAAAAATTCCATTAATACTAAAGCAAGTTACCTCCTCTCATTGCAAAAGTAAACCAAACTACTCCACCTCCATTGATGGGACACAAGAAACCTTGAAAAAGCCATAAATTTCACCATCTAGGATCACCATCCCAAACGGATATGCCACGGACATAAGCTCCGATTTGAACGAACATGGCCATCTCACCATCCACCGCCATCATCCTCATACCTATCACTTTTGCAAAAGAGGAATAAACTGCTAAAATTCCACATGCAAATATAATGAAATTGGCGCCGCCAATTACGTCGTCGAACTCATCGTCGTTGCCTTCACCGGATTCGTCATGAGAGAACACAAGTCCAACCGACATCTAGATAGATATTGTTGGAAAACTAAATCTCACTAGCCCATCGTCATGGTTGCATAGAACCACAAGTGAGATAAAGAAAGGGCCGGAGTACCTTATTCTCCATCAATGGTGATGTCTTCATCTTGCCATCACCGCCGAGGAATGACATGCTCCATTGCTTCATCGACGATCTTGACGACGCCTTATGGCTGCGGCGGTTGCCCGTAGAAGCTTGGTGGCGGCGGGTGGGGGTACTGGAAACCCCAACCTCCCCCATTCCATTCCCACTCCTCTTCTGGTGATCTTGCTCTCAGACCTCGGCCACGGCCATGCCCTCCTTCGGAACCTCAATGAAGGCCCTCCTCGTCCCCTTCCCTAGACGTTTCAAAGAAAAACCGAGCTTGGAGATCGAACGCCCCACTTCTTCTTCACGCTCGCGGGATAGCAATCCGCCTGCTCGAAAGACCTAGCACGCTATAGATCCTTGCGGATCCAGATCAAGTTCCTCTCACCATCCTGACGAACCCTAGATTTTTTTTAAGGATTTGCGATTTGGGATAACCTAGTGATGGACCCACAAATTTTGGATCTCTTCCTCGTCTTCAAGCGGGTGTCGGATTGTGGATCTCCCTGCCCGACTCCGTCGCCCGGTGCCTTCAGCCGGTGAGCTTGCCACCTGCCCTTCTGCGCACCCTCCACTTCTCTCCTCCCTTGGTGGGAGGCGGGATGTGGGATGTGGGGCGAACGTGGCAAGGACCTCCGCCTCGGTGGTGTGCCACACGCACGAATGGGTGAGAAAGGGCGGGACCGGAATTTCCATTCCGGCGGGAGGCGGCGCGCCCGGCCCGGGGGGTCGCTCTCGTGTTTTTCTCTCATCCGGTCTCACGCTTTTCGACGATCCACGAAGGTGAAGGATTGCTTATCTTTGTGTTGTATTTTCCTCTATCTTTCCCGGTAAAATCCATCGCCAAAGCGCCCGCCCGCGCACGGCGGCGACAGGGCTCGCCACCGCCACGTGGCGCGATCGACGGCCGAGGACGGCAATGCTAGCGGCCGACCGGCCGGCGCGAGGCGCGCCGACCACCCTTTGTGGGCCGGCCCCGGCCCGCTCGGCCGGGCCGACGACACGCCGGAGGAGGCCTCGCCGAGGGCGTGGGCGACGACGGAGGCCTCGCCGAGACGTGAGCGACGATGGGCCGGCGGGACCTCCTTCAACACCTTCCGGGGTATAGAATGGCCGGGCGGGGAGGTAGGTAGGCCCGGCGGGTCGGCATGGTCGCCGGGCGGCTTAGGTGCGGTTGGTCGCGGTGGGGACGGTTGGCCCGGTCGGGACGGGGCGCCATGGCCGGAGTTCGGAGCTCGAGCTCGAAGCTAGGGTTTGGTGTCGCCGGAGTGGAAGAAGAAGAGAGGGGAGGGAAGAAGGCGGCCACCACAGCGCCCTAGGTTTCGCCGGAGCGGTGGGGGCGGGCAGCGGAGGGGACGTGACGTCGTCGGGACGAGGAAGATGAACCAGAAGCGGCCGTGGCGGGCCTGCCGGGCGGCCCACCTCCAAGGTGGGCGGCACCTAGCACGCCCCGGCTGAGGAACCGGTCAGCTCCGTGCGTGTGCGTGCGGCAAATCGGCAGGAATCAAGATGCGCCGCATGGAGGCCGGCCGGCGGGGACGCCAGCAAGTGTTGCCGTGGCACTGGCACGGCCTGGAATCTGGAGATTCAGGACTTGGCCCACATGCCGTTTCTTCTGTTTCGCTTGTATGCATGCACACCTGGCCTGGCTGGGGCTGTGAATTTTGGGGACACTACCTGCATCGTTCCAGGATTATATCGCAGTGCGTGGCAGTTCCCGTGTGTTGTGTTTTGACAGTCGGGCACATGCACATCAGTGGCATGCAAGACTTGTCGGGCACGTGAGCTACTGCGACACAGTACTTAACCTACCACCGGAAGATTAGATGGAGCAAGGTCATCTTCGTTCTTAGATAAGGTTATATACATATTTAATTCAATACCCCGCGCGTTGCTAGATTTAATTCAACTAGGAGTATACACTATTTTGCATATCTAAAAACACTTATGTGTTATTTTATTATATCAGATCCGGTAAAAAATCGACAAGATAATAGCAGAAAGACAACAAAATATTTGACTAGACTATAAAGGAATGATGAAACAAATAGCTTATGTAGATTGATTTGTATGTTAATAGATTAAAGATTTTAAGTATTTCACAGATAGAAAAGACATGGATATTTTTTTAATTAATAAGGGATGATATGAACTTCGTGAAGAATGACATGGACACCTTGCATTAGTAGATAGAATAATAGAATAATTAGCGATGTCACTTAGTGGGGAATGATGTGAATACCTTCCACGACAAGAGAAATCATCTATTGGGTTTAGCTTTAAAAGAGTTGCAGATTTGGATAGGCTAGCCTTAACATGAGCTATACTCCACGTCAAGGGATTAGATTTGGAGGGCCTAGCCATCCACTCTTCCAGGATGATCAGATCACGCTGATTTAGGGAGCAGCACGAGTAATGCCACATATAGGTTGTATATATGTATAATGTTTGGTTCCACCTGTAGGAATCTTTTACGAGACATGTGATATATATCTCCACCAGACAGTGTCAACGTCAAACATATATCGTAACGATGCGAGCTGCTCCCTTTGTCCCACAATTCTTGTCGTTTTGAGATGGTTTGGGTCGTTTAGATTCATGTAGGAATGCATGCATCGACCCGGCCAACACCAATGTCCAAATTCAGTAAACATTGAATGCACCTGGTTCATAAACAGAGGGACTACGCAAAATGCGGACAATCATTGTGACTCGCTGGCGTCTCGCTTAAACACCACGCGGGCTTCATATATATCTAATGTATGACCATACTTCATGAATTAGTATTTGACGGTTAAATCTAGAGTTAAACATGGGGCTTATAGATGCTCGTAATGGTTAATTTGGTAAAAGATATTATGATTACAACTAAATGTTCCTTTTTTTTTTTTTGAGAATTACACAACACAGAAAGGTGTAAAACAATAGAAAATGGAATAAATACTCGCATTTGAGAGGTACAACTGTCATGCTTGGAGTTGGAGGCTTGGAGCTCGAGCGGGCGGTGCCTTGCTTGTTTTGCTGCTTTCAGTTGCAGTCGAGACTGGACAGGTTTGACCCATCAATACCACGAACACATGCACGACAACAATACAAGGAACAAATTTCTTTGTTTATTCTCTTGTCACGATGTATCATTGTGTTATTACAGAGGAAACGACACCCCCAAATCAAATAATCGCCACATACCATCTTGATTCTTGGAGCAATTTCTTCCAAGTACCATCTACTACTAGTAGCTTCTAGCTAAGCACCACCACAGAAACAACAGTTGCCGGCCTGCTTTGTTGCTAAAAATGCCCCTGAGGCCTTACAGCGCTCGCCTTTCACTTTGGGCACGGGAGGAGGAGGACGCCCATTACTCCGATGATCCGGCACGAACTGCCTGCGCGTGCCCGCGCACGGTCTTCTCGGCCGCGCAAGCCTGGCGAGTCTCGCTTTCGCCTTTTCCCTGCGTGCTGGCTGCCGAACTTGCTCGCCTGCGTGCTCACGGTCACCACTCACCAGACGAGCTTCTCTACGGCCATGCCCTGGAGCAGCGGCCGCGCGTCGCCGCGCCGGCGCCAGGCGGCCACCGGACAGCAGCAGGAGGAGGAGGAGGCCGAGGAAGGCACGCGGTGGAGGACGTCGAGGAACTGGTCCTCGTCGCAGGGGAGCGCGATTGGGCCCGGGGCGGCCGGGAAGCCGTACTCCTCCTCCGCCTGACGCAGCAGCTCCCGGAACGCCGGGTGGCTGAGGTGCGTCACCCGCACCACGAACCGCCTGGTGGATCCGGAGCCGGCGGCGGCCTTCACGCACACCGCCACGTGCCCCGCCGGTACTACCGCGGTGCAGGGACGCGGGGAGGAGGAGCCGGAGACGGCGTCCGCGGCGCGGCCGCGGGACCGCCACCGCCGCACGGCTCGGCGCAGCCACACGAGGGACGGGATCGTGATCGCCACCTTGCACATACTTGGCGAGCTGGAACGAGCTAGGCACGGGAATGGACTTGGCGACGTCGTGCGCGAACTGGACTGGATGGAGGCGCGGGAACGGGCGGGCGAGTGGCTTGCTCGGTTGTGCTCTTGATTTGGGAGAAAGCTGGCACTCGTTTGATGCATGCCTTGTGTATCTGGGTGCGACGGGGTGGCCATATATATAGCCGCGCGTCGCGTGCATCGGCCACTGGAGTGGAGTTGGCGGAGGAAGTGGCAGGGATTGGGATTGGCACCAGCGGCGCGTCGTTTTTGGCGTGTGCAGTGGAGGTGCAGACGTACGTGCCCCACCGGGACACCGCTGGTGACGCCGGTGGTGGTGCGCGGCGTGGCGTACTGGTAAAAGCCGTAGCGGTTTTCCGTCGTTTCTGGGTGCCTACCTGCCACAGTAAGGAGTACCCACCACCCTGCATCCGCGGGTGACAGTGAGAGCTGTGTGGCTGATGTTTACGTACATAGTCCTGTTTCACAGGCGCACATGTTTTTTCTTTAACTCTTTTTTCTTGGATCGTTTGGAAGCAGAACAGGAGTAGGACGTTTGCTCGTAAGTACAACACAGTTCATGAACTGTGCAAGGAGGTCCTCAACGTGGCGGAGGATTGGATTCAGGCGGGGTTCACCAGACTAGCGCCAGCGGTCGCCTTTTGGTCACAAAATCATTTTTTCATGAATCTTATTGGTTAGATCAAGTAGTTAGGTGCCTGTTGACAACTGATGGCTTCTCGCCTATGGTGCATGTTGGACTTTGTTTCCGACTCTTTTACTCTTAATGAAATACGGGTCAACGACCCGATCTTGAAAAAAGAACTCCTTTTCTTTTCTCTTTTCTTAGGCCCTCCTTGTCAATGGCGTGCTAGCGGCACCAAAAATTATTATAGGTCTCATAGTAGTAGAAAAAAAGGCACCAAGCTCTTAAGGGATGTAGCGCGTGAAAAAAAATTGGCATAGTAAAATAAATATTGCTCCGCTCCTGTATGCTCTAGGGTAAAAATCGGCATAGTAAAAAAAAAAGTTGGGCATCGATACGTCTTTATGTTTTATTCCTAAAATTTTTAGGCATCAAACGGAGACGGTATCACAGGTTGCACTACCTGTGAAGTGGTACCTAAATTTCTACTCCTTTTTAGGCATCACTCCAACTCCAAGCACATGTCGTGGAGGACCTTAGGGAAACAATAGAGAGAAAAACAGCACAAGAAGAATGAGCAACAGTGACAAAGTTACACATTTATCTTTCTTTTTTTTTCTTTTTTAATAAAACACCGTCTATTGAATATCAACACGAAATGCAACATCTCTGTATCTTGCCACATGTTCCGAAAATCTCACTTTTTTTTTTCTTAGACAACAGAAGATCTTACATTGGAGCTGGAGCTTCTGAGCAAGAACCATTTTAGTCCTTGTTACAGTATGGGCCTTGGTCCCTGATATTATGGATTTAAGGTCAATCACATGGATCGAGCCACACAGCATCTCTGCGGTACCGGTTTTGCCTGAAGATTTGTGGTATGGTTCCTGCCATTTTGGGTGTGCTCGTCCCGGGGCTGCGGCTTGTGTATCTCCTTTGCATGTCTCCTTCTGTGTCTCTCGATACGTGTCGGCCTTCTATTGGTTCCCAATCCAGAGACGGCGTTCCCGTATTTGCTCGGCGTCCGCACGAAACCGCCGCGATACGAGAAACCGCGCCGTGCGATACGAGAAACGGCCGTCTCCCCACACATCCCACCAGATGAATTAAATGGAGGCGGCAAAAGGCTGCAGCCTCTGTAAATTGGCGCCAATTAAAACAGGTGGTTCCATCTAAATTGGCGCCAATTAACATCTAATACTGAGGCCAGCTACACAGCAGTTGCATCTAAATCAGTCCTCTATATGCCTGACGAGAATACTAGTCTTCTCGTTTCTCTCAATCTACACAACAGTTGCATCTCAACGAGTACTCCATATGCCTGATGAGACCGATGCCGGCGAGGCCAGCTACACGGGAGCATCTCAGCCAATTCCCCCCATGCCTGGCGAGGCTAACTACATGGAGGCCGATTCTCCGCAGGTACCCATAATCTTGATACGACCACTTGGTGTTGTCACATCACTTCTCTAGATCAACATTCCTGACACAGTAAGAACAAAGTTAGAAGCTGCAGGTCATATTTGATTACCATTCGTAAATGCTGCGTACTTGTTTTGTCTATGCAAATATATTTGAAATTCCTAAGCTCCAAACCGAACCTATTCAGGTCGAAAAATTCTGAGAAGACAGGATACCTAAGGTTGGTAAGAAATTCTGCACTGAAGAAGAGGCATACCAATTTTACAATGCATATGCTCGAGACAAGGGTTTTAGTATTCGAAGGAGCAGTTCACATAATGTGAAAAACAGCAGCACCATAAAGAATAGAACCTTTTGTTGTTCTCGTGAAGGTATTAAATCACTTTTGTATTGTGCCCTTTCTTCATCATTAGGGATATAACGTCATTTTCATCAATTATTTATCTATCTATAGGTGTTCGGCATCCCGATAAAAAGAGAAGAATCTTCCGGCTATAATAGACCAGAGACACGATGCAAGTGTGAAGCTCGCATGAAGATAAGTCTTACAGATGGATTGTACTGCGCATCTATGAGTTTGAGCCTGAACATAATCATATTCTTGCTACTAGTAGTCAAGTTCACCATTTAAGATCTCAAAGAAAAATAAATGAAGCACAACTCACTAGTGTAGAAAATGCTAAAGCAAATCGGCATTTCAAATAAAGCTACCTTTGATCTCATGGCAAAACAAGCAGGTGGAGTTGAGAATCTTGGATTTACTCGTGAAGATATGAAGAATAAATTGTATTCAAAGAGGTCACTCTGAGACAAACTATGGGGACACGGGAGGAGTATTGGAATATCTAGAGAAGAAAACATCGAGAAGATGGAAAGTTTTTCTATTCCATTCAAGGTTGATGAGGATGACTTGATAACAAATATTTTTGGACAGATTCTAAAATGGTTGCAGACTATGAACTTTTTGGTGATGTTGTTTGCTTTGACACAACATATAGAAAATTAAATGATGGACGTCCATTTGGTCTACGCTAGTTGGAGTGAATAATCACAAGAAAAACCACAGTTTTTGGTGTTGCACTTTTGTACGATGAAACCGCCGATAGTTTTGTTTGGCTTTTCAACACATTTTTAAGCTGCTATGTCGGGGCAAAAAGCCAAAGACCATTTTAACCGATGAAGATGCAGCCATGGCAAAAGCAATCAAGATAGTACTACGGAGACTCATCACAGAATTTGTGTTTGGCATATGAACGAGAATGCATGCAAGCATCTTCTTTGGAGTTGTGGAGGACTATAAGAAGTTCAATAAAGATTTTTCAAATTTGTATTTATGATCAAGAGGAGGAGGAGGAATTTCTAAACGCGTGGAACAATTTGCTAGACAAGTATAAGCTACAAAACAATCAATGGCTACAAAGATTATTTGATAAAAGAGAGAAATGGGCCTTAGCATATGGAAGAAATACATTTTTGGCCGATATGGTTAGCACTCAAAGAAGTGAAAGCATGAACAATGAGTTGAAGGGATACATTAGTGTCAAATATGACATACTTACCTTTTTTGAGCACTTTGAAAGGTTGGTGGGCAGATAAAAGATATGAGGAGATAAAATGTGATTTCAAGGCAACACAAAGTACACCTAAGTTGAAATCGACTTGAGGATACTAAGGCATGCAGGAAGAATTTATACCCTGACCATATTTAAGGTATTCCAAGAACAAGTGATGCAAACACCGAAGCGTGATCTGTTCTATTGTGGTGAAAGTAATCTTTGAAAAGGAGTACAAAATAAAGGTTTATGGTAAGAGGAACGAACATGTTGTGAAGTTTTCTCCATTGGAAGTAGAAGTGAAGTGTAGCCGCAAAAGTACGAATTTGTTGGAATCTTATCTTTGTCATGCGTTGAAGATACTTGATATCAACAATATCAAAAAATTCCCGAACATTACATTCTAAATAGATGGACAGTTGATGCAAAAAGTAGTTCATATAAAGAGCAATTCGAGACACATGACGATCCCAAAACAAAGCTATCAAAAACGGAGAAAGGAGTTATGCAACATGTATATTCAGTTAGCTAATCGAAGCTGCGAGACCGATGAAACATACTCTATGGCTGTGAATAATGCGAGAGAAATTAGCGAAGATGTGGAGAAAAGTCTAAAAATAAGACCTGATTCGGATGTCGGTACCTCATCTCAGACCACAAGGTTCTCACCCAAAGATAGCCCGAGTAATAATTGCGTGAACACCATACATGTGACACCAAATTCTAGTTATTTATATTATCTATTTTGTAGGTACACAAGAAGAAGACCTAGCTATAAAACCAAAAGGCTTGAAGGTTAAGGAGAAGGAAATTTATGGATCCGAGAGACCAATTGGTGGTTTTGAGAAGGCGACATGCGTAAAAAAAAAAAAAAGCCAAGAATGTCCCAACGGCTTACGGTTTCGCAATGTAAAACAAACAAACACAAGACAAAAAAAGAAAGGCAAGAATGACCCAAAGGCTTGTGGTCCTACAATGGAAGTAGATAATGTAACATATGTGCAGCCACACTACACTGAACTGGTACCAGATTTCAGTTATATTTAATTTAATATTATCAGTACTAGTCATATATTCATTATGATATTAGTTTTCTTTTTATTTGGTACAGGGCCATTTAGGGACAAGCATGTACCAACATCAAATTCAAATACCTGGCTACTATCCGGGCTACTATCCACATGGAAATGCTTTTGTGCCTCCGCCTTTCAGTTCATTATTTGGGACCCCTAACCATGGTCAAGTTGCACAAGAAGAAAATATCACTCCGTCATTCAAGTACAAATCCCTATAATGTATTTCCCAATTTTAAATGAAGGTCTCATACCCCTAGGAAAACGGAGGAGTCCTGTGCTAAATTCTATTTGTTTTTAGCTAACTTGTAAGGTATATTTGATTTGATATATAGCATCGATGGAATGCTGAATATTTCATCTTTATTAATGTATGAAGAAAAAAATAGGGACTACCACTAGGCAACAAAACTTGCAAAAACATGCTAGAGTCCGAAAGCATCGTCACCCAAATATCTTCAATCCTCCACCATATGGTGTGATGTCGGGATTCGATGGACCTGAAGAGGAAAGGTAAAATATGCATTCTCATGGCACAAAAAATCTGCAAACTCAAATCCGGATCCCCAACCCAAAATCGAGATCCTAGAAATCAAAATCGCAATGTGCAGCTACAATCTAGGTTCGGTAAATCTAATCAACTCACCGCTAAGAAGCTTGAGGTTGTTTACGCTCAAATCGAGTTTACCTAGGGATTTGACTTTACCTTCAATTGAAACTCAGCAACATGGGCGAGCAGGCCGCCTTCGAGCCGCGAGGCCAACGGAGAAAAGGCGAGGGAGAGACGGAGCTTCACGCGCCATCGAGGTGGAGCGCGGCAGCGGCCCGATGGGGAAGTCCACGCCGGAGACGGAGCCGAGGGAGCTTGGCCGTCCACGCTGGAGACGGAGCCGAGGAGCTTCGAGCTGCGAGGCCAAGAGAGAAAAGCGGAGGGAGACGGACGGGCTCACGGAGCAGAGGGGCTCGGATGCAAAAGAGAGAGGGACTCCGACTCCTCAGATCGCACGGGCGCCGGACGGAGGAATACCCGAGGGCCCGTTTGAGGAGGGAAACCAATAGAATGCGGACACGTGCGCAGAGACATGGAAGGAGACACGCAAGGGAGATACACAAGCTGCAGCCGAACCCGTGGCTACATGCCTACTCCCTCCGGTCCCACCGAAGTTTGTCACCCCGGATTTCGTGCTATCTTTTTCAATGCTTCGTCTTTTTTAAAGTTTTTGCACAAATATAATTTATTTTGTTATAATTTATTTTATCAATAAAGATACTTGAATATTGATTAAATTATTTTGTGATTTGTACAAATATTTTGAATAAGACGGATGGTCAAACATGAAATTCAAAAGTCAAAAACGACGAACTCCATGGGACAGAGGGAGTAGCTCGAAACGTGACCACAGTCTTGGTCAGTCAACTGATGACAATAATGTGATCATCATGCATCTAGTCACGAGCGTTCTCATGGTCTCATCGCTTGATATCGTCCGTTTCAAAGTCCCGAGTGCTGTCGGTCTTGCCATGCCTTTGCCTATTGAGGACAATAATGCATGCTCAGTAAGAGATCAGTAACAGAGTTCAGAAACACCATGGATGCTTGTGCTCAAACTGCTGATTCTGCTATATACTATGTACACGCACAGGCACACCGTGTCTCCAGCACCTAAGGCATGGGGGTGTACAGCCTCCTGCAGTCCTGCTTCGCCTAGTTTCCCCTGTTCACACATCTACGTGCGTGGTCCGTTGGGCAGCTCTGAACTCAATGCGTTGGCTCTGCCACTGGTACTATCTAAGCTAGGGGTCAGGGGAGGACCATGCATGTCTCGCTAGATCGGGCCTGACTGCACGTTGCTAATTAATTTCACTCAGAAAAGATCAGCAATCGACATTTATCGAAATTCAGGTTTTGACAGAAACATACTGCGGACTTGTGATCTGAACTGGCCAAGCAGCCAGACCAACAATCGACAGTTCGTGCGACCAACAATCGACAGTTCGTGCGTGGGTGCTTTTGAGTTCTCTCGGCCCTGGCTAGTTTATGACAGATTTCTGTATCTTAGTTGCTTGGCATACGCAGCAAGATATATAATCCGAAAATCCTGCCCAAGTGTGTGCAGCTAATTAAGATAGCAGACCACAGCATTACGTGGTGCGCTTTCAGACAGAGGCCCTCCCAACCTCTGTCTCTGCTGGCAGTGGCAGGCATTGGTAGGTCTCAATGACGCTGGTCCAGTCCAATTGGGCACGGCATCGTGCGCAGCGCACCAAACGCCGAAGCTACGGTGTGCCCCAGCTAGTCGGAGACTTCAGTACGTCACTCTGGCAGCCGATCGATCGATATCTCCGTGCTGCATACATGCAAAACATTCGGTGCCTGATGACCGATTGCAAACACGCGCATGTAGGCATGTAGCATGTTTATTTGCAGACGTGACACGAGGAAATCAAGTACGTACTACGATGCCAATGGTGGCAATGGCACATTGGCACACCAGGCGTGTTGTCCTACGACTTCGCGCGCGCGGTCTGATAATAAGTGGCCAGTGGGCACTGCCGAGCCGCCCAGGACCAAGGTCCAATTCCTATGCCCCGCGTACAATTCGTTTGTCATATCCATCCGCTGGAAGCAAGGTTAATTCACCAAGGAGAAAATCATGGCTGTAGCTAGGTGCGTGAATCATGTAGTACAACTAATACGTGTACGACGAGGGGCTAGTGGACTGTGGTCTGTGGAAGATGGAAAGAGAAACGGATCGGATTAGTATTTGCCTGGTCCAGCACCCAGTCACTAGCGCCGTGGCGTCGTCAATGTCGTCATGGAACGTGGTACATGGGACGGTGATAACGTTAATTTAAAGTTGCCTGATTCGTAATCAGGTGCATGTGATCTTAGCCCGGAATGATGGTTCAAATATAGAACTATGAACCAACTATTTTAGCTACGATAGCCTACCTATGGTACAATCCTTTCATCTTAAGTGAACTATACCGTTATAATAATCATGTAATTCAGCACATGTACATATGTTGTCTGAATATAAAATTAAATCAAGAATCAATTGATGTGGTCAAACTCCTAAAAATCTCAAATATGACCCACTTAACTTAAGACTCATTTGTTCCATAATACCTTGATCTTCCATTTACCATCATAATACACATGTCCCATATTCGGAGAGCCAAGCCGTAAACGACGCTGTCGTCGTGGCAGCGCGCGTCTCGATCCCACCATCAAACCGCCGCCGCCGCCACTCACCTCGATCATCCCAATCTCTCGCTATCCCTTGACCTAGGAACACATCCGGGCATTGTTCCGTCTAGTTGCGTTGCGTGCGCGCGTCGTTCCCGTTCCGACCCGGAATGAAAGTTCCCGGTTTCGCGGATCACACAGGAGTTGGCTACCACGTTCCCCTGCCTTGGGGTCCAGCAGCTCAAGCTCTAGCGCCGTGGCGGCGCTCGTCAATGTCGTCATGGTGGTGACACCCGCCCGGTGATCACCACCCAGCCATCCGGCTGTGCCTGATCACGTAATCAGGTGCATGTGATCCTAGCCCTAGGCTTGTTCATATAGTACTATGCTCTAGCTTTTAGCTAGGTATAGCCTACCTATAGAGCGGCTTTCATTTCATCAACCTCATACCGTTGAGACCTCACCATCATCAGCAGCACATGTCTCGGATTTGGCTGAGACTTCAGACTTGATAGCTCCAACAAGCTGTCGATCCAAGTACACATGCACAATTCCGCCGTCTGCTCAATCGGAGCCAACGGTTTGCGAGGAAAACCAGGCCGTTCCGCTCGCGGTTTCCGGGGGGCGGCGCCGGGCCGGCGCGCAGGCATGATCGCCCACACTTTCGGAGAGCCCAAGCCGTAAACGACGCTGTCGTCGTGGCTAGCGCGCGTCTCGATCCCGCGCATCAACCGCCGCTCGCCACTGATCGATCATCCCGGCCTCTCGCTATCTAGCTTGCTAGTTTAATATGACCTATACGGGATCAGTCTAGTTGCGTTGCGTGCGCGCGTGATCTGAGCTGTGTCCGGACCACGGAAAGCGTTGCCCGGTTTCGGCGCTCACACAGGAGTTGGCTTGGAGTTGCCTGCCTTGGGCGCCATGGATGGAAATGCAGGGAACAGCGACGCGGCATGGGAGCCTACTGTGTCCCACCCGTGCCACGGCTTACCTACCTCACGAGCAGGCTAGCAGCCATCGCGGCCGTGACGGATGCAACGCAACGCCAACGCTGAGATCTCGCGGCCGGCAGGGCGCGTGCTGGGTACGGTGGCGGCTTTGAGTGACAGCTCCCGCAAGCACGTCGTCGTACGCCCTCCGTGCAATCCCTAGATAGCTAGCTAGCCTGCGCGCGACGGCACAGCACATGCATGTGCGCCTCAGCGACCACGACTGCGACAGCTGTTCAGCGCGCGCGTGCTCTCTCGCAGTCTCACGGCCATCGCCGACCCGAGCCGCCGCAGAGCCGAGCTCGCGTCGCTTTCGATGGGTTTGTGCCGAGCTCGATCGCGCACAGTGCCGGCCGGGCTGGGGGAAACTGTGTGCCGCCACACTGCCGGTTTTGCTGCGTGGTGTGCATGCACGGGACGCGAGCGAGATGTGGGGGCGCGTGAATGGGACTGCTAGCTGCTGGGGGCTGGGCTCTCTTTTTTCCTTTCCCGTGTTTCTCCCGTGCCTTTGCTGAGATAGAGGCTATCCTATCTTACCGGCCCGTAGTGGTGTGGCCGCAGGCTGCAGCTAGCTGCACGTTGTTCCTGTGAATGTGATGAGCTAGCGCCACGTCTCAACAGGCGGAAACGTTTTCCGTTTCCTGTGTACTGGTTGTGGGGGCGAGTTTGGAGAGTTGAGCTCTGCCGATGCCAGTGCCCAGTGCGCAGCCTCGGCCCTTGTCGCCACAGAAACGATGCACCAATGCCAACTGAACCTCGCATTGATCTCGTACACGGGGCCCAATCATGGAGCTGGGACGGCAACCTACACGCGAAACGCGCACAGGATTTCTGCACGCTGCTAAGTAGCGGTACTGCACAAGAAAGAAAGAGCATCGCGGAGAAGGTTGCTCGCCATGGACTCCGCTCTGCACCAAGATCATGGAGGAGGCTGCTGAGGCTGATATGGACAATGGCAAGGACACGCTCTGCAACACTGCAACTGCAGCACGAAGTTGCTCAGCGATCCACGTTGGGCCGCCGACGAGGTCCACCAGGACTCCAGGAGTTTTATCGCTGTGCCCCGGGGCCGGTATGGCGCTTCAGGCCCAGCGCGAGGTTGGGCTGTGTATGCAGGTTCCTCGACAGGGGCCCACAACACAAAATTTTAAATAAGGAAGAAGTCTACTTTTCCTCCTCCAAATTTCACGAAAGTCTACTTTTCCCCCCTCAACTCAAAAAACGGACAAACCACATCCCTCAACTTTTCAAACCATGCATTTTACCTCCCTGGAGTGGTTTTGAAGCATTGCATTTTTCTTTTTATTCATTTATTTATTTCCGCTGAATCTTTAAAAAATCATAGTAAATCATAGGAAAATCATAAAATAAAAAATCTAATTTTGTTGGACTCCACATGAGTAGATCTACATAGTAAACATATAATATGGTATGATTTAGTACAAAATTTTGGTATACTTTAGTAAAAAACCAATTATGGTATGCTTTAGTAAAAATCTTGTACTAAACCATACCATATTACATATGTTCAGTGTGTAGATATGCTCAAGTGGAGTCTAACAAAATTGGATTTTCTATTTTATGATTTTCTAGTGATTTACTATGATTTTTCAAAGATTCAGCCGAAAAATAAATAAATTAAAACAAAAGACAAAAACGGCATCACTGTAGCAAAAACCGTTCTTCACTGTAGCAAAACCGCCTTCAAAACCGCTCCAGGGGAGGTACAATGCATGGTTTGAAAAGTTGAAGGAGCTGGTTTGTGTCGGTTTTGAAGTTGAGGAGGAAAAAGTAAACTTTTTCGTGAAAGTTGAGGGATGAAATGTAGACTTTTTTTCCTTTAAATAACAACTTCTCAATCTGCTGTTATAATAATTTAAAAATATATGATTTTAAAAAACCAAGTCGGCCACCAAATTTGTTTCCGTTACGTACCCGTATTCTTGGAAATCTCCGTTTCCTAGCTGTAGTTGTTGCTGCATCCTGATGTCTCTTGTTTTTTATCCAGAAATTTTCACCGTTAGTTTCTTGCGCTTCATTCTCCAAGACTCTCCTGTCTCTTCCCTTCCAAACTTTCTTTTCTCTCGGTAGAGTCTCGTGATGTGCAGCCTATCTATCATCTATATATACTTTATTCCCGTATACCATCATCTATCATCATCATATACTCCCGTATACCATTTACTGTTTTCTGATTTAGCCACGTCAACCCATACTTTATTCCTGTACTATACCATTTACTACTTTCTTATTTAGCCACGTGATCCCAATTTCTAGGTCGTCTGATCAGCCAACTATGGCCTGGATTTGCACACCATTGTTCAGTCAGTTCCAAAAACATTCTCACACATGGTGTAACATTTTGTTTACAAGAAAGCTCCTTCCAACCCATCCCTCGCCGCCTCCGTCTTGGTCGGCTCAATGCCGGTTGGGTCATCGCCACGTAAGTTGCTGCTTGCTTTTAGCCGCCTGCGATTCCCTTAATCTTTCATGTAGAAAATGCATTTTAGGGACTGTTTAGTTCCATAGTTTTGCCA
The DNA here is from genome assembly GCA_015847255.1 of Hyparrhenia diplandra. Lineage (NCBI taxonomy): Eukaryota > Viridiplantae > Streptophyta > Magnoliopsida > Poales > Poaceae > Hyparrhenia > Hyparrhenia diplandra. The sequence goes on from JADLZK010011798.1 coordinate 364,693, forward strand.
AAAAATTTGAGGTTTTGGCTTACCTTATTGCAAAATGGATCTAAACACAATGCTCTAAAACAACAAAATTTTGGCATTTTGCATTTTGCCTTTGGGGCAAATGTATGGGCTATGGGGCATATGCTATGTGTGCATGATTAATTTTTTGACATTAAATAAACACCAAGGTGAAAATTTTGACATTTTCCATTTGCTGCACCAAAATATTTGGCTTTTGATATTTTGTATTCCATTTAAAAAGAAACATTTAAACACATCCTTAGCCGGCTGCACGAACGTCATCATGTACATCGTTTCGTTGACCCAATGATAAAAAATGATTTTTTGGCCGATTGCACGAATCATTTGTTTGATCGTTTCGTTAACATGACTTTTTGGCCAGTTGCACGAACGTCATCATGTATTTGTTTGAACTTTGATCGTTTTTCGTTGACCCAATTTGATAAAAAAGGCTGCAAGGAAGTCACGTATTTGTTTGGTCGTTTCGTTGGCCCAATAGCATCACCTTTTTTTTTTTTTTTTTTTTTTTGTTTTTTTTTGAAACTAATAGCAACACACCAAGTATTGTTTTATCTTCTTCAAGTATTGTAATAAACACAATGATATTGCTCTACTACTACTAGACTAGAGATCATGTCAGATTTCACGCATAGAAACATATAGGCATATATAGCTCTTTGTTGTGTGGTAAAAACAACAAAAAAATTTACATGGGTCATCCGTCCATGTATCAGGAACTGCTGATCTGAGAATTAATACATGAAATACATTTTCCAAAGGAAAAGAAAGAAATGCATAGAGGCACACTACTAACAGGAGCAGCGCTGCCTTAGTTTCAGTTTCCACACATTATTTCATTGCGCGCTTACCTTAATTTCCACACGCTCGTAACTATTATGTTCTTATAACTATAAATGAATCACACGCGACGACGTGTAAACCGCGGGATCAATGGATCAGTCGCCTTATCAGGCAAGAATGTCGTCGAGAGACTTGACATTCGGCCCGGCGATCTCCTTGACATTTGGCGCGGCGAGCTCCTTGCCAATCGGCGCGGCGAACTCCTTGATAATCTTCTGCTGCTTCTCAGCCTTGGCCTGCTTCTTGAGCTTGGCGAGCTCGATGTCGCGCGCCATCTTGCGACGGTACATCTCGGCGAAGGTGATGGGCTGGTCCAGTATGGGCGCCTCCCCGTCCCTCACGGCCAGCGGGTACACCGTCGCGTCGGGCGCCGGGTTCTGGAACGTGGCGATGGACAGGCGGCTGCACTCGGAGTTCACCACCGCCTGGTGGTCGGCGTTCTTGAACCTGCCATTGCTCAGGAGCTGCAGCACACGAACGAATGGTCGTCATACGTAAACACTAGTTAATTACTAGCAGCAGTCCACACATCGCCGCCGAAAACGGCAAACGAGAACGAACAGAGACTACGACTCACGTGGCCGTGGTCGCCGAGGTTGACGACGAAGGCGCCCTGGACGGGCTTCACAGTGATCCAGGTCCGACCGCCGTCGCGTGTGGCCTGGAGGCCGCCGACGAGGTCCTGCAGCAGCAGCGTGATGGTGCCGGGGTCGGTGTGGCGCTTGAGCCCCAGCGTGAGGTCCGGCTGCGGGCACTTGGGGTAGAAGTTGACCACCACCTTCTGGTCCATGTCGACGCAGGCCTTGGCGAGAGCGTCCGTCTCCAGACCCATGGCCTCGGAGAGCACGCCCAGGAGCTTGCACGCCAGACCCATGAGCTGCTCGCTGTAGCGCTCCACCACCGCCCGCCACGCCGCCGGCTTATCCGGCCACCGCGAGTAGTCGCGCGCCTTGACCGGGTACGAGAAGTAGGTCACGATCTCACGCCAGTCCTGAACCGCCTCCCCCTGCATGGAAAACCAAATATAATCGTACCCACATCTGCCATTGTACACGCGTCCATCCATTTGCCGGCCACGCGTAGAGCAACGAATTAACTCCAAGAGAATAGGTAAAACTATACCTGGAGGTGGCTGGAGACGATGAAGCCGCCCTTCTTGCCGCCGGACATGTCGAAGCGGAGCTTGTCGTCGGCCGGGAGCGCGAAGAAGTCGCGCGCGAGACGCGTCATGTCGGCCACGAGCGCGGCGTCGACGCCGTGGTCCACAACCTGGAAGATGCCCCAGTCCTCGCAGGCGGCGGCGACGCGGTCGCGGATCTCGTCCCGCCGCGCGCCGTCGTCGATGCCCTGGAGCGACAGCACCGGCACCTCGTCGCTGAAGCGGTCGTGCGGCACCTTGGGACGCTCGTCCTCCTCGCGCACGAACGACGCGCGCAGCGTCGACTCCCCGGACGCTGCCGCAGCCGTCGGGAGGAACGGCACCGTGCTGATGCTCACTGGGGCCATGTGCCTTCTCTGCGCCGACTGCGTCGTCCTCCTCTCGTCGACGTACCCGCCGCCGCCGCCGCTCGGGTCTTGATGCTCCGGGACGCGGTGCCGTTTGCCGCCGCCGCTGTTTACCACGGCTTGGGCGTCGTTAGCGTTATATAACAGCATGGGGTGGAACGCTGGCGATCGAGGAGGAGGAGATCCACGGGACTGTTGCACATCCACTGTGCACTGAGAAGAACGTGGAGTAACAGTACTGCCAGATTTGATTAGTTTTTCTTTAAGAAATTGATGAGTGCCAGCTAAAATACATCTTTATATGGCAAATTGTGCTGTTGCCTAACTTTCAGCAAGCCTCAACCGCCGACTCGTGACGGGCGCGCGTGTACGTACATGTAGCTAGCTACCATTCCACGCACCCCATAACACCTAACCGCTTGCCCCCGGCCCGGCGACGACGCCACCGACTTATTACAATGACATGACCTGACGCAAAAACCATCTTAATTGCTATATTTGAATTTGTATTATTAGACAATTTTTTTTATTATAGTTGAAAAATGATAAAACGATAATACGGTGCTTGAACAATAATAGAACAAGCATGGAGTGGAGCTACCATTCTTGTGGGGGATCACGCGGGGGCAGCCGGACCGGACACGGACAGGCCGAAGTCGCGTGGTCGATCCCCCACCAGCCAGTCGCGAGCCGTGAGCCGCAGCGGAATTGGCCAGGGCCGTCAGCGTCAGGCCGGCCGACTACAAAACTCGTGGCGTTGGAATCGTGTTTTCCGGTAGAGCTACCAGCACGTAGAGATCAGATGAAATTGGGAATTGGGATGGCACAAGAGCATATAAAGTCGTGATCGATCCATCAAAAGTCGTCGAGCAAGTCCCGACAAACTTTTCGACACAGTAAGATGATTCAAACCACAACCACTATGGTGGATCCAGGATTAATTAAAAAAATTAAAGTCCACCCATGGTGAATTTTCTACTGAGAGTTTGTGTGACAGACTGATCAGATAATAATGTGGCAAAATAACGATATTATGTATCCATACACCATGGTTCGATCTCACAAATGACGTTCTAATTATTAGAGATTAGAGATAAATAAACATAAACAAAGAAACAAGTCAAACATTGCGCGAGTGATGATGAACGGACATACCAATCGAAGAATGAACACCAACTTTGTCGATCACAGAGGACGTGGCAAATTCCTTGTACGCTGCAGCAGAATCACTGTCCAACCTAAAGCGATGTGTGCACTGGCTGATCGTGGTGGAAAGCGTGGAGCAATAAGGATTACGACTTGGAAGCGTCAGGAAATCGGAGAGGGCGCCGCCGCTGGTCCATGAGGAACTGAATCGCCATCTCATCTAGGATATGCAGTAGATATTTATTTACCTTCCTCCTGGGCTCTGGTCGTGTGGGTTCCATTATGTGGATACAGCCCAACCGGCCCAACAGTGGTACCTCTTCGTTCGGCCTTTTACTCGTCTGCACGTCAACCCCTCAAAAAAACAAAAAAAACAAAAACTCGTCTGCACATCATCTCACCTAGGATATGCCCGTTTGGCCCAATCGCGCCAAGTGGCCGATGATGGCGTGCCCATCCGGCGACGGTCTCAAATTCTGGGGCCACGAGCCCACGAGTGGGAGAACCACGGCTACTTCGACGAGCACGGCTGCTTCCAGGCGGCGCTGCGCCTCCGCGACCAGCTCGGCGTCCTGGCCCTGGCCGCGGGGGTCAACCACGACGGCGGCTAGCCACTACACGATGAGCCAGATCAAAGGCACCATCCAGGAGGGCACCGGCTTCGACCCCTACGTGGAGTGCAACCCCTGACGAGGCTTGCAACAGCCTGCTCTACTTCTGCGTCGACTGCCCCTGACCTCCCCAGCGGCAGGCCCTGTGGCAACAGGATAGAGTTCCCGGCGTTCTAAGCTGGTAGTACTAACTGTTCTCTCATTTTTTAAAATAAATCAATAAATAAAAGGGGCCGACCGACTGTTGAAGAAATGATGCAGTCGGTATTATAATTTGTCAGTGATTCAGAGAAAAAATTCATAAGTTCAGTCACAGTCACACTAGCGTGTGTTTTTTTGTTGTTGCACGCACATTCAGTGATTCAGAGAACATTCAGAGAACATGTTTTTTTGGCATCTTACCTGCTTTCAGCAGCTGCAGACCACACATACTCTATCTGACGTTGCGTCGCACATGTGCATCTTGTTGTCGACGCGACACGCCTTGCAATTCACGCCGCGAATACGAAACCAAAGCGTGCACCGGGCAGGGCATTACATTTTTCAGCCTTTTGCCGTCCAAGCTAGAAGACGATATACGAAGCGTAACAAACGGAGACGCCTCGACTGATTCCAATCCAAGCAGAAATCATAGGAAAAGCCAGACAGACAGAGACTCCCAAATCAGAGAACAGGACGGCAGACAAAACGCAGAGCCAAATTCTTATACTACTACCTTTTTCTGGTGCTTGGTTGTGAACTTCGAATCTACCGAAACATATGATACCTTTGCAGCCATCCCGGTCCCCAATCGTCGACAACAAGGTCTAACAAAACAAATTCGACTAGGAGTAGTCAACCAATGAGACCATTACACATGAAAAAAAAGACAGAGAATAACTTCAGTAGCCAATGAAGCCAGGGCTTTCCTGTTGAACAGTACTAGCAAATACGACAATGCAAACATGGCACTCATCACTTTCAATAGAAGTGTTTTATTAGCATCTTTGTTGTTCGTAAACTCCAACAAGCTACAAACAGAACAACAATAGAGACGGAGCAAAATTTATGTGTGGTGTTAAAACAAGGCCTGGTTTAGAAACCGGCGACAACTTTGGGGGATGTCCAGTCTAGCCCCCATATAGTAATTAGAAACTAACAGCAGAAACAATCTGGAGCATCTTCCTACAGGCCGGCAGGCACCAAAAAATATTCTAGGCTGCAAAACTTAAAAGCCATTCAAGATCATCGTTCCTTTATTCGCTTGTGGACTGATTTCCATTTCACTTGCTTCGCTTCAAACAGATGCAGCAGCTTCCTGCTGTTTGTTCGCGAAGGCGATACCCTTCTCAATGCTTCCCTTCAACTCGCCCTTCAGCGCCTCAAGTGCCTTGGCCTCGTACTCAGTCACTCCCTCAACGTCCGCTGAGATCACGGATTCAACACCATTCTTGCCGAGCTTGACTCTTGATGCGAAGAATGGCAGATCAGTGACCTCGGACTGAATAAATGTGCACTCATAAACATCTGGATCGCCAGCCAGCGCACGAAGAGACGACTCGACAAATCTGGCAGCAGCATAGGCCATGGACAGGGTAGCAGACCCAGCACCAGCCTTGGCCTCCACCACCTCTGTCCCGGCATTCTGTATCCTCTTTGTCAGATCCTCAGTTTCCTCATCTGTGAAGGTGACGGACGGCCTGGTCTTCGATAACAGTGGCAGAATTGTGATACCAGCATGCCCACCAACAACTGGGACATCAACATCAATGAGCTTAAGGTTCTTCTTCTCCGCCACAAATGTGTTAGCCCTGACAACATCCAGGGTGGTAACCCCGAAAAGCTTCTTGGGGTTGTATACACCCTTCTGCTTCAGAACCTCAGCTGCAATCGGCACCGTGGAATTCACCGGGTTGCTGATGATATGGATGAATGCCTCTGGGCAATTGTCCGCAACAGCCTCAACAAGCGTCTTGACGATGCTCGCGTTGATGTTAAAAAGGTCATCACGAGTCATGCCCGGCTTCCTTGGGACCCCGGCAGGGATGACAACAATATCCACGCCCTTCAAGCAGTTGGCTAGCTCTGAGGGCCCAGTGAAGTCAAGAACCTGAGCAGGCGTGTTGCAGTGGCTGAGATCTGCAGCAACTCCCTTGACATTAGCAATATCATACAGATGCAACTCCGACACCAAGGGAGACATCTTAATCAGCAGGCCCAAGGGTTGACCGATGCCACCGGCAGCACCCAGCACCGCCACCTTGTAAGATGCCTGCGGAGATATCTGAGATCCAGACTTTGCCTTGGGCACAATCCTTGGAGCAACAGCTGCCCGAAGGGACGCATTCCTGCCCAGGAACGATGACTCAGAGCCAAAGCCCGGCACCTTTAAGCCAGCGTAGCTTGTGGCTCCAAGGTTCCTCGGCTTTTGGATCAGCCCAGCTTCGGCGCTGACTGAGACGAAGTTAACCGTTGACGCCATGTCTCACTGCAGCAACAAAATTCCTGTCAGGTACATATGCAGGTGAGGCAGATGGTAATTCAAGACAGAGTGATAACTTCAAGACTTGGATTCAAAAGCACTAGTAATAACCGAGAATGAAACATGTAGTCATCTATGTAGGACAGCAGTAAAAAAAAGAGAGCTTTCTTCTGAGTATCAATAACGTAAACAAGAACAGGCACCAATATTGGGATTGGGAATATCAGATCCATCATGGCCTTGAGTAACAGTAAATTAATAATACATTAACATATATGGAAAAATGTAAAAATGTTCGTGGGTTGCTCTGACTCGCAGTAATAACTTGAATCACTCAACAGAAGTGATCATATGACTGAGTTTCCCAATGGGGTGTCGTATCTATCTCAGAGAAAGCAAACGTAATCCTATGCCTGATTTGCGCGCTCTCTTGGTTTGAAATCGGTGCTAACATTCCTAATTGCTAGTATCACTAACAAATCAAGCTACCCTGCTAGAGCAAATTGCCTTCCAAAGCATAATCCGATAGTCGGACAAGGTAAAGGTATCAAATGTACAGGGAATTCAACGGAACGGAATGAAAACCCAGCAGAAGGCGGAAACGTGCAGATCAACAGACGCCCGAGGGAAGGAGCGGTGGAGGAACAAGAAACGGAGCATATCCCACCTGCAGCGACTGCGGCCGGGATCCAATCTGATCGAAGGAGAAGCAGAAGGGGAGAAGATGGGGCTTCGTCGGTGGCCTTACCCTCGCGTGCTCCTGGGGCTGCCTTTTGGCGGCTCCTTTTCCTCCTGGCTCCCCTGGCGCTCGGGGCAGAAGGCAGGGCAGGGCGGGGGCCGTGAGGCTCGTGAGCAGCGTTGGCCCTCTCGCGCTCGCCTTCGGTGGTATAGAAAAGGGGCAGTGCAGCGCAGTGCAGGGCAGGGCAAGAGCGGCGGCGGGCCGTGGTTTTTCTATTGCGCCCGACCAACGGAAGGAGACGGAGGCGGCGAGGGCGACGTGCGGTGCGGCCTAGGAAACACGGAGGGGATTCTCAACCCACCGACCGTCCGCGCGTGGACCCGAAGCCCCTCGATCTTTTTCGGACTGGTGGCCCTGGTGTGCCGGGTCCGGGTGGGTCCGGGTGTTTGGGGGCGGGCGGGGTAGGTGGTGGGGAACCTGCCCGCGGCAGGTGCCGGCCACGGCGGCCAGCCGCCAGCCGGACCGGACAGGCCGACGTCGCGTGATCCCCAGACCCCCACCAGCCGCTGCGGAATTGGCCCGGCCGACTACGGCAAAACTCGTAGCGTTGGAATCGTGTCTTCCGGTAGCGCTACCAGCACGTAGAGATCAAATCAAATTGGGCTGGCAATAGCATATAGCAAGTCGTGAATTCGTGATCGAAAGACGTGGAAAGTCCCGACAAACTTGTTTGACACAGTAAGCTGATTCAAACCACAACAGAAGGTGGTCGACACTGTAAGCTGATTCAACCTAAAAACAGAAGCTGGAATGCCATCGCGTAACTTACAAGAACGTATGGCATTCTTTTTTTTTTTTTGACAACAACATTCAACATATTGCATTCCTTATGTAACACATATACTTCCTTTCCATTTTATGACAACAGTTGGATTGAATGCCCAATGCATCTAAACGGATTAATGTCCACATGGCCAGTGTAAAGTTATAAAACGAACTATAAATGGGATGGAGGTAGTATATCCGAGTAATAATTTTCTTTACTGATCAGCGCAGGCGTGCATGCTGCAGTATCAATTCAACGGTACAACAATAGCCGGAGTGATCTCCACTAAAATTTCAACAACAAATGACAAATTCAAAAACAATCTAAATGTAAGAATAACTATATCCTTTTTGGCACGCTGGTAACTATTACTATATTTTCCCTTTATTTGAAGTGCCGTGCAAGTGACATGGTGGTACAACACGAGAGAACCAAAACTTGAAGTGCCGTGCAAGTGACATGGTGGTACAACACGAGAGAACCAAAACCCTGTTGGTGCTTTCTCGTGACATCCTGTGGTACAGTCTTCCAGGTGACAAATTTGCACCCGAGAAGAGCAACTGACATTATCAGTGGTAATCATGCTAGACCAGTAGATTGGCAGAAACTGCCATTGCTGGATAGTAACTCCCAGCCACACATTTTTTTTTTTCTCTGCTAGAGATACGATTCATACCGCAGAACCAGCTGGGTCCAAAATATTCTGTAAGAAGCATGCCTTGGCAGAAGGGTCGGTCAGAAAATGGCCCAAAACTGCAATTGTTGCCGTGTTGCTCCTTATTTTCTCTATCCCCCTTGAGATCATGCAAATGTGGTTGGCCTCAACAACGACCATGGCCCCATTCTGTGAAACTGAATAAACTGCTTCGGCTATCTGCCTTGTCATCCTTTCTTGAACCTGAAGCTTGCACCCATAGAAATGAACCAATGCCTGAAAATGTGACCGATCAATGCCTTCTCCGCTTCCATTGTCAAAGTAACCAATGTGAACTACTCCGTAGAATGGCAGAAGATGGTGCTCACATTGAGCACAAAATGGCAAATGCAGCTCAGATCGGATTGCTCCATGATCAGCTGTGCCTCCACCTGACCTCTCATATAAGCTAACATTACTAAGTGTAAAGCCATTCAGTTTCACATCTAGTAGATTACATGCTCTGAACTTCATCAGCCACTGCACATAACGCTGAGGAGTGCCTAAAAGCTCTTTCCTGAGGGGGTCCTCTCCAAGTGATAAGAGCATTGAGGTTACTGCAGAAACCATGCCATTAGTTGAGCTTTTCTTGCAGAGCCCATTAGAGAGTGGAACCTCATGAGACCTTAAGGGGCACCAAGGAATAGAGACAGAATCGTCCTCAGCCTCCATGTCTATGCCCCTAATCTTAAGAAGAGCCAAGAAGTCGCTCCAGAAAGTGCTACTTTCACCCTCAAAAACTCCAGAGCGAGATGAATGTGAAGTTCTAATCCATCCTTGCAAAGTCTTGCATTCCAAGTTTTCCGGCAAAGGAATGTGCCAGCACTGCAGAGCAACAGCCACACCAGCAGGTTGAATGCTAGCATGCAGTGCACCACAGACTTCATTAGCTAGTCTTTGTGGGTTTTGCAATCTCTTGGCAAAGACATCAGATACTCTAGAAAGCTTGCTTAACCCAACCACTCTTCCACCTGAGGGAACATACCCAACATGGCATTGTATGCTGAATGGAAGCAAGCATGACTCACAGTATGAGAAAAGTTCAATATCTCGAACAACTACTTGCCCGCCAGTTCCACCGGCAGACCCAGTCCTTTTGTCCACACCAACCTCTGGAAACAGAGCACCCTGCACTATGTCCTTTACTTTTTGCCTGTAACCTGTATATTTAGATATATGTTAAATACAGATCAGGAAGCAATTAAAACAAAAGTAAAGATGATGAATAAGAACCCAAATATCTTCATTAAATCAAAAGGTTGTGCAAAAAAAAAAAAAGAACACCACTCAAGCAACATATGAAACTTTCAAATATTACATGGTGAGTATTAGTCAATTTACTAACAATTTTTTGGTACACCATGGTAACACAACATGGCTTCACCCCTGGTGCTATAAACAGTTCTCCTTGAATAAGAACACCGTGACAACCTCTACCACACTTGACTTGCATGGGAAGAGATTATCCAGATTTTGCGTGGATTTTTTTTTAGTAGAGCAAGAATGATGTGGTTCACGTCAAGAATTCAAAACATAGTGAACTACTCCCATCTGAGAATCTTAAAGCAAGTATCTTTTTCAGACGATATTAGCACAAATTGTTGAATAGAAGACTGCCAATTACTCATATGTGAAGAATCTTAAAGCACAGAGGAAAGATTAATTGCCCCAACAAGGCAGGATCTATCACTTCCAAAGTGAGGTTGGGCATTGCAGAATAATTTCTGGTTGATCAAATTGTTCAATTCCATTCAATCTGTAATTTTTATAGTACCAGAGAGACAGAGCTTCTTAGCAGCTAAAGCTTACAGCAGAAGTGTAATAAATTAATTAAAAGACTTGAATATGTCAAATTTACACTTGATTTCAGCTTTGGAAAAGAGACAGCATCTCACTGACCTATCCTTGGCTTGTTTGCTCAAAGTTGCAATTTGTACTGGGATAGGAGTTAAGCTCTTACCAGGTCTACTTTTTTATAATTGAAAACAAAAGGCAGTTTCAAAAGAAACAAACAGTAATCAAAATACCAAAGCCAAGTAGTTGTCAATGGCCACTAAATAAAACAGGACTAGAAAAGAACATGACAAGTAAAATGTCTCACGTGTCAGATGAGTACATATAATATTGGATGGAAGACATCAAAGAAAATAAAAACACAGAATGAGGTTCTTTCAACGGACAAAAAACTATTATACTCAGTTGCTGGCAAAGGTAGCAAAGCATAAGAGAGAGAAAGGGATAGTACCCAGTTATGGTAAAACTAAAAGTTAAAGCAACAAAGCAATGCAATAAAATCACATTAGTAATTTGTGTCGGAACTCAGAAGTGCTGATGTTCTTAGTAGTAGAGGGAAAATGGCCATGGAAGTGGACAAGCTAGTGGCTTATGTTGAGATTTAACATGTATGAAGTCATCAGTGAAGGACTATTAAGTGGAAAGTGAAGTCCCACACATCACTGTCCTAAATCTTAACTACAAAAGCTGTTGTAGCTTCTGACAAAAAACCCAAATAAACCACAGCCATAATGGTTAACTATGAAATTCCCTAATGGTATAGCTTGAGATAAGCTGGACTAGAAACCAGAAGACACTGATAAGATTGGCAGTCTCACACTGGACAGTACACACAAGCTCATCATAGCAATAACAGTGAAACAACCACCAACCCACTCGAGTCAGAAAAGCCTTAGGTGGTCGACAGCTAATTTTTCAAACCGTGGCTTGTCATTTGTCAATACCAGAACCGAACGCGTGACGACGTGCGCAGTCTAGTAGTTGACTAGTGAAAGCTTACCAGCACGATCGACTACGACAGATGCCAACGACCGCCCACACCAAACCACACCCAGTTTAGGAATTTGCCAGGGAATAATCCCAGGCTTCATCGCAAGCATCAAACACCCCTCGTCGTGAGATCCGTACGTTTTCAAATGCCACACGGCGTTGTTATTCTCTTCTCCACTAGGCTCTCTAGCGCGGTGTACACGCTCAAGAGCATCACTCCACTACGGCAGAACAGCCACGGATCAGGGAGGACGCCATTTTTACACGAAGCACGCGGACGATTGTTACCGACGGATCCACGAAGTCGGGGAGCAGGAAAACAGAGAGGGGGAAGCGGTGGGTCCGCCGCCGTACCTCGGGTGCCGTCGCGGAAGGCCTTGGCGACGCGCTTGGGCGTCCGGCGCAGCCCCTCGCGGCGGTCGTCCTCGCCGAGCCCCAGCAGCAGCGCGCGCACCGCCGGCTCCATGGCGTCGCCCGCCGCCGCGGTGTCCCCGGCGAGCAGGCCGAGGTCGTCGGTTCCCTCCTCCTCCTCCTCGCACGCGCACGCAGCCGCCGCGAGGTAGGCCTCCTCGAGCGCTCCCATGGCGGTGGCGGTGGCTGTATCCACTGCCCGCGGCGACTATTATTAGGACCGGAGGCGGCCGCGAAACAGAGCAGCGACGAAGGGGCAAATGAATAAAAAAAAGAATAATAAAAAAAGAGGTGAGGAGGGACCGAACTGCGTAGCGACGAAGCGATGGGGTTGGGTGGGGTGGGGTGGGGTGCGGTAGGGGAGCGGGTGGACGCTGGACGGCCTCCGGGACCCGCCTCGAGATGTGTGTTGGATCAGGAATCCAGGATCGCCTCGCGTCGCCGCCGCCACGCCGACACCTCCTTCCCTTTCAGCGCCCTTTTGGACTTTCGTCCTCTGGATCGTGGAAATGGGCCAAGTCCAAGATTTTGTGTGTTGGTGCCCAAATACGGAGAGGGCCGCGCGAATTTATAACGGGAAAGGTGGGCCCACCAGGCGAGAGAAAGGCCTGCGTCGGACGAGGGAGAGGGCCCAGCACGTGGCACGCCTGGCCAGATTTGCTGAGCCGCGGGGTCCAGCGGCAGTGAGAGTAGCGCTGGGTCGCTGTCCCCGGGTCGCGTGGTGACTCGCGACCGCGAGTGCGGGGTGGGTGGCTTTCTTTGCTCTCCGGCAGGTCGTCGGCTGACATGAGGGCAGCGGTGCCGTGGTACGCGGCTTACCGTGTTTGGATCAGTCTCGTTGTGATTTCTTTCTTTCAAAAAAAAAAAAAAAAAAAAAGTCAGACGTTGTGATTAGAAGTTACACATTTCGATACAGCGAATATTTAGATGCACAACAAAAACTATGTGACCAGAGAAACCAAAACAACTTATAATTTAAAATGGAGTACTAGATATTGGTAGTTTTGTAATCAAATGTTCTATCGAATTATCATAAATTTATAATCATAAAATATGATAATATAAACTAAATGAATGACCTTAGTATAATTTTGGAGAATATACCATGGTACTGTTTGGATCCATTAACTACTAAGAGTTAACTAGCTATTAGTACATAGCTAAAATTAGTTGCTATTAGATAGTTTGGTCCAACTAATAAAATAATGATCAGCTAAGTATTTAGCCAACATTTAGTTAACTATTAGCTAGAGCAGAGCTAATTATTAGCAACTCTATTAGCTTTTATGAATCCCAGCATGGTCTTATAAATGAAAACATAGATAGTAATCTCAAAGAAGCTAGCTAACTACTATTAGGTCCTGTTTGGATCCATAGGACTCAAAAAAAAAAAAAAAAAAATTGATTGATTTTTTAATCTCGGTCCAAACAGGTAGACTAATTGTTAGTCCACTATTTATGTACAAATTGTATGCTATGGAAATAGAGTCTTTTTGTGAAAAATTGTACAAACCACAATAAAAAAAAAGTCATCTAAATTGATCAAAAAAATCACACATGTAGATAATATGATGATGCACAATCTCGTAAAATATCTTGTCCAAACTCGACTTATTATTAAGTCGAGTTTGGACAAGATATTTTACTGTGATTGTGCATCATCATATCATCTACATGTGTGATTTTTTTGGTAAATTTAGATGACTTTTTTTGTTGTGGTTTGTAATGTGTTTTCACAAAGCAGATCGTTTCAATAGCATACGTTGCTCTAATTGTTAGTCCATAAGCCCACATATATGACTATATGAGCTAATAGGATTAGTTGTTAGTCTTAATCCACCTAAACAGGCTCTTAGCTAACTGGTGATAAAGATTGTTGTTATAGTTGTTAGTTGGGAATTAGCTAGGCTATATTAGTTGATCCCGGTTGGATCCAAATGAGTTAACTATCAACAGCTAACTATTAGCTCTATAGATGCAAACAAAGTTGTAAAAATTTTGAGTTAGACATTGTTAGCGTTTGGACTACAGAAATAGTGACATACTACTATCTAATAAGATTTGATGCCATAAAGTTTTGCAATAAACCTTGCAGACTCTAAACTACATAATTGATCACCATTGTTATGATTTTCATAAATGCCATAAAAGGATACATAGGCTGTGTTTGGTTTTGATGGGATGAGATGGGTTGGTGTGGGTTGAACCCGAATGGACCCATGTTTGGATTGGGGGTTAAGTGGGAGAGGGTCGCACTGGTCGGCATATTCCCCTCGATGCGGGTTCGGTTTGCTCCTTCAAAATTTGGCGGACCTTTTCGACCCACAAAGAACGGCGTCGTGAGCTCCGTCTTCTCCTTCTCCTTCTCCCTCTCGTTCATCACGACCCTCCTCGTCCGACGCTTCGTGGATCCACTCCACCGGATCCGGGAGAGCGGCGGCGTCGTCGGGAGCTCGTGAGCGGTAACCATGGCGGGTGCGACGGGCGCCAACCCTCGGGTTCGGGATGCGCGTGCCGGGCGGCGGTGGCGTGGCAGGCCGCCGAGGTGAGCTTGGCGCGGAGCTTGGCGCGGAGGAGGCCGGCGGCGCCGGCGCGGAGGCGCCGGAGTGGAGGAGCAGCGAGGGTGGGAGAGGCCGGGCAGGCGGGCCGAGGTGAGCTCGGCGCGGAGGAGCCCGACGGGCGCCGCTGGCGCTGAGGCGGCCGGGCGGCGCTTGGCGAGGAGGTGGCCGGACCGAGGAGCGCGAGGGTGGGAGAGGGCCGGGCGGATCCGGGCGGCCGGCGGGAGCCGGGCGGCGGCGCTCGCGCCGGGCGCCGGCAATGTGAGGTGAAGGTTGGGTGAAGCGATATAGGGCAGAGAAAAAAAAAAAAAAAAAATAAAAGTAGAGCATGACATGTGGGTCCCACAATCCTATGATGCTAACGGTGTTAAAATGGTGTCGACCCTAACCCCCTCTCGATCCTCCCAACCAAACACGTAACCGGGTTGGCTCCAACCTCCCAACAAAAACACGAGATGGGTTGGCTCCAACCCACAAAAATGGGTCGGATCCAACCCAACCCACTTGGCCCCCAAACCAAACATAGCCATAGAGTGGCATATAGGAGTTACAAATCTCGCTTTTATGAGGTAAATTGGACCTGTTAAAATAGTTCGAAGAAGATATTCGAGGTAAAATTCTATTTGTGGCTAAACGGATAAAGTTGGTTGTTTCAGGTAGTAATATAAATGGACTTCTTTGGCCAAGCCAAAATTGTATGCCCAAATACGACAAAGGTTGTTTCAGGGGCCGTGGGGTCCGGCACCAGCGAAGATCGAGTAGGGTAGGGTCTCTATCTCGCGGTGACAGTAAAAGAGGTCTCTGAATTTCAAAAAAAAAAAAAAAAAAAAAAAACGAGGTCTGTGAGGGTGACTGATGGCCACGTGATAAGCATGCCCACATTTTCGCCCACCAGTCATAGACATAAGAAACGTGTCTCCAGACGCCTCTCCATCCATTGTAAAAAAATTCTTGTTTAATTACAATGAATTTTATTGTAATATATATGTCCACTTGATTATATGTGTTTATGTGTGGATGTAAATGATTAATATTATTCTAGATATACAAAGAAACAAATAAAACCTTGCATTTTTTATTTTTTTTTTTGACCCAAACGGGTCAGAGGGGGGAGGTCCCCCACCTACCCTTTTTTTTGTATTAAATGAAAGGATTGCTGTACAGAAGAGATTACAAGGCTACAAGGCCCAAAAGAAAAAAGAAAGAGTTCTATACAATGTTACTATCTCTCCAAGAAATTAGGAGCTGCTGTTTGGGAGGTTTAGCCTTGATACACACAAGACTAATTTCCTCTCTGAACCGTCTCAACCATTGGGCAGGGCTTGCTTGTTCGTTATCAAAGATGACACCATTCCTCGATACCCAAATAGTCCAACAGGTAGTGATGACAATTTCTCTGAATATGTGACTGCCAAAATTCTCTCTAGCTTCCAGCATCATGTCCAGAGGTTGCAAGGAAAGGTTCCATGTAATTCCAACAAAATTCCAGCATACATGACTGAAGGGGCAGAGGAAGAAGAGGTGCATGCTGCATTCTTCAGAATTTGTGTTGCACAGGACACAAGAGTAGCTTGGAAGGATCATATTTTTTCTTCTCAGGATGTTTCTTGTGCTGAGCCTATCTCTGAGAAGGAGCCAAAAGAAGAATTTGTGCTTACCAAGATTAGATGATTTCCAAAGCCATTTGAACAGTGGGGAGCACTCTTGCTGTACATGCATGAGACTATAAGCCCTTTTGCTGCTGTAAGTTGAATTACCCCAGGAGTAGATCCAAATGTCATTGAGACTGTCTTCCATATCTGTATTCTCAACAAGTTCAGCAATATTGAAGAGTTGATTTATAGCAGTGGCAGTGAGAGGGAGAGATATGGCATCATTTTCAATGTGATCTATGAAATGCATCACTGAACATTTAGGTCTATTGACAAAAGAGAATAATTCTGGATGGATGTCTTTGAGAGGGGCATTTAAGTTAGACCAATTATCAAACCAGAAGGAGCATGTGTCACCATCATTGGGTTTGCATTTTGCAAATTGAGCAAAATTATCAAATAATTGAGTACTTCTTTCCACCGAAGGATCCAACCGGGCTTCTCAGGTGTGGAGGTGTTTGTTTGTTCTTGTACAACTTGTTCCATGTGAGTTTGACCCAAGGAAGATCTCTTTTGTTATAAAACTTATCAAGGAATTTCATGAGTAGGCATTCATTCTGGGATTTGATATCAATGATGCCCAACCCACCTTCTTCTTTGGGTTTTAGTGCCTCCTCCCATGCAACAAGGGAAGTACCTTTCCTTGAGATATCACCTTTGCTCCACAACCCATGTCTTCTATAGATATCTACCTGCTTGATGATCTGATTGGGTATTTTGAGACTGCACATGTAGAAAGTGGGCAGAGCTGAAAAAACAGAGTTGACCAGTAGCAATCTGCCATGATATGATAGGAATTGGCTGATACCAGTCAGTCTTCTTTCAATTCTATTCAACAATGGTGAGTACTCTTCTATAGTTGGCTTGGTTGTTCCCAAAGGGAGACCAAGGTAAGTGAAGACCATGAAGCTAACCAAAAACATTTCTAGGACCATAGAGGTAACTTTGAAAAAAAATAGCCATGTACCTACAAGCTATTTTTTTTTATAGGGCCATAGAGATAATTGTTCCTTGTTTAAAAGGTCTGGAGCATGCATTTCTATTGGGAATGGGGCAAGTTATATTAGAAACTGATGTGGCTGTTATTGTTACAACTTTAAATGAGAATTGCTTCAAAAGATCTGTGCTTGCAAATCTGTTGAGATATCAAAACATTTATGTATTTTGAATTCTCTTAATGTACTATTTCACATGTATCCAGACTCCAGAGGGTGTAATGTTGTAGCAGATATACTCTAGCGGCCACAGGCCTGAATTGTACTAACGGTCCTCTGCTGTGGCAAGACCATGTACCAGACTTTGTAGTTTCGTTGGTGTCCGGCGATTTGCCAGAACCACGTTAATGGAAGTACGCTTATGTTTTCAAAAAAAGTGAGGGCATTAGCATACTTCATTTTGCATTGAGCGAAATTGAACGAGGATATAATTTCGGTTCTGGGGAATTTATAATTCTCTTCTCCTCTCTCAAAAAGACATAAATAGTGATAAACAAGTGCTAAGATACATAGCTCGAGATAAATAAGAGCAGCTTGCAAGTTGCAACCGTTAACGAAAGCACAGATACAAGATTATCGCATCTACTCCTTAAGTGTATTAAACAAATGGAGAAGCCGCACTGCTCTGTTGCTGCTGCCCTGGGACTGGGAGACCTGCAAGTCCACACATGCACAAAAAAAAAAAACATTTGGAGTAAGAGAAGCTATATGGATAGACAGAAGAGAATGTCTAAGAGCACGCATGCACCTATTTTAACACCAGTCACCAGGAACAATTAATTGGAGTTGAGGACAGAATGAAAAGGTGAAACAGCAAATAATGGCTAAAAGGTGCTTACATATTCTGTTAATGAGAAAAGAATTCTACAGGTAGGGTGATGTTCCTCGTGACATGTCCCAGGAGATCATAAACTTCAAGCTGCAAGAACCAACAAAACATAAGCTTAATACAGGTTTTGTCATCTTCAAATAATAAATGTAACCCAACAATGTATATTGCATATAACTTCAAACATACTGTGAGATCAGTTGTGGCGTTGGGATCAATGCTTTTCTCCAAGAAGTTCCAACCAATAGAGAGAAGATAGTCTTCCAACTGCAGACAAATTCTGAGCATGTTGACAATACTTATGCCTAGATAAAATGACCTATGAATATCAGAGATATATTTTTTACCTGAGGTAGAGTGTGAGAACGCAGCCCATCAAATGAAACAATCACATCACCATATCTAACGCCAAGCCTCTCAGCAGTAGAGTCATCCTCCACCTAGATATCACAAGAGTTTCAATGTTAGTCTAAATTGCATTGCACAGACTGAAAAGAATAGCGGTCATACCTCATCGACTATGTAACCACTGTCGATGTTGTGATCACGAGAGATCACCTCCTGGAGTGACATGTCCAGCAGCTCCATTGTCCTTAAGCGCAAAACCATGTGCAGGTCGAGCAATCCGACTGAAATAAGTTGGATTAAACTAATCACATATCAAATTCAAAATTGGCGCCATATATTTGATCTCAAGTCTAAGATAACAATTCCATATAATCAGATCATTGCCACATAAAAAAGATACGTTAGCTCAAGGATATATTTGATTCACCTAAAAAATATAAGTATTTCAAGTGGCATTGTTGCTATTAATTTGTGGGTACAGCACTAATCATGGCAACTCTTTTGTTGCATTGGATCTTAAATTCAAATGGCATTAGCTGCTAAAAGAAATCCATTAAGCTCCAAAAAATATTCACAGGACACGCTCGTTGGACAGAACAGAACCTGCTAAGGTTTAGCAATTTAGTTTGGATATGTACCATTAGTATATTATGTTGATTTTCGGTCAAAAAAGTATATTATGTTGATTCCGATTGATTGTACTCGCTCCATTCTAAATTACAAAACGTTTGGACTTTTTAATACTTTGCTTTTTTACTATGTACCTAGACATAATGTATATCTAAGTGCATAGCAAAATCTACGTATTTAGAAAAGCCAAAATGTCTTATAATTTGGAATAGATGAAGTACCTAATAGCTGATCCAGGCTAGCGCATGTATGGATGGCAACAATGCCACCGACCAATTTTCCTGTCTTTCTAGTTGTGATGTTGTCGCCCCACACATTTTTCCAAGTTTTATAGTATGTGGGTTCCATTTTTAGATTCAATACAAATGACGAAAACATGGAGTAAGTTGATCAGTAAAGCACTATCAAATACAAACTTTTAGAAATAAAGAATAGGTTGCAACAATACTGCTTAAGTGCAAAATATCGAGACTAATTTAAGTTAGGTGTTATGGCATTAACCAAATTATATCAATGCAATGAAAAAGGGGGTTACAAACCTGAACTTCGACCACATTGCAATGCATGTCATGATGGTGGAAATGGCAAGAATACTAGGTTTCAAGCTAAAAAATGCCATCCCAACGATATTGCCATCATGGTCAATCACTGCTCCTCCATTGCCACTCTGCATTAAAGAAAAACAACTGAGTAAACTGAACAATGAAGCAATAATACATTCTAGGAAAAGGATATTTTAATTATTACCCGTGGTAGATCACAGTTAAGAAACATGCAGTAGTTGATCCCTAAATAATCTAGTCCATCAGCCCACAAGATTCTCCCATGCCTAGCCATTAGGCTCTCTTTATTCCTAGCCAACACAAAGACCTCCTGACCATAGTTTGGGTTAGACCCAAAAGAAGGGAGCTGCAATGGTAAGTCTGACTCTGCTGAAATCTCCAACAAAGCAATACTATAATGTTTATTGAAGAACAAAAGCTGTCCCTCAATGACGGTGTTAGTTGGCAAGCGCACATGTATCTGAAAGGGGCAAAACAGTAAAGTTGATTAGGCGCACTTCAAACTTTGTTGAAGAGTCATGGAAATAGTTGACTGAAAACCACAACGGCAAAAAAAATCTACAAAGACAAATAAGACAATAGCACTGATTATGCATAAGCAGGTTCAGCAATGTGGTGATGAATAGGAAGTGAGTTGAAGGCAGCAACACTTGATACTAGCCAAAGTAGCAGGTAAGATCACGAAAAGGTGTCCAAAAAAGACAATAGGTGATCAATCATTCATGAAAATAAATTGCAGAGACTGTGCCTAACAAATCTGAAAAAAGAAATGAGAACATGATTCATACCTGTATGAGAAAGCAAGACATAATATTTTTTTGAAAATAAAAAACATCATCATAGAGCCTCTAATGGTACAGGTGTGTTTTAAGTAGATTCAAAAACTAGTGAGCATGCACATAATAGTTACTTAAACTAAGCCATCAAGGCGGACATCTCGAAGTTACAGGTAGATGGGACAAAACATTACACTTGTCCTTAACACTAACTGCAAAAAGTCAAGGCAAGCTCCATGCACATAGTTAAGCACATCAAGTTTTATTTTATTTGTACCTTAGGTTTGTGATCAAGTCGATCAACGATATCAGAACTAGTCAATATTCGAGCGCACTTCTTGGTCTCATTCCAGGCAACAACAATGCCAGTGCATTGACAGGTAACGTCATTGTCCCCTTCTGTAAGTAGGCATAGTTGTTAGATATCAAGTTACCATCAGCTAGGAGGAATCAATCAACAGGGATGCAAGTTTATTAGGCAATTTTGCGTACCAAGTGCGACAGAAGAAACGCTGACGATGGAGCGCCCCACACCCCGCAACATCGTCTTGTCTCTTGGGCAGGCCACACTATCGGCGGTGGCTGGGTCCGTGGGCTCGATGACAGTAGGAAGACGCCTACGAGGATCTGAAGAAAGGGGCAAACATGATTGATACATATGCATCGAAAGTTAGTTCCCCACCACAGAAACGAGATTAAATCTTGAGTTGAGAAGCAGGTAACCTTTTGCAGCAAGATCGCAGATCCTCCTGCATTCCCTATCCCACTCGCGCAGAGCTTTCCGCTTGCCAGACTTGGGGTATGGAGGGCAGCGAAGAGGGAGTGGAGGGAGTGGTGGGGTGTTGAGGACGGGTGCAACAGGTAAGGTACCAGAACCCTCTCCCACTGCAGCAACCGCCATCTTGCTCTTCTGCTTCTCCTTTCCCGTGTCGGCGTTGCTCCCATCAATAAGCTCAGTCGCCGCCGGCTGATCTACCGATTCCGGCGGCCCCGTACTGTTCCCGCTCCCGGCCATAGCGTTCCTTTCAGTCTACTAGTGAGTAAGACTATCGCTAGACGGTCCCCTTCCGTCTCGCCGGAATCCTCTCCTCATCTATCGGTAGTCGGGGTTAGCGATTTTTGTAGTTGGTCTTCAGAGGCGATAGGCACATACCGTTCGAATAGAAGTCGATCCCGAACACTGAATCAATCTTCAAGGCCTTTTATAACCTGATGAATCCGATCGAGCGTTGTCGGCGAAGGAAAGGGCCTGACGATCGACATGTGACGGACTGAATCATGGCATCGCATTGAGAGGGTTCGGTCGTTTCATCGCCTGCCTCGATGCCGAAGGGGATTGCTTCGCCGGAGGCCAATGCTGGAGGGCATGGCGTCGCGGGACGGGAAACCGGCCGGGGGCGCGCCGCCGTCTCCATCTGCAGGGAGTGGGGGTGGGAGGGACGAGCGCCGGTCCAGCGCCGTCGCGTGGCTTATGGGCCTGGATGCTCTCCCGCACGGCCAGGCTCCGCCGCGCCGGGCTCGCCAGCCGCTCAGTTTCGACGCCGCGAGCGCGCTCCGCCATGCCGCGGGCGCGAGCTCCGCGACGCCGCAGCGCGCGCGCTCCGCCACTATTTGCAGGTGAGGTATTTTTTCCGGACAAGCGACCCATATTTGCCTATTTGCAAATGCTTATTTTGTGTTTTTTTTGCGCGCCCATGCATTGCTACGGGACCACTAATTTTTTATATAAAATATGCAGATCGCGCGATAAGTAACAATATTAGTATAAAATTAAGCAATGATATTAAAGTGGTATTTATTCTAAACACACAAGTTTTGTGAAATTAACACATTCATGAACATTGAAGTGTCACATGCTCATAAACTCTAATGTTTTATATTGGCTAGAAGACATTTTGTGTATTCATTTATTTCATGTGCCAATAAATCTACGAATAAGTTTTGATGCATCTCCATACCATCTTGTACACATGAAAATTGATGCAAATAATAGTGCCTATCTACCATGTGCCTTCAAAAATGTCACAAAACCTTAAAACATTTACGGGTTTAGGTCTATTCCACGCACACAAGTGTTGCAAAATAAGTAATTCACTTGAGCAACTAAGATAATGGTTTATATCACATCCATTTCTTTCATGCGCCAATAAATTCATGAATAAGTTCCGCTACATCTCCATACCAAGTTTTCAGAGTTTCGACGACTTCGACTCCAGCTTCTCAATTTTCTAATATCCGATCACAACATGATATTGAATTACCATCTGCTGGCAAAGATTCCAACTGCTTTTCCTCAACATAATTTCTACTACTATCTGATGGTCAAAAATAGATGCGCGATGATGCAAGCAATTATATATCATAAATAGATGACCAACATATATAGTGTTCTCCTTAAGCAAGTATATATCATAAATAGATGACCAACATATATAGTGTTCTCCTTACCTTGATTTTCCTTTCCGATTAACGTGATGGAGACCAGAGACGATCAAAGCATCAACCGTCTGGGTGTTGCTGCTAGGTGGCCGATTTGAGGCAACGTCTGCTGGTCACCAAAAGGCAGAGGTACAACGTTGTCGCGACCACGGTGATTGATGGATACAGTGGCCTACCGGCTTCCGCTGGGCGTGGAAGACAACGGCGGCGGCAGGCACGTCCGCGCTGCAGCCGCCTACACGTCCACCATGAAGGCGGCGAGGTCCCGCGCGGGTGGTGCTCGGTCTCACGAGTAGGCGTTGTTGCGGTAATTGGCACGAACGCAGAGGCGGCAAGGTGCGTTTGCGGCGACAAGGGCCCAATTGCCGGCTTCCAAATTTGTCGTAGGCCGAAGTAGTAAGCAAACGCATACATGCAGGCCATATTGTAGAGGCACATGGCATGGCCGCGGCTTTCTTTTACATCGCGCGAGGGAGACATTTGATTGACAAAATTATTTCCTTTTGACGGAATTATGGAAAGGATCCCACGTCCAGTTTTCTATTTTGTCGTGACTAAGAGTTGGGCCGACTCAAACCAAAAGTGGCAACAAAAAAAAAATGCCTCTTTCATTTATGTCGAGGAGATTTTGTTGGACAGAGGAAGTAGAAACCTGGGCATGGGCCCAGAGCCACGGCCATGTCAGCATGTGAAAGAATTAACGGTAGTCGCAGCCCACCAGCGAAGAGAACCAATCGTTGACAAGCGGGTCACCTACTAGCGCTGCCCCACAAGTCATTGTCGTAGACGGCACCGTTAGAATATCTCTCGAGGTCCAGTTTTAATAGACGTCTCCACTAAAGCCGCACACAGGGCAGTAGTATATCCACACTGCGCCGGACCTGCTCGCGAAAAGTTCTCTCGAGTGTCGCTTCGCTTCGCTTGTTTCAAATCCACCCCTTTGCTTCCTCTCCCCGCTTCCTCGTACCAAATCTAGGGTTCCCGATCGAAATCCTGCGCCGCCGCCGCAACCACCGCCACCGGCGATAATGTCGGCCAGCGCTGAGCCCGAGAAGGACGCCGCGGCGGCCGCGGTCGCTGAGGGCGACGAGAAGGCGGAGGCGAAGGGCAACGGCTCCGGCTCCGGCTGGGAGCTCTTGTACTGCGGCGGGACGAGCTTCGACGCCATGGGCCGGAAGGTGGTGGGCGGGGCACAGGGCAACCTGGTGTCGCCGACGCGGTTGCGGCCGCTCGTGGGGGTTGATATCCGCTTCGTCGCCTCTGGATGCAGTGAGTCCCGTCGTCCCTGCTCGCGTTTGAGATGATGTGCGCGCCATTTTTTTGGCGGGACGGGAGATGCTACAGTTGATGCTAATGTTTAGATTAGTTTATGATCATAGATGCATTCATGAAACGACTAACGAAAGCAGGTCGAGTTGGTCTGTGGTCCTTGTCTGAAGTCTAGATTCGTTCATGGATTGGATCATTCGATGGGTTCACACCGAAATGTTGGCCTGTCTGGTTCTAGGAAGTCTATACAGGAAATGTGGGGCAAAAATAGGTTACTGCAGCACCATTATGGGTATAACTTTCCGGTACAGCCTTGGTTAGTCCCACCAATGTTGAGAAGATTAGTTTGAAAAAATACGTACCTCTACCTCTTATGTATTTTCATCAAAAGCTGTAATCGAAATAGCTGCATTTTTTGGGGAGCGGAGGTGTTACATAGATACAAATGGACTGATCCGGGCTGGGTTACTTGCCCCCAAAAAAAAAAAAAAAGGCGCGGGTGAGTGGTTAGTGAACAAATACGAATGGGTCGGTCGACTTGGACTAAAAGAAAGGGAAGTGATGGGAGCCCTAAATGTCGGAATCCAGTGCCGTTACCTCTTGTCGTTTTGCCTCCTCTGCAGCTAACCTGCCACTCTTTACTACTCTCCCTCTGTGCACGCTAAAGGGTGGAGCAGAGGTGGCAGGGAGGTCAGGAGTGCTCGTTGGCGGCATGCAGATTAGGGCCTGGCAGCAACGTGTGAGCGGCTGATATGGCTTGCACACTCAGACAATGTCCTCACTTATTGTGGCATGTGAGTGAGGGGGCTGGGGGTTGTAATTGTAATGGCGTGGTATGGTGATTGCTTCAGATGGAAACCTGCCAATATACTGTTCCTTTTCTTTAAAGTCAACTCTCACTTGATTTGATTGGTGAATAAATTGAGGTATTCCCTCCATATACACATGTTTCACTTAGGACAAACCAAATGTGACCCTTAATTAAAAACGGAGGGAGTACTATCGGAATCATATATTGAAGGTTATATATGCTTTACCATGTTGTATATTCGGTTCCAGTTATCAGAATTTCAACTCAACAGTTGTTCAATATACTTTTCAGTCTTTGCTAATGACTTGTTTTAACATTTTTCCCAGCTGCTTGCCACTGTGTTGCTTTAGATGCTGAAGGCAAATGTTATACATGGGGTCGCAATGAGGTATAAATCTGAATAGTCAGTTGCACTTGCACTTGTTCTATTTATTGGTTAACAGTGAACACTAATACCTTCTGCAGAAGGGACAGCTAGGACATGGTGATACTCTTCTGCGTAACCTGCCGACTGTTGTTTCTCAACTATCAATGTAAGATATTCTATTTGCCTATAACAGCAAGCTCTTTACCTGTGCCTTTATTGTTAATAGTTGTCTGTAGTACTGGTAAACTTGTGAGCTTATTAGGCTTTATGACTAATATGAGTGTTTTGAAGCCATTAAACATTATTTATGTGTTCAAAGATTTTGATAGACACTTGTTAAACCTCCAGATACAAAATCATCAAAGCAAGTGTTGGAAGAAACCATACAGTGGTTGTAACTGATGATGGGAAATCCTTCTCTTTCGGCCATAACAAGCATGGACAGTTAGGGACAGGTTCCTTAAGGAATGGTCAGTACCTTTCACTTCTTATTGCTTGTGAGTAGTAACAGAGGTGCCAACACACCATTTGGGTGCTAACATACCATTATGTTTTCAAAGTTTAAACAATCATGATACACTCTGCAAACATGTAGATATTTTTTTTCCTGTTCTGCTTGATAAAACCGCTAATACTTCAATGTAGCATCTCATGTGAACTTCAAGTTATCATTGAGTACTTGTTGGGAATGGCATTTCATATGTTCCTTTTGCCCCCAGGGTCTGTGGGACAATTGATAAACTTAACTTTGTCATATTTTTCAGCATAATGGTATTATCATTGTCCAGGATGGATAACTAGTCTTGAGAATCTTGTGGAGATTTTCCCCCTCTTTGATCTTACATGTTGCTATTTTACTGTGGTTCTTCAATTGCTGCAGAGATCGAAGTCATCGCCAGTGTCCTGTATTGTTGCAGAAGCAACCAACACTGTATGTGGGGCTGATTTTACTGTCTGGCTGTCATCTGTGGAAGGCTCTTCTATACTGTATGTCTTTGCTGGAGATTAAAAACTAGAAATCTTCAACCTCTTTTGATTAATATTTGCTTTGGCTTTGTTACTGGGTGTTGTTCGTTTATTCTTCTTTGCTATTCAGTACAGCAGGCCTTCCCCAATATGGTCAACTTGGGCATGGAACTAATAATGAGGTTGGTTGCTACTGTTAAAACACATGTTGGCTTTTCTCTTATTTTATATCAATTCAATATGGTTTGATTTATGCTATTTCAGTACAATGCTAAAGACTCATCTGTCAAGCTGACCTATGATCCCCAACCCCGCCCAAGAGCAATAGCTGCATTTTCTGGGAAAACTGTTGTCAAAGCTGCATGTGGAACTAACCATACAGGTTTTTCTTCATTCCGTCCTTCTTTTTAGCCGTCATGATTAATGCTGATATCAACCTTGTTTCTTTTCTTTTTATGTTGCAGTTGCAGTTGATTCCAGTGGCTTTGTTTACACGTATGTGTTTTATTCAATGTTTGTTGTACACAATTTCAAAGCTAATAGTTCATAATAGGTGTGAGTGCCCTCTATGTATGCTTTATGTAGACCGCATATGTGCAGGACCTGTTTTTTTATTTTTTCCAGATTTAACATCTTCTATTTTCTCTTACTGGTGTTTTTTTTTTTTTTTTTTTTTTTTTTTTTTTTGACAGCTGGGGTTTTGGTGGATATGGAAGGTATGATATTATTGGCATGCATCCAACTGTAACCATGCGATAGTCCAAACCAAAGGTGGTTCATATAATGACTTGCTTGCTACTTAGGTTGGGGCATAGAGAACAGAAGGATGAATGGCAACCTCGCATGGTAGAAATCTTCCAGAAGCACAATGTTCTGCCTCCTAATGCTATTGTCTCAGCTGGTTCTGCGAGTTCTGCATGCACTGCTGGTATGTTACAGCTAGTTCTGGTGCACAGGCCATTCTTGTAGTAGTCATTTAATTTAAGCTTATGCTATTTAGATTGGGGGTAATAGGTTTCTGTGGTATCTTGCTTGTTTGCATGGATCAACTATCATAAATGATAAGTGATGGTAAACTTAACATTTTCCTTGTATCATCTGTTGGTATCTTCCCTGTATTTTAGACGTGCATGCATTGCTTGAACCCAAGTTTTTACCCAACATTCATGTAACTGCTCATCTTACGAAAACCACTAGCGGAACAATTTCCTCATTACTTGGTTACATCATGAGCATAAGTGCTGCTGCTCCCTCACGAGACATCGCAAAACTTTTTTTTTTTTTTGCATAATATCTGTAAGACTCTTCTCGTACAGTTACTTTGATAATTGACACTGGATGCTATAGACGAAGAGATCTAGATGTGGTTGAAGAGTTAGCTTGTGTTTGCTCTGCTGCTTCTAAACCGTGTTGCAGCCTATTTAGATGTTGCTGCTTTCTAGATAACAAAAAAAATGTGTTTTAGCTAGCTATCCACATTACCTGGATGGAAAATAGTCTTTAGATACCCCAAATGTATGTATATATGTAGCTGTTTTCCTTTCCTTTCCCTTTTTGGTGGTGTCTCATGTTGGCCTTCAGCTCTAATCTACCTGAACCTGCTCTAAACTTAAAAGCTTTGTTGTTGTTGATGTTGTATTAAATATATATATATATAAAACTACTTGAGGAGATTGAACCTTACTAAAAAGTATCCTACCAATGTTTTATGCTTGCTCTTCAGCAGTTTCAAAACATACACATTACATGTCATGTGCGGGCGCACATATGCAAGGGCAGCGCCGTGCCCGTGACGTCCGTTGCGCGGCAGAGCGCAGGCGCCGCGCTGAGGCTGGGCGCACCAGCCCGAGCCCGTGGCTCACGGTGGCTAGGATGGAAAGTAGAATTTGTCTAGTTTGTTAAGAGATTAGTTTGCCAAGATATTATTCCTAAGATTGAGGAGCAATCGGCTCCTGGTTTGTTGGGCCTAAGGCCATATATGCTGTAACGTTGACAGAGGAAAGGTTAAGGAAGATATTACTCTAATCTCTCTCTCCCGTTCTCATCTAAGCCTACGGCCGAGAGGAATAACCTCGCCGGAGAAGACGACGGACCGAGGCTACGACCTCCGTAGCCGAGGGCCAGCTACCCTCGATTATCAGGCCCTTGACATTACAGCAGCTGCAAGTTAACCTTCTTCTATTTCTTTAGAAGTGATTCCTTATCAGATTGTTTGCCAGCTAAGCTATTTATTGCCAACCTATTGAATCTGGTGACAAAATACTAGTCAAATGACTTTATACTTTATCACTACATAGGGTGAATGGCCCTTTGAACTATGCAAGGCAATGAGGCATACATATATTTGTTTATTCAGTTATGATGTTTTTGCTTTGGTCTGGTTTTTATGTGCCATTTTCACCAAAAGGCTTCTGCCATTACCCTTGAAGTAACCTGGTCTATGACTAAACCATTTTTATTTCACATACTGCTGCAATTCATTGAGAAAAAAAGAATTATCAGTATAGTTTGAGCTGCTAAGAACCTACTGATTGTATTGTAAAACCTATAATTGTTCTGGTTGGTTTGATTTCTAGGTGGTGGACAGTTGTATATGTGGGGAAAGATGAAGAATACAGGCGATGATTGGATGTACCCCAAACCTGTGATGGATTTAAGGTTCCTCACACCTGTCACAATAATGCAGAATACCATAATCTGCCATACTTTATTGTTATTGTCCTTGTAATATGCTTTTGTCTTT
This sequence comes from Hyparrhenia diplandra, assembly GCA_015847255.1. Lineage (NCBI taxonomy): Eukaryota > Viridiplantae > Streptophyta > Magnoliopsida > Poales > Poaceae > Hyparrhenia > Hyparrhenia diplandra. Next base: position 393,618 of record JADLZK010011798.1, read on the forward strand.
GTTATTTATCATAGTTAACTTCATGATGCAGCATTGTAATGCTTGGTTTGCTGCTTAACTGTCAATTTATTTTCTTCAGTGGTTGGAACATTCGCTGCATGGCTTCTGGTAACATGCACCACGTTGTTGGCGCTGATGATTCTTGCATAAGCTGGGGTGTCGCCCAGAATGGAGAGCTTGGTTATGGGCCTAACGGTCAGAAGTATGTATATGTAAAAATATCAGAATGTGTTCACTATATAGTACTTAAAGACTAACTCACTTAGTAGACCATCTCACTGGCCATTGCTGTACCATATATTTGTAATATAGATCATCAGCGAATCCCAAAAAGGTTGATATTCTTGAGGGCATGCATGTTACAAGGTAATCATTAAACAAATACATGTATGTTTGCATTCCATCCCATGTAAGGTTGGTCTATATTAACTTGTGAACACTTCCCCCAGTGTCGGCTGTGGATATGGACTGTCTCTGATTGTTGTGGACAGAGCAAATGTTGGTGATCGACTTGATCAGGTAACTTATGACACTTTGATGCTTAATTAATGTTAGGTTAATCATTCAGTCAAATGCTTTATATCATGAGGTAATCAAAAGGAACGGGTGTGATAAATTACCAGCTGTCCTTTTGCTGATATGTGGTAGAGGTGTTACAGTTATTGTTTCTGATGTTGGCGTGGCACAGCTCTCCCAGAATTTTGGAGCTGGTCATCCCTAGCTCTAGAAATACTTGAAGAAGCTGGGGTCATATTAAACAAATACTTAAACAAGTTTATTTCATCCTACAAACTCCAAATCTTGCTTTGTTGTTGGAGCTGGAGCTGTTTTTTTACATTCCTAGTCTTCCATTGGATAAATATCTTGTAGATTTATTTTCTGCTCTGCAATTGAATAATAATTTTTAGTGATACACCTAGACAAAGGCAACCGATGAAATGATATACAAGGGATTAAGGGGATATACCTAGGTTACAATTGAACAAAGAGCTTATCCAAACACTCTCATTTACTTGGATTTATATTTTAGTGTTTAACATCTACCACTTGTTCTATTGCTTTGCAATATTGATGTTCTGTTAGCGTGTTACCCTTTTTTATTCTTCCGTTTGTAAATTTAATACCCTTTTATTTTGTTGCTCAGCTGGAAATTTATGATGGCGATACCTCTGCTGAAGGTTTGTATTCCCTTGTGTTTTTGCTTTGGAATGGCACGATTTGATTGTGCGAACAGACACTTAAATCTTCCATGCTTTTTCCTGCATGCAAATGAAATCACTTGATTTACTAGGCCTGAGCTGAATATTCACCCTGCATCTATCCTGGGTACATTTGCACTGGGTTGGGTCAACCCGTTCATCATGCAGGCCTACCCCATGATCCAAAATTACTACAAAAATGAACATGCAGTGATGGTTATTTATTTTGTTGATTTGTGTTGTGCATTCTCAGATTTTGGATGCAGAATAAACTAGGGATCTGGATGATTTGTAGAAAGCACAATGAAAATGTGTTGGCATATGCTTTACTATCTTCTAAAGCATCTTTTCTGAGTAGACAACCAAAATTGAGTTAGCTTGCCATTCAAATTTGCTTCACAACTATGATTGACTTCACTTTTGCTGATTCACATATCTTATGGATGGCTTTGAATTCACCACTGTAGTAGAGAAGGTGGAGGTGCAAATAACCAAGAAGGCGTCTGCCAGTACCAATTCACGTGCCAACAAGCGCAAGAAAACTAAGGATGTTTCTGAATCTGAATCCGAAGAGGACGATGATGAGGATGAAAGTGGAGATGATGAAAATGGTGATATAGAAGAGTCGAAGGGTAGGCGTGGCCGCAGACCCTCAAATAGAGGGAGAGGCAGGGGAGCCAAAAAGGCAATCCCTGAGGCAAAGCCATCTGGAAGGGGCAGAGGCCGCCCTAAGAAAACCGAGAGTCCTGCTCAGGAAGTTGGAACCTCAAGCAGCCGTGGTGGAAAGAGAGGAGGAAAAAGAGGACGACCACGCAAGTGATCATTGTTCGACAGCAATGTGGTGTTGAAATCAGTTCATGTGATCTCTAACACCTGATGTGATCGAACAATTGAAGATTCATTTTGGTAGCATTGCCTATTGCCCTGCCCATTTCTCACCGATTGTGGACATTCAGAGACATTAGGCTTTCCCCCCCTTATTTCCTAATGGAGTGTGCCATCATTGTAAGTTTAGAAATGCTTAACCTGTACATCTGTGTTCCTCATTGATGATATTGTCTTCGGTTTTGTTAGGCTATTAATGAACCCTTGATGGAGTGATTTATCCTGTTCAATCACATGACCCTTGATGGGGTCAGACGGCTGTATGCAAATTATGCTTGTTTTGGGTTGTATTTGTTGCTCGCTGCTGGGCTGTGTGGACTCTTTTCAGCTGGGCTGTGGCTGCAAGTATTTGGGCCAGGGGGTGCAAATACAGTAGAGCGATGATGCTCGATCTTGGCCGGGTTATGCCGTGAGCGTGCGACAGCTGCTATACGCAAGCGTGCGACGATGGATCACATCAATTGTTTTTACAGCTACGAGTGGCCGTGTGCGCGGAGCCGCGTATGCTCTCGTCTTGCCCGTCGTATCCCCATTGCAAAATTGGCCGGGCGGATTCAACTAGCGCAGCACAAATTATGGGCTCCAAATCCAGAGTGTTTCCAAATCCTGGATCAGCCACGCTTGGATGGAGTATTTATCGTGACAGCGCACTTGTGCTCCGCAGCTCGGCGGATCCAGGATTTTAATTTATCTAATTAACAATGTACCACATAAAAGGTTTCTTTTATACTTTGGTACATATCATTTGACATTTCACTATGCGATTCAGTGATGGGGTCAGATCCCCAGTCACTGCCGGAACTCAGCACTAATAGGTTGCGAACATATAGTCTTGCTCTGGTTACTTATTTTTGTTGAACTGTGTTGTGCGTTCTCAGACTTTGGATGCAGAATAAACACTAGGGATCTGAACCATCATTTGTAGAAAACAATAAAAATGCGTTGGTTTATGTTTTACTATCTTAAAGCATCTTTCCTAAGTAGACAACCAAAATTTAGTTGGCTTGCCATTCAAAGTCGCTCCACAACTATAATTGACTTTACATTTTGCTGATTCACATACTCCCTCTGTCCCTAAATAGATGTCATTCTTCCCGAGAAGTCAACGTTTTCAAACTACCGGCAATTATATATTAAAATATATAAATATTTATGTTAAGTAATTAGTATCATCGGAAAGATCTTTAAGTCTAGTTTTTAATAAATTTATTTGGAGATATAAATGTTGCACGTATTTTCTACAAACGTAGTCAAAGTTGAAAAAGTTTGACCGCAAGACGAACCCCAAAACGACATCTAAAAGGGGACGGAGGGAGTATCTTATAGATGGTTTTGAATTCACCACTGCAGGAGAAAGGTGGAGTTGCAAGTAACCAAGCAGGCGTCTGCCAGCACCAATTCACGTGCCAATAAGCGCAAGAAAACAAAGGATGTTTCTGAATCTAAATCTGAGGAGGTCGAGGAGGAAGAAACTAGAGATGATGAAAATTGTGATATAGAAGAGTCAAAAGGTAGGTGTGGTGTTCAACCTTCTAGTAGAGGGAGACAGGGGAGCCAAAAAGGCAACCCATGAGGCAAAGCCATGCGGAAGGGGTGGAGGCCATCCTAAGAAAACGGAGAGTCCTGCTCAGAAAGCCTGAACCTCGGGAAGCCATGGTGAAAAGAGAGAAGGATAAAGAGGATGTCTGTTCTGAAGTAATGTGGTATTGAAATCAGTTCAGTGGCTATTCGTTGTGTAAGTCTAGACATGCTTAACCTGTACTCCGTACATCTGCGTTCCTCAATGATGATAATCTCTCTTCAGTTTTAGGTTATCAATGAGCCGTTGATAGAGTGATTTATACTGTTCAATCACATGGTCCTTGACGGGGACATGACTGCTGTATTTTAGGGCTGCATGTTTGGTTGACTAGGTACGCGGGGGGGGGTTATCAATTTTATCTTGTTTAAAGACCCGGCCAACTAAAGGTATTCCTAATATTTTTTTTCTTTTAATGTGCAGCTATAAGTATTTGTAATATAACTGACATAATTCTAGGGCTTTTTAATATTCTAGTACCAGAAATGTGCCAATATTTCTAGTACCACAATATGCATGTACCGCAAATATATTGATCCAACTGTGTTACATTGATATTTCATTAAGAAACCTCAAACATCCTACAAGATAGACTATTACATGCACACAAGTAACAGAGAATCTAACGTCAACTTATTGTTATACAGTAAGCACTACTGTTAATTTACAAATAAACTAAAGGTACATATAACACTCACATATGTCCCTCCCCTGAGCCATACGCCCCCTGAGGCCCTGAGCTAGCTGCTCTGCAGCGTGGAGTCTTACGCCCGCTCAAACCACAGGAACCGCGGCCTTGCCAAGACGTCTCATCTCTCATTCTCATGTGAATTGGCCTTGACCAATCAAGAGCTTCAATAGTTATATTTATATACGTAATTATGCATTGCTAAATTTTACACCAGGTACACAATGTGCTGAAAACGTTAGGAATTACAGAGCTGTTACAAACACTCTTTCCAAGCTTCTTTGTTCAACAGCAAAGCTACAAGACACAACACAACAAATAGAGAATCCATCACCAAGTAGACATTATAAAACAATTCTCAACTCAACTCTATGGTTATATGATAGTGGTTAAAACAGTAGAGGCTGACTGGATGCTCTCCTAGTGCGAACAGTGGTGAGGGCCTTGCTGTCAGAATATTAGTGGTTTCATAGTATCATTTTAATTAAACAGGTAAGGCCACTGCCCCATGTTTCATTTGAGAAGTTTGCTAGTTTACTGATCTTCACTTTTGTCTCATCCTGGATACCTTAGCAGCGCATCGGTTAATTCGGATACACATGAAACAAGAATAAATCTAACCTCAAATATCCCAGCAGCAAGGCAATGGCAACACCAGTTCCACTATCATGTGTAACAAAAGCAATTGACTCCATTAACACGCATCTGAAAGCCAGAAAGAAATAATGGATCAACATATAGTGTACCAGAACGAATCAGATTAACAAACTGCATTAGATGTTTTCTGAGTGTCCACATAAAAGATTATGAAAAAAGACAGATGATTCTTCACTCTGCTTGATAGTTGGTAGAGTGAAAAAAAGAATATGAACATCTGAATTTGAAAAGGGAACAGTAAAAATCGCTTGCATATGCAGTTTCAAATGTATAGACCTCATAAGCATTTGTTTTCAATGCAGGGAAATGCTTACGATTACCAGCTTTTGCATACATAGTCAACTATACATATCTGAAGTCATTTTGATCTTTGGCAGCAACTGAAATTCAGAAACAGCCGTAAATGCAGAAAGTTCCCTGAGCAAAGTCAGATAGTTCCTGGAGGTTGGCTTTGTAGGAGTTCGATGAGATGTCAGACTTTTTCCTCAAATTTTTGGAGTACCAGTAGTTGACTTCTACATTATAGAAGAAGAGGCCCATGGTTAAACAACCTGAGTTGCTGCTGTTGCAGTCACTAGAAAGAAGAGACTCGAAGTTCAATATGTTCAAAAAAAAAAGAAAATCCTCGAAGTTCAAGGGATCTGCACCTGCAAGGGCATCAAGTCCTATTTCTGTGGTTAGATATTTGCCTAAAAAACGAAAATACTTATTCCCTAAAAAGAAGATATGAAATACTAATTCCTAGAAAAAGCATTCCAAAAATTTGGGTTTCCTATTTTACTCCACCCATGTTCGTAAAATTTCTCAGACATAAGTTAGTAAAACTACAACTGTTGCGGAACAGATCCCGATGAAATAAAATAGCAGCAGCATTTAGCTAAAGCATAAGTATTAGTGGTTAGCAGGGCCTATACATAAGTATCAACGGTCCTACGCTGTTCCTAATCTGAAACCAATTTTTTTTGTCCCATTACCTGCAGCAAAGATCTGCAAGGGGACACCTGACAACAGCATGGCCAGCTTTGCTTCCTAAGTTTTTAGGTTCAAGCACATATCATGACTTATTATTATTAGTATTAGTATATTATTTGTTTTGACAATAAGGTTGGCACATGTCACATTTAGGAAATATAACTTGGCTGGTCCAACAGCTATCAATAGTGTCTTTTCTGCTTACAGCTGTTTTCAAAGTCCAAATAGGGTCCAAGAAATTATCCTTGAATAATCCAAGCAGGTCACTAACATTACTAACCAGTCTGGGTTTAACGTTTATTTAGGAGAAATAGTAGAAAAGAACCAATTACAAGGAGAGGGTTTACCTTAAGAGGAGTAAATAATATCAAAATGTTTTAAGAATTAAGATGTCAGAAATATTGAAATGCTTTGAAAACCATCTTCAATGTCTTCCAGCTTCAGCCTTAACTTGCGACTTGAAAAAAAAAAAAACACAAAGACATGAAAAGATTTCAAACAGTGTTAGAAAAAAACGCTAAACTGCCAAATGGTGAGTATGATAGTAGCAAAATCAAAAAGTAACCCATCTGAAGCACAATTTAGTATTGCTGCTACATCTGAATATCTGGATTAGGTTGGAAGCAAAGATCAGTGCATGGCCGCTCCTGAACCCAGATGGCATCAATGTTTCAGGCACTATTTCCATATTAGTGCTGCACCTGAAAAAAAAACAAAAGTACAAAATGAATTAACCAAATCAGCAAGCGCAGTTAACCAAAACAAAAGATATAGCAAAATAACCGGTTTCCACCTTTCTCTATTTTTGTTGTTTAAAAATAGTTAACAGTGTTCTAAGACAGCAAAATAACCTCACAAACGACATCTAGTTGCACCACCCTCGGCATATGAAGAGGTAAAGTTGCACTAATCTGCTATTTTAAAGATTGGATATTAGAAATCTAGATGGTCTGTAATCTAATTTATTTCTACTGCAGCATCAAGAATTTACAAGGCAAAACTATAACAGGTGAAGGCTTTTTTATATTATTCTGCATCACTAGCAATAGTCTTATATGTCTCATTTTTATTTGCTCATATGTCAGTTTGCTCCATCGTTGCATTCTAAACATGGCAAGCCAGGGATTGCAGCTGAGATTTGGCTTTTTAAGACCAGGCCTGAGACACTTCCCTCATAGCTGAGATTTGGCTATTTAGGACTAGCAATCATGTAAACTGAATGCTCTTGAACTGATGACCTCTCCAACTTCAATTACCGCTAACCTCTCCAAGACTCAAAGTTCATCCAACAACTAGATAATTTGTTTGATAAATTTAATCTTGATTTTCAGGAACTCCTAACTTTCAGTTAAGCCAGATAAATTAGTTTTCTTTCAAAGGGTCTTCCTAAGTACAACAGAATTACTGCTTACTACAGAGTACATAGAAGGTTAAGATTACTAAAAAAAAACAGACTATCTGGTTAAGAATATTAAGGTGTTCATAAACTATTGTGAAATTGCTTATACATGTGGTAGAGAAGGAAATTGACTTAAGGTGTTCAGAAACAATTGAAAGAATGTCTTACTGTTCAAATAATCTTCAAATCCAAAAGTGTCCAGAGAACCTGTCAGTACCTTATATCCAAACATACATGACGGTAGGAAATGTTAGGCAGGAAGTTAAAAGAAGGTATTTCTAAACATCTATCATATTCAGGACAATTTATACGTTATTGGACCTAAGTTTACTTTCAACTTGAGCAGTACAGTCAACACAATGAGGGCCTTATTAATGGTTTATAAGTGGAAAACTTACATTCAGTGCTGGGTCAGGCATTCCATCGAGCATGTGATGGGTTGTGCGTGCTCCAATTCATCTGGATGTCCCGGCATCGGCTCGTGTAGCGGCAAGTAGTGGAAGCAGAAGGCTGCGCCACGCGGGAAAGTGGCGGCACACACCGGCGACAAAGCCGGGTCGCACCCAGCGGCTGCGGCGGCCCTGTGCGCGGCGTCGAAGGCCAGGTGATGGTGTTGCGCGGAGCAGCACTCCCAAGTCCCAGATGGCAGCGAGAGCGTGGCCTTGGGGACGTTGCCGTAGGCGAGCCTGACCATCTTGTCCTCGTCGGGCTAAGAGGATGCCGCCGGCCACAAGGGCAAGCAGACGCAGTACTACGGGCACATGCCATCGAACACAAATTTAACACCACAAAATAATGTTTCACTTCGAATTTTAGTTTAGTACAGTACAATCATAAACGCCCAAACTACCACAGACAAGTTCCAACAGATTCATTACAACCAAATCGAAACATTAACACACTGAACCATCCCAGAACGAGCGGGGTGTAGCAGGATCCCGGAGAGAGGTGCTTCGGTTGGGGTCGTCTGCAAGCGTGGAGCTAGCGGCGTCTAAGACGACGACGAGGAGGCTCCTCCTCCTCCTCCTCCTCCCCTCCTCCTCGTAGTCGTCGTCGTCGTCGTCGCCGCCGTCGCCGTCCATCGTCATCGTCATCGTCATCGTCATCGCCGCCGCCGCCGCCGCCGCCGTCATCGTCATCGTCATCGTCATCGTCATCGCCGCCGCCATCGTCGTTGCCGCCGTCGTCGTCGTACTCGGGCCCCCAAACCATCTGAAACCAACGATACAAATTAGAAAAACAAAAATACAAACTCAGATATACGTGTATTTTATTAGAACAATATATATATTTAGAACAAAAAACTGTACCACGTTGTGTTGCTGAAGAAAATCCCTCACATCCCGCCAATGTATAGCATATCCAGTTGAAAGATTGAAGACTCCATGAAAGACACCCACATATTCGCCGGCTCCGTTGAGAACAGGGCCTCCAGAAAATCCACTGTCTGCTGCCATGCCAGGAATCTCCAGAAGATTCATGGTATATCCCTTGAAATTTATGCGTGTGATTGCATCATAGGTCCAGTTGCAGAAAGAAACCTGTCCCAGACAGGAAGAACCGGCTCTCTGTGGTGGCCACCCAGCTATGACCATTTTCTGCATCTTATTAGGATCTGCATTGGCCCTCTGAATAGCTGGGTGATTGTCATGTGCACAGTAGGTTCTCTGGCCTCCCTCATCAGTCGCACACAGATAGCCACTATCAAACTCGAGAACTAATAAATCCTTCTCAGTGTCTAGAGCAATCACTCTTGCCTCAACAGGAACTCTAGCACGCTCACATATTCTCTGATTGTTTTGCCTTGTGCGTACATGTACCTCGTGGTGATAACAGTAGACATCAAAGCCAAATATGTTGTTCACTTCTTCAACAGTGAATTGGTTATGAGAAGCTACAGTATAAATATCACCAATGACATGTGCACATGTCAGGACCCTGAGAGTAGTTCCATGAGCTGCCACCACAAAACCGGTTGCCTGCCTCTCTGTTGTCTTGGCTGTGGTGAGATCAACATCTTTCATACCCCGACATCTCATTTTGTCACCTCTCTCCACTTGACCTGTAACAGTGGAGTATCTGTCTTGGGAGATCCGAATCGCCAATATTCCCTTAGGCTTAACAATAACACAAAACAGTGAATTTTGTGCTGTTAAGGTGACATGACGCTCTCTCTCTCTGTGGAAGGCAGCAAGAGGGTCCTGCACTCCCCAAGGCTTGGCCCTGAGCCTCTCCTACCATGCCTTGGCCATGTTCCGCCGCCATTAGCTGATTTACAATACAAAAGCAACAATAATCCGCAAACATGCATTAGTCCAACTGTTAAGGTCCAAGGCTAGACTTGAACGGGTCTGATTGCAGCCATTGTGGGCTCGCCCCCGATCAGCAGAGGAAGTGAGGAAGAGACGGGGCGCTCCCTAGGTGCTCGTGCAAATTCCCGAGCGGTCCTGCCGTGCTCGTTCAGGCTCGCTTGGCAACAGAGACAGAATGTCTCACTGGTTGGCCGTGGTGGCCGTGCCCGTGCTTGTGCTGTTGTGCAGGCCGTCGTTAGCAGCGTCAAAACTCAAGCGCGGAGGGCAACAAAGGGTCAAGGCGCGTGGAAAAACCGTGGGCGTTGCCGTCCGTGAACAGACCAACGGCGGCTAGCTAGCTTCCTGGTTCGATCGGCCGGTCCAATCGCTGAAAGCGTGGCCTTGGCGTGCTGTGCAGACTGGGGAGAGATGGAGCAGAGGCAGGAGGGAGCTTCCTGGTTCGGCCGGTCTAATCGCTGAAAGCGTGGCCTTGGCGTGCTGTGCAGACTGGGGGAGATAGAGCAAAGGCAGGAGGGAGCTTCGATGGTGGGCTGTGTGCGTCGGTCCGAGCATGGTGCCGAGCGTGTCAGAGGGTGAGGCTAGGCCGCTAGGCAGCAAGAAGGTTGAAGCTTGGGTGGACTGCGAGGGGAACGGCAGGTTACCTTAACAATTGGAGAAGCAGATCGAGATCCTTCCGGCAGCAGCTGAGAAATCTTAGGCTCCTCCTCGACGTTCTCCGGGCTTCAAAGCGTACCCTTCTTAGAGCGTAGATCTCTCCAGCAGCAGCTTATCTTGGGGCAGGTCCAAGTCCTATGGGTTTCAAAGGTCATGCCTTGTTAGATGCTTAGCAATAATAAGAAGTGAAGAAGACAAGTAGAAAACCAAACGAAAACTCACCGTGCGTCGATCAACTAATACTCACTCTCACTGGTGTACGTGTCACGGAGCAGGATAAGAAGGCGGCCAGATCTCCATCTCCTCCTTTCCCAAGCCTGCGTGAGAAGGAGGTTACGGCGCCACTCAAAAAACAGTACCCAAAGCTCCCAGCTTTGCTTCAATTCCCCGGCCTACGTGGGATTAACTTACCGGCGAGGAAGACGTTGGCGATCTAGGGTTTGGGTGGAGATGGAGTAGGGAGTGGCGGCTGAAATGAGGACGGACGGAATACAAAGAAGAATCTTTGGCTAAGGGTCCGGTGCTGTGAGAGTAGGCATTCGTGGAGTAAATACAAAAAGGAACGGGGCTTTTGCTACCACTTTTTGCCGTTTTGGGCGGGAGGAGGACGAAGGCGCTGTTGACCTTGGGCCCACCTGTCGGTCGCGGAGCAACGGGAAGAAGAGGCTCCAAACCTACTCCCGACGCACGACACGTGTTGACGCAGAGAGGATCCAATGGCTTTCAGCATCAGGTGACATCTCCAGCTCGTCGTTTGAACGAACAGCGCAGCAGTGTTAATCCAGTCAAGATCATTGCCTGAGGCCGAAACATTGTTCACGAGATAATAAAGTAACTCTAATTATCAATTTTCAAGAAGATAATAAAGTAACGCTGGAGATAAAAAGATGGTAGCACTAGTACTACTCCGTAGAGCCTGATGAGCTGTGGTCTGGCGTGTGAGGTCGAGCTCCTGGCCGCTGCAGTTTTCAAAAAGCTGCTGGCTTCTGCCTTGGCTGGCATCCAGTTGGGGTACGTGGGGGGCGTTTGTGGTGCGCCGGTTCGCCGGAGTCGATTGAAAGCACCCGTCGTCACTGCTCAGGCGCCAGACACAGACAGCCTGCTACCGCTTGAATGGCTTGATGCGATGGCGATGCGACAAGGCGTTGCGCTGCATCGTGCAGGGTGCTCCATCAAGGCACTGTAGCGTAGGTTGTGGGCTGGTGGCTCGTCCTCTTCCGGCGGCAACGCGCACGGCATAACGACCGACCGGCCGAGCATGCCTCCGACCGGTGCGCAGCGATCGATACGGGCCGGTCTTGCCGCTACTACTAAGGCTTTCGTCGCCATGGCTGGTCTCGACGTAATTGGGGCGCGAAGACATGGCAAAAGGACGTGTCTTAATTGTGATACCTGCCTTCAAAATTCCAAAACTTTTTATCGGCCAGATCTCTTACGTGCACACCGGATCCTTTGATCGTCTAAATCCCTTGCGTGCACACCGGATCCTTTGCGGCTAAATATCTTACGTGCACACCGGATCTTTTGATCGTACTGTAAACGGTTGGAAAGCATTTGGTCCTCTTACTAACAGTGGCACACATATAATCATATATATAAACTGTTGGAAAGCATTTGGTTCTTCTATACTTTTTGCAATGGCTCCATTCCAAATTATAAGTCTCTTACTTTTTCGATACATCTTTTTTTGATATGTACTAATTAGATAGATATTATGTCTAAGTACATATCAAAATGGATGAATTTAAAAAATTAAAGTGAATTATAATTTCAAATTAAATAAGTACGCGACGCCTTAATTATATCTTTTATTTATGACCAAATAACTGTTATGTGTACATTATCTATATACTTATACTTACCTATATAATTTTCGTACCACGCAGCGATTCCGTCTAAGACTCATTCCACTGTTCTCAGTACCGTCTCCACACCGTTCGACTCCCCTGCACCCATCCATCCAGCCGTTCGTTTCACGCTCCGCATCTTCCGCGCTCCAGAAGGATCAAGACCTCTCGCGCTCCCGCCTGCAGACACACCCACGCCAACGCCGCCTCCACCACGCCAGCGCCACCTCCACCGCACCGGCGTCACCCTCAACAGGAGGTCCGCCCTGTGGCTCCTCTCCACATCCGTGGCCGCAGGCGCCGGCTCATCCCTGCTCATCAACGATGCAGCTCCTCAACTTCCTCCTGCCACTACTGCTCAACTTCCTACGCCGCTGCTGCCACCTCCTCCGTCCGCCCTCTTCCAGATGGAACAGGGGAAGCTGCCCCGGCGGCGCCCTCCGTAGCGGCTGCCGGAGCCGCCTTGATGGACGCCTCCAAGTACAATTTTGGTTAGGTCGCCTCGGCTCACACACCTTAATCGCCCGATGTCAGGGAGTTTGTTGTACGTTTCCTCTTTTTATATTTCCATACCAAGATTTCTGTGCTTGAAGTGCATGTAATTGGTTGGACCATATTGATTTATGATCATGGAAAATCTAGGTGCCAACTTATGATGACACATTTAATTTTCTCAGGTCTTCCCTGTTATCCACGACAATTATCTGAATCGTAACCGTCAGCAGGAAACGAAGGTGACAAAGGATTTCATTAATTTGGACATTTCCTACATCGATTTGGACACGATTCAGTACTACCTTTTCTTTTACTGGACATCATAATAATTGACAGCTAATATAGTTGTTTTAATCTTACTACTAATTACTATTCTATACCTACTAATAAAGAGAGAAAATTTCCGTCGTCCACCCAAAATTTTCGTCCAACCTGCCTTGGTTCCGTGGTTTGGTCAGTTTCCATGTCCGGTCCTATATACGATAAGCATACGATTTGATCCAGCCTGCCAAATCCGGTTAGGACTCTAAGGCCAGCACGGGATGCGTGCCAAAGCACTCGATCTAGGCCCATGGCACCGGACGTGCCCGCAACGGACTCAAATACATAAACGTGCAAAAATAATTCCTATTACTATCCGTCGACTGACAGCATACCAGCACTCAAGCATGCTGTGCTGCGCGGCACGAAGCGAGCTTGCTGCCGTGCGACTTACGTGTGCGTGCTACACTTGCTCTGAGCGTTCCTAGCTTGACGTCATGTCTACGCAATATACGTTCGTTTTCTATTGAAAAAGTAAATAAGAATACTTCTCAAATACATATCCAAGGGGTGTCTTAGGCTCCCAACGGCCAACAACAATTACCTTATTATCTTATTTTACACATATATCGGATGGTCAAAATAAATACAATTAAATGCTAAAAAATACATGTTACTGCCTATACCAACCACTATAAAAGAGCTCATTTAAATTCTTAGCACTTCTATATAATAAACAAATATTCCAACGCTAAGTTTTTGCTGCAATTTTTATGTTAATTAGAAATATACGAAGGCAAAATTCTTAAATTTGGAAAAAATCAATTAAATATAACAAAATAAGCAAGTCATTTTTGTTGATTGAGCACCGCGTGATACGAGATCCCGTGGCAACGCACGGGCACTTTTGCTGTCCGTCGTCCAACCTTCTCTATACGAGTCCACATCTATACGAGGCGTCCAGCCTTCTCTATAGGAGTCCGTTTTTTTTCTCTGAACCACAAAACCTACCAAACCACCTTGCTCTCTCTGTAGAGGCTTTGAAGGTAGTTTTGTATTTTTTTCGACCGAGGAGAGAAGACTGGACTGCCACGTACTAGACTACGTACTCATATCTCCTGTTCTTTTTTGAACATTATTATATTCTATTCTTTGATTTTTTTGAACTGACTTCCACAGCTTATGAAGTTAAGATTTCTTATTTTTCCATATGTTCTCATTTATCCTGACAATTGGTGTCTAATTTTAGCGACACACTAAGAGCCAATGTCTTAACAAAAATAATAATGAAACTTTATTTGCCATGACCTCCATTTACACATGCATGTAACCAATTGATTTAATATCTACATGAAAAAAACATGGTACTAATTGAAATAGTTTATGCATACATGGTGCATAATCTGATCGGGTTAGAACACATCACTCTGCATACATAGCTTACAATCTGAGATGGAAGGAGTAACAAATTATATATTCTTTTCATCGAAAAAAGTATTTATTTGTCCCGTTGCAACGCACGGGCATGTTTGCTAGTAATTAAAAAGCCTCAAATGTTATCGTCATCGGAGGCTAATCCGTCCGCTCGGCGCAATTAGCGTTTTCCCGCGAAGTGAGTTACCCAGCCCCACAATAATCCGTAACCGGCGTTCTAATCACCGAAACCGTGGAACCGCCAATCCGGCGCACGACGGACGCCCAGCTCGCCCCCTGCAGGCCACGAACGACGCAGCTCTTTCCTTCACACTTGCCCACGCCGCCGCGCGCCCCGCGCGCTTGCCCACGCCTCGCCATCGACGGATCGACGCCGCCATCACCTCACACCACCATCACCTGCGGAAACGCTGCCGGCCAGCAGCATGCCGTGGCCCGTGTCCATCCACCCCTGTCGGCGAGATCTAGCGTGGCAACGGAGGAGGCCATGGACGTGTCGAGGATGTTGTCTCCCTCAACTGCACGGTGTCCACAGGATGGGAGGGAGCAGCAGTGGCCGTGGGATTAGGAGACAAGCTCGATCTGAATTCTCGATCCGTGTCGCAGATCAGACACGCAAGTACGCGAAGCGTCGCTAATCCACCGGAACTTGCAAACACGGGTACCACGACGAAGCATCCCATGCTTGGCTCCCGCATGGATGGAGCGGATTGGCCAAGTAGGAAGCGCCAGGAGTTGGCGTGACAATTCATCTGATGACCTGGTGGACCGCGCGCGAGAGACTGCCGAAGCCGAAACAGAGGGAGACGCAGCCATGGCGACGGATTCGAAAACCGCTGAGAGCTCCACGGCCACCAATCTCCGACCCAGGTCCAACTTCTCCTCCCTCCCTTCCCCCCCTCTCCCGCTCGTGGCATGAATCCCTCCTAGCCTCCGGTTGCTAATTTTCTTTGAATACAGTTCTGCCAACTAAACAGGGGAACAAATAACTGTTGGAGCCAAGTTCGGTCAGCACAAAGTGGCAGCAAGTTTTCAATAGGACATTTCAAGAAGTGGCCACTGTTTAAGGTATGTGTATCAAAGCGATTCCCAGTCATCTCATATATCAAGTGATTCTACGGCATGCTTGTCTCAATGGTTGTCCTAATCAAGGTGTGTCAGCCGGTTCAGCAACACTTTTGATGGCTCTGCATTAGAAGCATGTTCCGGTTATGGAAACATGATATTATAATTATATAGGATTTTTGTTCTTCCTGGAAACGTAAGAATTGGTTATATGTTATTAATTATTAAGTAAAAGGCGAGGGAAAATATGAATTTTGTTTTCAGTAAATTGCCAACATGTCTGGTTGTCATTGTAGTTATGCACTTATGCTGATGGAGAGCCAAGTGAAAGTGCTGAAAGTGCAACGAGGCTTTATAACTGGTTCCCTAAGGTTGGACTAGAAATTCATTTTTTTATGGATGTGCATGTGTGTATGGGTCTTTTGTACTACGTATTGATTGCCTCTTTTTCAAGGAATGGCTGCAGCCTGCAGGAGAACAAAGGGGAGGTTGAACGAGAGGAGCTGATCACTGTGTTTGGGTAAGAAAACAATGCTTCCGCTGTGTTCTGTACTCATGTATTGCATTAGCTGACGCATATGAACATGGTAGATTTGGTTAGGAATAATTTTGGTGCTATGTACATGTTCATCATGATTGGGTTTTATTGGCACTTTTTCTACATATATTCTCTATTGTAGAGACCAACCTTATAGTTGGGGAATTCGACAAATGTGGAGTAATGTTTTGACATCCCTCTGGTTCAGATATCGAACTCCACCTCCCTGCAACGTTGTATGGAATCGTAAAAGAATTTATCATTGAAGATACACCAATATTCTTTCGTACCTCTGCTCAGAACTCTGTTAGGCATCTGTGAGGCTTCAGTCCATAGTTCTGTGCTGCTTAGCTTGTTGGGAAGAGGATGATGTATGAGAAATCTTCCCTGGTCACTGATGTTTTAGAAGATGAATCAGAGTTGGCTCTTTGGTGCTGGAGGTAAGTTGGTTATTACTCTACAAATTGGTGCTCTTTTGATTCTATTGTTTTGTATTCTTTTCATTAAAAATTGAATCAGATGCATATGCAGATAAGAGATCTGAAATTGGTGCCTATGAAAGCATGCAACATTCAGAGATCTGTCAGAAAGAGAATGAGAAAAATCACCACCATATCTCATGGGACAAATTAGGATTTACTATTAAATAATGATGATTTCATGCTTCATGACTCTATCAAGAAACTACTTTGATGCATGTGCTAATTTTAAGTGATATTTCATTTTTCTTCTAATCTTCTTTTGCTTCTGAATGTGACTAAAATACCATCAGATGGAGTGAATGCAACCAATGCTACTGTGGTATTGTTCTCTTTATTCTATAAATAGTGTCCAATGAAATGAAAATAAATATGCCTGATAGAAGTTTGGCTGTGTGAGGTCTCAAGATTCTCGATGTATAGGTGTATAGCTGATGCAAAACACCATGTGCATGTGATGCAAGAAACCATATCATCCAGGAGGTGGCCTCGATCCTGCCATCCAGGAGCATCCATTAGAGGATTCAAGGTATGGGAACTCCAACTTTTTCCATCTTATGATTGATTTTGTCGATTTATGATCTTCTATTTTCATGCATTCTGCACATGTCAGTTACACTTCTATTTAGGATAATGTTTTGCTAGGGTATTTATATGGTTGAACTGTGGATTGTGGTATTCTATCCAACTGCTCAGTCTGTCCATTTTTTTTTACAGAGTTTGCTTCGGTTCAAAACATGTTGCCATGACTAGCTAATCATGGATGAAGTTTCTCTCCTGTTCAAGAAAGTTACTTATTCCAATTTACTGCAGGTGCCACAACTCGCTAATCATGGATAAAGTTTCTCTCCAGTTATAGAAAAGATTAATAATATATCATGACCAGTAGTGTTATTATAATTGTAAATGCAAATCATCTTAGAATAAATGTAATATTATTTGTTGTGTAATCTATTTAGGTAATAATAATATTAGACGGGCCATGTTTGGCATGATGTAGCACAACATGTTTCGTTGTTCATTGGGTCTCTTGTACATTTACTTTGATCTCAAGGAATCGGGCAAGTGGTGCTAGTACATTTAATTTGAACAAATACACACATGTTTCGTTTTTGAGTGTTCTCCCGTTGCAACGCACGGGCACTCACCTAGTCCATCAAAACGATTCAGCAGGTATACATGCATCATAATATCTGTCAGTCTATTGTGTCCTGTAGGACTAGGGACTACCAGGAAGAAATACCTCATCCTGCTCCGAGCTGGATCTTCGGCATCTCCGCAGCGGCGGTGAGAGGGGTGAGGCGAGGGACTATATCCCCACAACGGCGGTGAAGAGGAAGAGTAGAACAACTTCGGCGGCTCACTAGCTTCCCTCTAAACTCCTCTCCGGATCAACCCAAGACGATATTATTGCCGTGAGCACCCTCTGTCCCTTCTCTACCTTAGAATTGAATCTTTTTGCGTCGTTGGGAATCAGATTTCTGACAACAATGAAATAGATTTTGGCTGTAGAGTGCGATGAATTTGTTGGGGGTTTTCCGGGCCATAGCAATGATGCGGTGAGCTCCTACTTCTTAGGGATGAATATGTGATTCCAATCGAGGTTTCTTGACCGAGAACTAGGGTTAGGGTCTCAGATACATGTTAGTTTAGGGATGCTGTCATATCAATGGTCTCTTCTCCTTAATTTTCAGTTGTCGTAGTTTTAGGTATAAATTAATCCTCCAGAATTGCTATTGACTTTGGATGTCTATTTTACGTATTAGTACTTGGCAGTGATGTCCTACAAATGCATGGAACTCGCCAGACTTTATGGCTAATTCATTGTCCAAATCATTTGTGTAACTTCTGCAACTAATTTCTCAGTAAACGATTAGCATTGGTTCATCTTTAATCATTATTTTCATGTAGTGGTATGAACTATCTTTAATTTTAATTGTTCTTGCTGTGAAATTAATGATGCTGACTTCTGTTTCAAAGCTTAAATAGGATCCGTAAATGGTAAAAGTTGTTTAGTTCAAACTTCAAAGTGAATTTCAGAAAGCTGTCTCCTTGACCAAGTATGGTAAATTTCAATTTATTATTTCGCTGACCAAATATAGTATACCTTATAGATAAATTCAAACCAAATGACTACTGCTGTACATGATTTTTTGTTATCATTTTCTTATGAATCATAGCATCACTTTACAGTGGTCAGTAGGGACCCTCAACTAAATTAAGTATGTTGCCTTATTAGTTCTGCACCTATACTTGGTTCAATTTTTTTTAATGTACATCCTGACTTTATCAATTTTTTTTTGCTCATGATTTTTTTTCACACGTCCATCAACCATGTCTGATTCAAGTGACAATCCATAATCGGCAATGATAAGTTAGCACAGTAACTGAAACTAAAAGGCATCATCATGGTATAAGTGTCAAAGTTGTCGTTTGTCTCCCTCAGGAAAGGAGGATTAGTTACAGGATCTAAACAAAGTGCAACGAAAATATAAGAGTTAGCAGAAAGAAATTTCTTATTGAAGATGTAAGGATGAAGTTAGCACGAAAAAAAAATCTTCAGTGAAAATCGATGTATAAGATTGAAAAAAACAACCATTGTGCACCCTATCGCAAGCTTTTCTTCCACTCTGCGATCTCTTTACGGCTTCCACCCTTGGGGAATATGGGGCGTGTAAGAGGGAGAGGACGGCTGCTAGCGATGAGGGGAGGGCATCATCTGATGAGATGATCCACTCCTCGTCCAGTCGTCCTCTTCTACATTGCTCGCGCTCGTCGGCTCGATAGCAGTCATGGGCCGGCCGGTCTCCACTAGTCTCCCCCCCCTCCCCGACCCCGTCGCCGTTTTTCCACCGCCACGCCTGAAGAGGGTTCCGCGGCTTGTCTCTCTGTCTCGTGCTCATCGTAGGCGAGGGAAATTGGATTTTGGGAAGGAGAGGGCGCCGTCGATCTCACCACACGGACACTAATTAGGGCCTGTTGTCCTGTCCAGAGAGTAGGAGGTTGTAGTCGGCCCAAATCTTAAGTCCGTTATTGGTGGGTCGAATGGCCCGGCCTGGCTCCTGGTCGTTTTGTTTGGCTGAGCATGCCTGCTGGGCCAGGCCCAACAAGCTCACATCCATTTTACCTTGTTGATTTTTTTAAAGTACTGTTGTTGGAAGCAGAATACTTTTTAAATGGCACAGTAGTTTTTTTTGCTGTATAAAAAGCATTGAATTAGCAGCTCCAAACCTTCGAGAGAGGGGAGAACCGACAACGATTGTACAAGGTACAAAGTACATTGTATATTTCATCCTCGGTACGCGTATATATCCACGACCGGTGTTCTTAGGTACTACCAGAGGCCAAATAAGGATGTGTGCAATTAAAGTGCCCTCTTTTCCTCAAGTTGTAGGCAAATTTGCCTGACTGTTGTGCTTAATGAATATGTGATCCAGACTTTTAAAAAAAAAGTAGGGGCACTTCAGAAACTCATCCTTCATGCATTTAAAAAAATCAGGACCAAGGCTAAAGCCGGAGTACAAATCATTTTTGGAACCATTGTTGACTCTTTAATCAACATATATTGCCAACTGTATGGAAAACTGCATTAGACAACCAAACCCAAATAAGCAGGACCACTTCATACATCATAATTCTTCATCCATTCCTAAAATCAGGACTGTTTTGCCAAATATTTTTTTTCAAAAAGGCTTTTCTCCTTTTATAGAAGGAGTTGCATCACATGGGAGCCCTATTTTTTTGGGAGCCAGAGCTCAACAGATGACAGTCAGACACAAATGACAGTCGGACACTTCTATATTACACAGCAGCATGGCCTAAGCTTCCAGCTTGCTAAGGACACTCATTTGTTCTCACTTCTTACGAGGGTGCAAGACCCTATCAGATGGTAGGAGTTGCATCACATGGGAGCCCTATTTTTTGGGAGCCAGAGCTCAACAGATGACAGTCAGACACAAATGACAGTCAGACACAAATGATAGTCGGACACTTCTATATTACACAGCAGCATGGCCTAAGCTTCCAGTTTGCCACGGACACTCATTTGTTCTCACTTCTTACGAGGGCGCAAGACCCTATCAGATGGCATAGGTACAGAAGTGGTTTTCTTGCGCTTGGTGCTTGTAGATGTCTTCTCAGCTACTTGCTTCTTCACCGGCCTCTTCTTTACTACAGTGGTGAAATCAAAACCATCCATAAAAAATGGCAAACAATAAAAGTATACTCAATGAGCCAAATTTAAATTGCTCCTAAATCAACATAAATGAAGTATTATACTATATTCATTCTGAACTTGAATCAAATATACAAGAATAAACAAGCCTACCCTTCTTTCATAAGAAGGAAAGAAATTCACTAAAGTAAGTGTAACTAGGATAACAATTTTTTTTGTCCGACTTCGTCACCCAACCCCCACACCCCACACAAAACACCACTGTCAGGTTCGCAGTTCAATTGGATCGAATAGATTTTTAACGGTTACTAAACTACCCTTTCATAAAAGTTATTATCATGTTAATCATGTGCGATTTAATTAAACACAGATCCAGACTTCCTTACCTGAAGGATAGCATGAAAATCCTAGAGGCATGTCTACCATATACTTCTTTGCGTTTCGATTGAGTCATGAACCTTTAGCTACAAGAAACATCATATGTAATTATTAATCTTATATTATTTTTCAAAATATATATTTTTTTAAATTTGACATTTTAATACTGCTCAAACTTTTAAATATACCTTTAGAACAACCTTAGATAATTCACTTCTTCTCTCCAAAAATTTCCAGCCAAGAGAAAGCAAATAATCCTCAAACTGAGAACAAATTTTAAACACATAAGAATAGACCAAATGAGAACAAATTTTGAGCACATAAGAATATATAAATTTTCATGTATCTTACGAAACTTAGATAAATTCGCAGTTTTTACCTCTGGCAAAGTCGGAGGCGCATCCCATTAATTGAAACAATCAAATCTCCACGCCTAATCCCAACTTTTTCTGCAGTTGACTCGATTTCTACCTAAAAATATAACATGAGTTACAATACCGACAACACATATATAGACTAGCAATATGACATACAGATAGTGTGAAAAAAAGTTTGAATAGATTAATACCTCATCGACAATGTAACCATTATCAATATTGTGTCCATACAAGATTTCTTCTCTCTTGTGAAATTCCAGAAACTGCACCGCTCTTAAACACAAATGATGTACTGGACGAGCAATACACCTAACATAGTTCACATTTAGCCAATCATCAAATATAGAATTAAACTAGATATTTGTTCAAATTCTCCATGCCATTTTTCAACAACAAAGATAACTTAAATAGAAATAAAAATAAAAAGTTTTATCAACTAATTATTGACTAATGTGTCATTTACTCATTTTTTACCATGAATCGTTATATTTATATCATACTCTATTCTATTAATAAAAAAAAAAACTTAATTCAGCCCTCCATGTTGTCCGTTAGCCCACTAACCATTTCAATACCTGAATTTATATCATACTCTATTCTATTAATAAAAAGTTTTTAATACCTGAATTTTGTTTCCATTTCAATCAATTTTCTGATAATAAAACTTGGAAGAACAGCAGTTTTTGACAACCCGACAAAAAGGCCAATCCAGCGAGATTTCCATCTATATCAATCACCAATCCAAATGCGCTAGCCTGCATCAAACAAATTACAAATAATTTAATAGAGTAATAAAGTAAGATGCAAAATTTGAATACAACTAATTTTAGTTAATACCT
This sequence comes from Hyparrhenia diplandra, assembly GCA_015847255.1. Classification (NCBI taxonomy): domain Eukaryota; kingdom Viridiplantae; phylum Streptophyta; class Magnoliopsida; order Poales; family Poaceae; genus Hyparrhenia; species Hyparrhenia diplandra. The sequence continues at coordinate 415,850 of JADLZK010011798.1, forward strand.
GAGGAAGCACACAGCTCACATATAAATAATAGTTGTGGCGCCCAAATCAGTTTCATTGTGGGACAGGACACTCCCTGACGTGGTCAACAGCGGAAAATCTTTATCTCTTGCTAATATGAAAACCTTGTCTCCATAGTCTGGACTTGACACAAAAGAAGGGCATCGCAGTGGCTTATCAACTGAAATCTCCAAGACAGCAATGCCATAATACGGATCAAAAAACAACAGCTCCCCATCCTTAATTGTCCTATCTGGCATACGAACAAGTAGCTAAAAAAAACTAACTTAGATAGATAAATTGTAATAAGCAATAGAGAATAAAGTTAAGACAATATTACATCAGTAAAGAATAAAATAAACAAGAATTCCTGACTCCAATGACTCAAACAGACCCATCAAGTATTCGGTTCCATTTTTTTCACCCCAGTGCCTCGTCTAGTTTTCTATAAAGTTGAGACGTGGCCCAAGCGCCTAGGAGCATGTTGCCCACTTCGCCTCACAATCCCCTCAGTATATGATCATGTTGCAATGGTGCTACTGTTTCACAACTTCACTTGTATGATGAGTGACATAGGGTAAAAAATACAAAGCTAACTACTAAAATATGAAAATGTATTTGCTTGGCTATCCTAAAAATCAGTCATTTATTTATGTCAAAGCCTAAACATGTATTGGAGGTATGCTATACTTTCGTGCACTCTTTGGTAAGTTCTACATAGTGCTTAAATAGTAGTGCCTTCAAAATTTTAAATATTTTTGACTTTGCATCTAGACAATGGATATCTAAGTGCCATACCAAACTATATGTACCTACAAAAGCTAAAAAAGATTAACAATTTGTGATAGGGAATACTTATCTTCTAATTTATTCAGCTAAAATAGTACTGCCTTCAAAATTTTAAATATTTTTTGACTTTGTATCTAGACAATGTATATCTAAGTGCCATACCAAACTATATGTACCAACAAAAGACAAAACGATTAACAATTTGTGATAGGGAATAGTAATTTTCTAATTTATTCAGCTGTCCAGTAAATCACATGATGGAAAAGCTGCAGCAAAGAACAGCGAAAAGTATCTTAGTTTGGCTACTCTAAACTTTGTTGATTTCTTAAGATCCAAACCAGAACTCAGTCAATTTTATTATTTTGATCAATATTGGGGTTTATATCAATGGTACCATGGCATAGTTTGCTGGCCTGCGCTGTACAAAAAGAATCTTATTTCGCACAATACAACATAAAGCTATTGTGATTTGAGGGTCATCTCTGTTGGCAGCACAAGAGGGTCAACATTTTGGCTACTAGCAGGTTGTGACGACTAGCATGTTTGCAGGCCTAATAATAGCAAATAAGTAGATGAGCCAAAAGTGCGCACCTTGAGATCGAGCAGTTTCCCATCGAAGTCACATACAGTATCAGAACTGGTCAATATCCTCGCATGCTTATCAGACTCAGATGGACCAATGACGATTCCAGTAAACTCCCATATTGGCACTACATCTGAAAACAGGAACAACTGATGTCAAGATTAGCTATGAGGGAACTATTGTGTTATACTAAATTAGCAGCTGATTGTCAGCATTTCCAGTAAATTATTATTATTATTATTGGTAACTGATTCCAGTAAACTATGTCAAGATTATGTCAGTAAATTATGGCAGTGGCAATCAGTTAGAGGAAACAACAGTAAATTATGTCAATATTAGCAACTGGAGTAATAATCTAACTGCAAGTTCAGAATAATTTTACCATCTCCAAATCGGGTAGAGGAAATGCTGACAATCGAGCTAGATAACTTAAAAATCACCTCCCTTTGTCTCCCGGAGATCACCTCACTGGAAGAAGGTGTCTCCCTCCCCCTCCCCTTTGTCTCCCTCAAGATAGGAGGATTGGAGATAGGATCTAAACAAAGAAGAACCAAAATACAAGAGTTAGAAGAGGGGGCTGGGGTGAGGGGAGCTTAATTGGAGGAGTAATGATGGAAAATAACCGTTTGCAGCCTTCTCATAAGCGACTGTAGTAGCCCTTTGCCACTTTCCGATCTCTTTCCAGCTTCCACCCTTGGGGAATTCTGGGAATCTAATTGGAAGAGGACGGCTGTTCACGATGAGGGGGAGGGCATCATCGGATGAGATGATCCACTCCTCGTCCTCCGCCTCTTCTGCATTGCTCGGGCTCGGCGGCTCGGCAGCAGTCACGGGCCGGCCGGTCTCCACTAGTTTCCCTCCCGCCTCCCACGACCATGTTGGCTTGCCCCCTTCGTCGCCATCTCCACCGCCACAGCCGAAGAGGACTCCCCGGCATGTCTGCTCTCCGTTTTCCTCCTCCTCGGCACCGGCGTGTCGCGATCCATCTCAGGCGCAGCCGACAAGCGCGTCGCCGGTGAGAGCCTTTGATTGAGGCGCCGTCGCCCGCGGGCTCGAATCCTCGAACGGAGCCGCGTCTTATCACGTCAACCGTTCGCAGTGGGCTCCCATCCACCTCTCCATGGACTAGGCCTCGGCCCAACAAGAGACGGCCTGGTTGCACAAAGAGCGGGGTGCCATGAGCCCTTTTCAATCATGATGAAAAAGTCTACATTTCCCCGACACAAACAGGGCGACGGACGGCGGGCGCCGCGCACGCGGCAGCGGCGGCGGCGGCTTCCTCCTCCTCCCCTCGCGCTGCCCTCCTCCTTCCCCTCTCCTCCCCCGGCGTGCCCTCCTCTTCCTCTCCCTCGCGCCCTCCGCTCCGGTGGCGGCGGCGAAGCTCGCGGCTGTACCTCGCCGAGGCCGTGTTCGGTGCACGTTGTGGCTGCGGCTCCCGCTCCTCCCACGCGGCCTCATGAACGACGCTCGCGCGGCTCTGCTCAGCGTCGAGGTTCGTGTCCCCCTTTCTTCTCAGTCCGGATGTACGTTCAATCTCCATGGTATTGTTGCAGACTTGCAGCCTTATCAATTTGGTTTGGTTTCACTAACATATCTATGCTCCACTGTATGTAGCATATTTACTTATGTTTGTTTCCTTCTCGATGCTGATACACAGATCGACAGTGTTTCCTTCTCTAGGCTGCAGGTACTAAATTATACTCTTCTGAAATCTTTTAGTTTTTTTATTCATGGTACCTTTGTATCCTTGGGTTCCAGTTTAATCATGTGGCTCAAGTTTCTTACTGTCCTTACGCTTGTTTAGTAGTCCTCCATTTCAGAAAATTATTATTGCCTATACATTGTTTGCAGTTCCTCTGTGCTACTTGTTTTTTAGTGCCATGATTAAATTTGTGCCTATTTAGAGATTCAGATACAATTTTAGATATGCCTTGTGAGCAACGTTAGCTTAATGGAAAACTAAAAGTGGAGGAAGAAATTTCTGCTGCACTGCAAAAAGTAGGAGCGAAGGTAGCTACTACGTTGAGAATCTCTAAATACCTTAACAAGGTCAGTTTGCTTCCCTTCCATTTTAAAAGAAAAATGAGTTCACTCGGAGGTTTTTTAAAACAAGCCAGCTCAACGAGCTTTTTATCCAGCCGACGGAAGTTTTGAGAATAGATCGAGCAGCACTTTTGATTATTCTGTACTAACAATAGTGCAATATGTTTGGTTTTTTTAATGTTGCAGTCTGAGCTTTATTTGAGCTGATACAGTCATTGGTTTACTAATCTGCCTTTTCCGATTCCAGTTTTTGATTAAGCAATAACTTAGTCTGAAGACCAAAGTCGATATCCTCTCAGTTGTCTTGCTAATATTGTAGCATTTGTGTGCTTATAAATCACCTGTTCGTAATGTATGATCATTTGGTGTTCATGTTCTGATATTTCTACATTTGCTCTCTAGCTTGAAGAGGCTAAGTTGCTCAGGGCTCAAGGGCAGCATGATATGGCTATTGGTCTTGGAAAATACATACTACATAAACACTCTGACAAGAAAAAGCTGTCATATTTCTATCGATTAGTTGGCAAGTGGTTGGCTGAAACAAGATCAAGCAAGTAATCATTTCCACTCGGTACCTTAATTACTTCCATTTTGTCAGATGTAATAATGCAAATGTTAATGATGGTTATTTTGTAGCTCTAGAACTATCATTGAGGAGTATTTAAGACCTTCTGTACAACTCTCTGAATTGGGACAAAGAGTATTTGAGGGCCTTGTCATATTCGGCAAACCACTGCATAGGAACTTTTATTTGCCCTTGCCAGCTGATGCGAGTAGTGACCTTAGCTATTTGTTGTCGCATTGCAGGTTCGAGATCCTGAGATCCTAATGAAAGAAGAGGGGTACGGCTAAGTTCAGAGAGAGCATTTGGTCAGTTTCAGTAGTTGAAAACTACATTCCTTCTTCTCTGGCATGTAGAGTCTGAGACTCTGAATCACGCCTTCTGAACAGAAAGAGGTCTGTTCCCAGTTTTTGTTCTTAATTTAAGAGGTTCCATTAACACTGTTCATGCCATTTGAGAAGTGCTTTGTCTGCTTCTTTTGTTACATTGCATTTGGATTGGGATTCTGGAGCACACTATTGAAGTTTGGCCATTATTAAAGAAGAAAGGACAGGGTTCTGTGTAATTTCAGTGGTACCATTGTGGTATGTTTTTCTCTGCATTAACTACCAATGACATATCTGAGAATGACAAAGGCAACATCCAAATATGAATTATTTCTTCTTTATTTTGGTTTAAATAAATGTAACTCTTGCTTTTCAAGATATTTTCTTCCGATTTGTGTTTCATCAATTATGGTTAGAGATTCAGTATTCGATTTCTATTCTCAACATGAAAGTAGAGAAGACTTCTCACATGCTCTTGAGACAAATTCAGGCAGTCACCGCGTGCACATTTTTGCATTCATTTAATTTAACTGAATTGAGTGTTTTACATGCTTGTTTGACTTTGATTGAACTGAGTGTCCAAGTGTATACAAAAAGAAAGAACAAATATATCTTCTCTTTATCCAGATTTACTACTGTATTGAGCCGTGCTTTGTTTTTATAGAAGTTTCTCAAATGCGGGTGAAGTCATTAGATCACTGAATTAATTATTGATTCTTCTGTTTATTTAGATTTACAACTGTTTTGAGCCGTGCTTTTGTTTCATACAAGTTTCTCAAATACGGGTGAAGTGATGAGACCATTGAATTTAATTATTGATACTTTTGTTTCTATAGATTGCCGCTCTAAATTGGAGGATTCAAAATGAAATTGATAGTGTGATGGAGAGTCATCCTGTTTGTTGCAGCAATGGCACTCTCAGTTATTTACCTATTTAATTATTTATCTTCACATTATTTGGTTCTAGGATCAAAGCTGATTTTTTCACTTCACATCTGTGATAACTGCAGTTCACCTCACAACATTTTCTTACCAGGAGTTGTACCATCTTATCTGATATTTTGCAACCACAACTTAATTAACTTTTTGCAATATATTTACAAGAGAGGCCAAGAACGTCAGATACTTCTATGGGGATGGCAACCTTTGGAGACAATATTTCATGTAGCTCCCTGTTCATTCATGGGCTCATGGCATCTTTATGAGGTAGTTAGTTTTGCTGTCATTCACTGAACTCATCTATTAGACGCTTCAGACCACATGATTTAGGAGCCAGCGATGATTATTGGTTCTATCTACATTGAGTAACAGGAAGTGGCATCTTTGGGGCACTTCCATTCTTGTGTTCCTCTAAAATAAAAAGAAAGGTCAAAAGCACTTTGCATTGTCTTTTTGTTTCCATTTTGATGCGCAATTCTATTTATGTTACCAGCTTAGGATTAGTACAGTTGGATTCTCCACTTCAAGATGATATATAATTCCACCTTTTTTTCACTTCGTAACAATTCTTTTTCATAACTTTCTAATACCACAGGTTCTAATTATACTCGTCAAATAAATTGGTTGATACAGTGACCTTCGCAATCTTACCAATGTGTTTCAGGATATGTTCCAGAGAACACTCTTAAGATTGAGCTCTTCTCCTTTTAACCTGATCATGTCTTTGATCATGGTTCTTGACCCCTTTTTCTTCCTAAAATAATGGTGTGCAGTTCTCCTGTGTTTTCAAAAAAAAAAAAAAAGGAAAGGGTGTGTTAATCTGCTATGGTCAGCAATAGATTTACCTACCAAGGCAAATACTCTTGCTCTGCACTTCATGTGGCTTCCTAAGCGCTTATCATGTTTCAGATTTAGAAACACAGCTAAAAGTGGCCTTGTTTTTTCTGTCTCGGTACTGCAACGTAATCACTCCTACAGCTTTTGTTTCCAGGTCCATTGGACCAGTGACCAGGTTGCGGTATGAGGGCGAGGAGACGTTGGATTCGGGCTCCCAATGAGAGTCTGGGGCTCCAAAGCACTATATCTAAGTGGACATTTCAAAGACGCCAACAAGATTTGTGGTAGGTTGTCTATGTCCCTTAATTTTGCCCTCACACATGCATTTTCTGTTCACTTTGATACCTAAAATATGTCATTTTATCCCTATAGAAACTATGTTCTTCTTTGTTTCAGATTAAGGTAACAAACTATTCTAATGAGCCTAATCAATTAGTTATCTCCTGCCTTCACCTTAATACTCTCAACACTGTTGTGTCATATTTCATCCACATAGAGCAGTGTCAACAGAGGCCACATGGTTGCTCCCTTAGTGACCTCTACTGATCCCTCCTACGTTTTCTATTTCCAGCCATGAGTTATAAATCATGTGGATATATAAATTATTATTCAATATATGCTCAATCGCTACTCCATTATTGTGGTTTCTTCATATTTTTTCTGTGTGACCCCAAACCATTTTAGTATCTATTTTTTCTTACAAGAGACAATGATAATTCAGTTATTAGTCATCACCTGAAGACGTGTTTCTTTTAGTGATGCTATTATGAAATCTTTATGAAAAATGTATCACCGCTCTACTATTTGGTTGGTGAATGGAGGGATTGGAGGCTAAGAAATGCTTTATTAGCTCCAATCAGAATTCCCCTTTTTCTCATTACATTGGACTTTGGATTCCAATTTTGGCTTCTTATCTTTATTTCCCAGGACATTGCTCTGTATGTGCAGTTGGTCCTTCCAGATTTGACATGGCTTTGTTTTAATATATAGTGAGCTTCATTTATTTATGCACCATTGTTTTAGCACGTTTCAGGTTAGCCGAGCCTGCTTATCTTGCACATTCCAGGTCCTATGTTCTGCTTCTTTACAAGCTAGCATCAGCTGTCGCTGTCCATTGAGTACTGAGGTTAGGATCTCTTTTCCTTCTCCTTTTCGTTCCTATTATTTGTTTAGTTGGTCAGTTAATTGCCTGTTTCTATGGCTCCTACATGTTGGCTATACCTATATTCATGTACTGTTTCTGCAGTCCTTGGGTGATACTTTATGCTGGTTTTCGAACCCTCGTCGATTCTTCCACTATCTGCTTAGTTGTCCAAGTTCCGATCCTTTTTCCCTATATTTAATCTTTCCTCACATTCTTATACTGTATGAGAACCAGCTTTTATTTGCTTATTCAAGACTTTTTATAATTTTTCAATAGATACTATGGCTTCCCAAGAAATATAACATTCAGTACAACGATTGATGCAAATATTTCAAGTTAGCCTTCCTGAGTCATAATGTCAGGACAATGATCAGGTTATTGAGAAGTACCTGCTCCTCCATAGCAACATGAGAAAAGGTTAGCACTAGGATTATTTGGTAGATGATATGTTATATAAGTGCCTCGAAAAGGGAAAAAAATGATTCTTGCTGATGGTGCTATTTCCACGACTCTGACAAGCATTTTTAATCAGGTCAATTTGTTTGCGATAAATAAAAATAATCTCGTTCGTGTAGATAACCTCATAGTTGTCTGGTGCTTTGGTTTACTGTGAATTGACATCCTCGACCTCAGTATTAGTAAGGTTCCGAGGGCTAAATTAGCAGACTACTTTTCTGCATCGAATGGTGCTATTTCCATGGCACACAGTCTCTATCAGGTATAACTCGGATGTTGCAACTACTTTTGCTTCTCTACAAAACAATGGTCTTACAGGCACATCAGTGCGTGCATACATTGTTAGCAATTTCTTATGGTTGTTAAACGATGTTGTCGCTACCAATTAGGTCGTCACTTCGTTGCCTCTCTAGCTAACCACACATGCTCCTTTTCTGCATTGAAGATTTACCCTGTGTATCGTGCCTGGTTTTTGTGGCACATTTGCGCAGTTCATTGGTGCGGCGATGGCAGAGAGTGTGTGCCATGGTCTGTGTGCAGAGACTGTATGGGATACTCACTCCTGTATTGAGCAAGGTTGTCATACCCCTGTTTTGCAGTCTGATACAATTTGATATCAAATTCTATATCATCCTCAGGGAACTTGCTTCATTTGCCAGTTTATGATATGTATCTCTTTTTCTTAAATTATTTACTCAGTGGTAAGTATCCATCTAGAAGAATAAAAAGAAATTCACTCAGTACAATTGCTTCCATCAAGTTTTTAGCTGAGTTATGACTAACCATAGTATCAGGTCAAACTGATCTTATACTTTTTTTCACCTTGCCAGATATAGGCCAATTTCATCACCGAAACATCCAGGTCAATGACAGCGCGTGACTATCATAGCCATAACCAGAATACAAGTTTTGAAACCTGAAGACATGGATTAGGTGACACCTGCTGCGGCTATACCACTTATGTATAATTATAACAACCTTTATTACCATGTAGTGTCTGCTCATTCTATTAAGATAGTAATTTGTTTTGCTCATTCTATTAAGATAGTAATTTGTTTACTAATTATCCATATGGTGGATAAATCCATCATTCCTAGGTGTGGGTTGTGCTTGTCTAAACCTTTTCATTTTTAGAATCTCATGGAAAATGTGGGGATGCTTCGTATACCTGATTTAGAAACACCTGGTTATATGAGGCATCTAAGAGGGAGAGGACGGCTGCTAGCGATGAAGGGGAGGGTATCATGATTATCATCTGATGAGATGATCCACTCCTGACTCCTCGTCCTCCGCTTCTTTTGCGCTACTTGCGCTCGTCGGTAGTCACGGGCCGCCCGGTCTCCACTAGTCTTGCTCCCGCCTCCCACAACCATGGCTCCACCGCCACAGCTGAATAGGGATCCTCGGCACGTCTCTGTCTCGTGCTCATCATAGGCGAGGGAAATTGGGTTTTGGAAAGGAACGAAGTTTGAGGGCATCATCGATCTCACTACACGGCACCCCAGCAGTATTAAGGCGTGGTGTCCGTCATTTGTGGGGTCGAATTTTGCCTGGCCTGCCTCTTGAGACGAGAGGGCGTTTGGTTGGCTGTGCATGCCTGCTTGTCGATTTTTACCTTGATGAATATTTTTTGCTTACTCCAAGGTTCCAGTTAGTGAGAGTTGGAAGTAGAATATTTTTATTTTTTGATAATTCGACGAAAGGGGGGGCAGGGGAGGATCCCCACCTGGTTAAAATATAATACTTTTAAATGGTACTGTAGGTTTTTAAAGCTGTAAAGCACCTCATTAGCAGCTCGAAACCTTCAAGAGAGGGGAGAACCGACAACGATTGTAGCTGCTCGTACAGGTTATAGATGCTAACGTGGTACCTGGCACGTACAAACAACATTGTATATTTTGTCCTCGGTACGCGTACGATCGGTGTTCTTGGCTACTACCAGATGCCAGATAAGGATGCGAGCGATTAAGACGAGACAGGTGAGAAGTTTTCTTGTGCTATGCGCCGCCGCGACGACAGAGAAGAGAACATCTGAATACGAAAAATCTACTGCTTTCTGTGCACGACTCGCCGCTGCACCGACTCAAGTTCGGGACGGAATGGAATCCGTAGGCAGCAGTAGCTGGCGGCCGCTGTTCTTTTGTTCAGTGAGTGTGAGTCGCCATTTTTTGTAAGTAGTAGAATCTTCCATCGGACAATTACCTCGAATGTGCAAGACTAGTGGATTCTTCCATCCTGACCTTTATTTTAGTAGACTAGATATCAAAGTACCCTGTTTTCCTCAAATAAGTAGGGACACTTTCGAAACTCATCCTTCATGCATTCAAAAAATCAGAACCAGGCTAAAGCCAGAGTACAAACCATTTTGGAACCAGTGTTGACTCTCTAATCAACTTATATTACCAACTGCATAGAAAACCATAGTTAACTATCTAATCGACTCATATTATCATCTGCATTAGACAACCAAACCCAAATAAGCAGGGCCACTACATACATTCATAATTCTTCATCCATTCAAAAAATCAGGACTGTTTTGCCAAATGTTTTTCAAAAAGGCTCTTCTCCTTTTAGAAAAGGAGCTGCATCACATGGGAGCCCTGTTTTTAGGAGCCAGAGCTCAGAAGATGACAGTCAGAGACACTTCTACACACAGCAGCATGAGCTGCATCACATGGGAGCCCTGTTTTTTAGGAGCCAGAGCTCAGAAGATGACAGTCAGAGACACTTCTACACACAGCAGCATGGCCCAAGCTTCCAGCTTGCCAAGGACACTCACTTCTCACTTTTCTTACGAGGGCGCAAGACCCTATCAGATGGCATAGGCACGGGAGTGGTTTTCTTGCGCTTGGTGCTTGTAGATGTCTTCTCAGCTACTTGCATCTCCACCCTCTTCTTTACTGCATAGGTGAAATCAAAACCATCCATAAGAAATGGGAAACAATAAAAGTATACTCAATGAGACAAATTTAAATTGCAACTAGATCAACATAAAAGATAAAACCAATGTATTGCTGTTATTGCATAATTCGTTCTTATACAAACACAAAAGTACTATACTAGATTCATTTTGAACTTGAATCAAATATAACTTGAATCAAATATACACGAATATATAAGTTTGCCCTTCTTTCATAAGGAAAGAAATTCACTAGAAGTGTAACTAGGATAACATTTTTTTGTCCGACTCCATCCCCCAACCCCACACCCCACTAAACACCCCTTTCTTAAAAGTTATTATCATGTGAATCATATGAGACTTAATAAAACAAAGATCAAGATTAGCTTTCACCTTACCTGAAGGATAGCATGAAAATTCCAGAGGCAGGTTTACAGTATCCTCCTTCATCGTGATGGAGTCATGAACCTTTACCTACAAGAAACATCATATATCTAATTATTAAGCTTATATTATTTTTAAACATAAGTTTTAAAAAGTTACATTTTATTATTTTAATAATGCTCAAAACTTTAAATATACCTTTAGAACAACCTTAGATGATTCACTTTTTCTCTCCAGAAATTTCCAGCCAAGAGAGAGCAAATAATCCTCAAACTGAGAACAATTTTGAACGCATAAGAATAAATCCAACTAGGAACAAATTTTGAACACATAAGAATATATGAATTTTCACGTATCTCATGAAACTATACATTCTCAGTTTTTTACCTCTGGCAAAGTCTGAACGCCGCATCCCATTAAATGAAAGAATCACATCTCCACGCCTAATCCCAACTATTTCTGCATTGGACCTGATTCTTACCTAAAATTATAAAATGAGTTACAATACCGACAACACATTTGTAGACTAGCAATATGACATAAAAATAATGATAATCTAAATAGTCTGAAAAGAAGTTGAATAGATTAATACCTTATCAACAATGTAGCCATTATCAATTTTGTGTCCATACAAGATTTCTTCTCTCTTGTGAAATTCCAGAAACTGCACCGCTCTTAAACATAAATGATGTACTGGACGAGCAATACACCTAAAATAGTTCGCATTTAACCAATTCATATATGTTAAAATTTTCCATACCGTTTTTCAGCAGCAAAAAATACATAGGATCAAACATAAAAGGTTTTATCAACAAAATATTGACTAATATGTCATTTACTCATTTTTCCATGAACCCCTTATATTTATATCATACTCTATCTATTCTATTAATAAAAAAGAACTTGCTAATTTACTCTTTGCTTAATTAATTCAGCATCTAATCTCTACTATATGAATCCCAAGCCAAACCACGGGCAACATATAAGGCCATGTTGCCTGTTAGCCCTCTAACCATTAGATCTAGCAGAATGTGATATGGACCATTCAAACATATCGTAATGTGATATGGCTTGTTCGCCAGACAACTCATTCCCTCAGTTCCCCAGCATGGTGTCTCCATCCTCCTGTTGTCCTAAGCCACCCACTGCATGCATGTCCACATCGGGCTATGACAGCAGCACTAGCATGGCGGGCTATTGACACCAGCGCAAGGTGGCACGGGCCTGCCGCAATGGCCAAGAATGGTGTACAATCCCCCACCCCACCCCCCCCACCCCTACCTGGAACTCACCTAGTCACCTCCCTTCCCTCGTCGTTGCCCTTATCACCACCCTCAACAACCACACGATTGGCACTAGAGACGCCAAGTTTGACAGGCAATGCAGCGAGCCCGGAGTCGTCCACATGGGCACCGTTAGCCAGCACCTCCATTTTCATGTCGAGATACTAAAGCTCATGCAGCTTGTCTGCCACACCGCACAACATGGCCGAGGTCACTGCAGGCATTGTTCGCTGCCACGCATGTCGACGCAGCAGCAGCTTAATGAGGCGCAGCCTCGCTGTCTCCGTCGCCGCAACCATGGCACGAGCCGAGCAGGAGTGAGATGCCCACCCTAACTAGGCTGACTAGGAGGCACAAATCGAGCTTCAGCAGCAGTGACAAACTGCTAATCTTCTAAACCAAGATCAGGGACCTCCTTATGCACAAAAGCTATAGTATTGTTCCTTATTCAAACTCGCAAAGGCTATTCATGGGGTAGTCCCCTCATTATATATTATTGTATATGCACTTAGGTCGGTCTGCTACACTAGCCACCTGCTACAGTGCTGTTATAGCTAGCAACAGCTGTGTTAGTTCATACCCAAAACCAATTTTGCTCCTTCACCGCCCCTACTGATTCTACTACTGCGACAGTTAAAATGAAGCCTCTAGAGGGCAGTAGCCGCTCCTCCCGGCTGTTGCTGTGCATGTACTACTCATGGGGTAGTACCCTCATTATATATTATTGTATATGCACTTTGGTCGGTCTGCTACAGTGCTGTTATAGCTAGCAACAGCTGTGTTAGTTCATACCCAAAACCAATTTTGCTCCTTCACCGCCCCTGCTGATTCTACTACTGCAACAGTTAAAATGAAGCCTCTAGAGGGCACTAGCCGCTCCTCCCGGCTCACTGTGCATGTACTACTTCAGTAGTCAAAACAAAATTATCTTTTTAGTTTTTACTCAAGAAAACAAATTTACATATCCAACAAAGTTTAGCCTCTCAATTCCAGGATTTACAGCTTGTGTGTACCATATAAGAACATCAGATCATGCTGATTTTCAGATTTTTATCATGGCCCTTGAGTCATACTAGCAAAAAGACATTATAGATAACATTATTAATGATTTATATCATGCTGCTATAAGCCTTTTATATCTATTTTGTCCTAATTAGAGTATCAACTTTCCAACTCAAGTTCAAAAAATGTCTCTTGATAAACAATATTTAGGTGACACATTCTCTTGGAGTGATCAGCTATCACTACATTGAGATATAATCGAAAATCTGAATTTCGTTTCTAAAATTTGCAATGCCATACCCTAAAATTTAACATATGATGCAAGATTTCTCAAGATTAGGATACACATAATATGTGTTGGTGTGGCTGCTATGCCTGGCTTTCTAGTTGTCCCTAATTTTTGTACTTCCATTACTACAATTTAGCATATGATGCAAGATCTTCTTAAGATTAGGATATACATAATATGTGTTGGTGTGGCTGCTTTTTCCCTAATTTTCAGCAATAATGCTAATGAAAATCATTTAATTTTACTGAATTTAAAACTGCAAGTTCTTTTGTAAGTAACTGAATCATGATATTCACTATTGTTTTTAATACCTGAATGTATTTTCCATTTCAATCAATTTTCTGATAATAAAACTTGGAAGAACGGCAGTTTTTGACCACCCAACAAAAAAAGCCAATCCAGTGACATCTCCATCTTGATCAATAACCAATCCAAATGTGCTAGCCTGCATCAAGCATGTACAAATAATTCAATAGAGTAATAAAGTAAAATGAACATTTAAATACAAGTAATTTAATCAATACCTCAGGAAGCAAACAATTCACATACAAATAATAGTTGCGGTCCAAATAACTTTCATTGTGATACATAACCCTCCCTGACGTGGTTAACAGCGAAGAATCTTCATCTCTTGCTACTATGAATACATTGTCTCCATAGTTTGGACTTGATACGAAAGAAGGGGATAGCACTGGCTTATCAACTGAGATCTCTAAGACAGCAATGCCATAATAAGGATCAAAAAACAAAAGCTCTCCATCCTTAATTGTCTTATTTGGCATACGAACAAGTAGCTGAAAAAAAATTAAATAGACAAATTGTAATAAGTAATAGAGATTAGAGTTAAGACAATATTTCATCAGTAAAGAAAACATAAGTAAAGAAAACATAAACAAGAAAGAAGCCGAAAGTACTCAACCCTGGCTCCAATGACTCAAACGGACTAGTCAACCATCCTAGCTCCATTTTTTTTTCACCCCAGTGCCTTGTCAAAGCCTAAACAAGTATTGGACGTCTGTTGTATTTTCGTGCACTCTTTGGAAAGTTTTACATAATGCTTAAATAATACTCCCTTCCAAATTTTAAATCTTTTTGACTTTGTATCTAGACAATGTATATCTAAGTGAGATAACAAACGATATGTACCTAGACAAGCCACAATGATTTACAATTTGGGATAGGGAAGTAATCTTCTAATTTATTTATTCAGTAAAGCGCATGATAGAAAAGCAGCAGCAAACGAGAACAGTGAAAAGTATCTTAGTTTGACTACTCTAAACTTTGTTGATTTCTTAAGATCCAAACAAGAACTCAGTCAATTTTATTATTTCGATCAATATTGGGGTTCATATCGTTGCTAGCATGTCATAGTTTGCTGGCTGATGTTGTAGTGTACAAAATAAATCTTATTTCGCACCATACAACAGAAAAGCTGTTTTGATTTGAGGGTCATCTCTGTTGGCAGCACAAGAGGGTCAGCACCTTGGCTACTGGCAGGTTGTGATGACTAGCATGTTTGCAGGCCTAAATAGTAAACAAGTAGATGAGCCAAAAGTGCATATCAGTAAGTTTGTGTACCTTGCGATCGAGGCGATCGAACAGTTTCCCATCCAACTTACAGACGATATCAGAAGTGGTCAGTATCCTAGCATGCCCAACAGACTCGGATGGACCAATGACAATTCCAGTAAACGCCCATATTGGCACCCCATCTGAAAACAGGAGCAACTGATGTTAAGAATAGCTATGAGGGAATTATTGTGTTATAATAATTTTATCAACAGCAGCATTTCCAGTAAATTATTATTATTATTATTATTGGTGACTGTTTCCAGTAAACTATGTCAAGATTCAATAAGTTATGGCAGTGACAATCAGTTAGAGGAAATGCCTGTACATTATGTCAAGATTAGCAACTGGAGTACTGATCTAACTGCAAGTTCAGAATAATTTTACCATCTGCAACCCGGGTAGAGGAAATGCTGACAATCGAGCTAGATAGGCTAAAGAGCACCTCCCTTTGTCTCCCGGAGATCACCTCAATGGAAGGTCTCTCGCTCCCCTTTGTCTTTGTCTCCCTCAAGATAGGAGGATTGGAGACAGGATCTAAACAAAGAAGAACCAAAATACAGGAGTTAGAAGAGGGAAAGCTGGGGTGAGAGGGCTTAATTGGAGGAGGGAAAATAACCGTTGGCAGCCCTCTCTTGAGCGAGCCTAGTAGCCCTGTGCCACTCTGCGATGTCTTTCCGGCTTCCACCCTTGGGGAATAGTGGGCATGTAATTGGGAGAGGACGTCTGCTCACGATGGGTGGGGGGGCATCATCTGATGAGATGATCCACTCCTCGTCCTCCGCCTCTTCTGCGTTGCTCGCGCTCGGCAGCTCGGCGGCAGTCACGGGCCGGCCGGTCTCCACTAGTTTCCCTCCCGCCTCCCACGACCATGTTGGCTTGCCCCCTTCGTCGCCGTCTCCACCGCCACAGCCGAAGACGACTCCCCGGCATGTCTGCTCTCCGTTCTCCTCCTCGGCACCGGCGTGTCGCGATCCATCTCAGGCGCGTCGCCTGTGAGAGGGATCTAGGGTTTGGAAGTGGGGTTTGGGAACGAACGAAGTCTGACTGTTTGACCCTTTGATTGAGAGCACCGTCGCCCGCGTCTTGTCACGTGGGCGACGTCGGCAGGGGCAGTCAGGCCGCTCCGTAGCCGTTCGCAGTGCGCTCCCCATCCACCAAATCCAACGACAACAGCTGTGTCAAAAAAAATCTCTCCATGTACTAGGCCTCGGCCCAACAAGAGACGGCCCTTTTTTTGCATGGAAAAATGATTTCGCTAATCATGAAGAGTTTTTTTTTTTTTTTGACATAGAAAAACAATTATTTTTTACGCCGAGGATCCCCTTGGGCCAAGAAGAGCACCCTGGTCAGAAGATTGGAGGGCCACAAGCTGGTGGGTGCCCTCAGACGCCGTAGGAGAGATTAGGGCCTCGGCTGCTTCAAACAACTCGTCCTGGGGAACTTTCTCGAGGGGACCCACGAACGTCTCAATCGTAGGGGGTTCGCCCAGAACCCCCGGATCGATATCCATGGGGCCCGTCACCGGCGCCTCTTCTGCGTGCACCGCCTCCGAGATCAAGCCCTCTGTGGCTACCATGCGCGATGACGAAGAACGAGGGGGAGATGCAGGCTTCTGCTGAGCCCGAACCCCCTCCTCGGGCTGACTCGGCGCCTTTAGTGGCGGCATCTCGGGGACGGCCGAAGTGGGAGTCGGTGTAACACCGGAATCCTTGGCCAATTGGCTGGTCACCACTGGAGGGGTCACAGGAGGAGGCAACGATGTCGCCGAAGATTCAGTGCCAATCGCCGGACGCTCGAGGCGGAGACCAGGGATGCCGGCAGAAGCTTGGGCACTAGATTTAAGTTGTTTTCGGGGGTGAAGGGTGAGCACCTCGGCTCCCCTTTTCCTGACATAAGAAATGAAGATGTCAAGAGGCCACAACCATACTAAAAAGAGAAGTTGACCGAAGCTACCTACGAAGGATGAAAAAGGAGGATCCGACTTACAACGATTTAGGGGTGGCCTTTGGCGTGGCTGCTGCTCGGGATAGCAGGGGCTTAGGAACTGGCGGTGCGCTAGAGCCTGAGCTCCGACTCACCAACATAGGTGGTGGAACCAAAGAACTCGAGGGGGTAACAGGCTCCTTCCCTGTAACATCAGGGTGCTGGCCCGACGGGTCATCCCGGTGGGCGGGCTCGGCGCCACTACGGTGTCCCGAGGGGGGCTCGGAACCCTCGGGATGGGCGCCCCTTCGGGAGTTCCACACCGCCCGCGGCTCTGTACTTCGCGTACTCAATCAATTCATCAAGTTCCTCGGGCCGCGTGGGCGACCCCGTTCCGGCGTCCTGGCGCTGTAAGGCGTCGGCGGTACTCCCGGACGATGGTGCGGAATCAGTAGACGAAGGCTCCGAGGACTCGCCCCGCTTCCGCTGCTCCCGACGGCGGTTGTTGCGTGCACCCTTTTGGCCTTCTTCTCGTCTTCTCGGGCCTTCTTCTGCCGCTCGCGCGCTCGTTCCACGCCCGGTTGGCGTTATACCGATTCCGGTCCCAGTGCAGGGAAACCGAATCCTTATACAAAACTCTCCCCTACGTGGGGCAAAGGAAGATGGAAGGATTAGCAACCAAGCAAAGAAGATGGCAAGTCAAGGCACGACAAAAAACCAACACTTACCAAAGAAATATACCCCGCAGCTGGACGAATCGGGATCTTTGGGATGTTCTCGGGGGTCTTGTCCCCAAGAAACACCCGGACCCGGCGCGTCAGGGCCTCGCCAGAGAGATCTCCAAGAGCCGTCCGAGTACCCTGAAGATCCGCCTCGTCTGTCATCTCCTAGAGGCGGAGAGGCCGGGCTGCCAAGGGAAACACCCGACGGCGAGAAAAAGCGGCCACGACCGCCAACGTGTCGACGCCTCGCTCCCGGAGCATGAGGATGGCAGCCTGGAGGTCGTCCAGGTGATGCTGCTCAGGCTGCGGGGGACCATGGAACCACTTGTCAGGACGTACCTTTATCATGCTCCCGGTATAGGCAGGGAGTTCGTCTCCGTCGTTCCGGAGATAGAACCATTCCTCCTGCCACCCTTTGTTTGAACTGGCGAGCCTGGAGACGATGTACTCATCCGCATGGCTCTTCCGCTTCTCGTGGGTGCGTAGGGATGAAAACGGATCAGATCGGAGCGGATAATAGCTCTCCCATATCCTAATCCTCTTTTTTGTAAACGGATTCGAGCGGATTGGATTGGATATTTATGCATTCGGATTTTTAGAATCGGAAATGGGATTTTTTTAGAATGTCGGAAATGATAATATATGCTCACGGGTTTTTCGGACCGGTGTTGGAAGCGTGAGTACACCGTGTAAGCGTAGACTTTGGCCACCAGTCGGATAATATATGCTCACATGCAAATTTTTTATAATAAAAACAATTTTCTCCATTGTGGAGTTGCACGTTGCCTAATGCCTACCATCTAAATTAGATAAATAAGCAATGAGTACTACCGCAAAAAATATTACGACATATAGCAAGTTAAACTTTTATTCACGAGTAAACATATATGGGATCTCCTAGCGTGGTCTAATAGAATTGCCTGGCCACAAGTTATAGTTTAGAAGAAACATCATTATGTTAGTAATTATTCACATTCACATTTTATGTTTGTGAGATATAAAACCTATTTTATTTTTTAATTATAAAACCATCTGAACCATATTAATCAATTTAATTTAAGGATTAGGACTATGTAAATTAGGCAAATAAATCAAATAGGAAATAGGAGAATAAGACACATTGAAATCCAACTGACTAAATAGGAAAACAGGAAAATGGCACCCATCTGCCATCTCCATTGATCATTTTGAAAAAATAATGATCTTTTTGTTTCTTCAGGAATGGAGATAATTAAAAATAATAAACTACAGAACTTGTAAGAATCTCAAGAATGGTGGATCTTTTTGTTTTGCCTATGTGTAATGCCTACCATCTAAATTAGGATAAATAAGCAATCAATGGAATACCATTCTATATATAGATAATTAAAAAAAAATATTATGACATATAGCAAGTTAAACTTTTATTCACAAAAGAGAGTAAACATATATGGGATCTCAATGCTAGCATGGTGGTCTAATAGATATAAAAAGGTGTTTTGAACTAGACAAGTTATAGTTTAGAAGAAACATCATTATGTTAGTAATTATTCACATTCACATTTTATGTATAAATCATTGAGATATAAAACCTATTTTATTTTTAATTATAAAACCATCTGAACCATATTAATCAATTTAATTTAATATATTATTACATAATTTATTATAAGCATGTTAAACTCTATCGCTATAAATCATTAAGAGTAGCGGATGATTTTTACTAGGCGCATAAGACAATGGTTATATTTAGAATAACCACCACGGGGCTAGAGTGTAGAGAGCTGCACATGACTATGCTGTAGGCTAAGTCCACAAACCATGGACTGGTTGTGCAGTGTTCCTGTGATCCATCATGAACCATGTCCACCACGGTGTGTAAGGTATGGTGTATTCTCATTGTATTTGTCGAATTATTTTTGTATAGGAAAACGACCATAAATCCAACGTGACAACATGCTGACGTTCATCAAGCTAGCTTTACCGTGATCAGGCTAACAAGATCAAACAAGCACACGGCGAGGCTGCTTGCTCCGTTGCTCGCCGGCGTTGCGTGTTCGTGTGCGTGCGTGCGTGCCGTGGGGCAGTGCAGGTGCTTGCGCAGCAAACTACAGGTGCCGGCGGAGGCGCAGCTGTGTTGCGCGTCAAGCCACAGAGAGGGCACGCGCAAGACGCATAAGCCTTGGTGGATGCGATGCGCGGTTCGGCAGCGGCGGTGAAGGTCCGGGTCGGTTGTTGGTGCGCGGCGGCGCTGCGGCTGCGTCGAACCAGGGCAAAGATACCTATTTTCTGCCGTCTATCATCGTGACTAGATGAGTGGCTTCATGGCGGAACTCTACGGTGCACCCTCGACCAGCGGGGTGGCCAGGTGTGGACAGAACGGCCGCGCCATGGCCGTGCTCTGGCCATGGCAGCGCGACTGCCGCACGGTGTGTCGTGCGCGCTTCCGCGACGCTAAGGCTCGGTCAAGGCAGTACGGGGGCAATCCTAGGTGTGTAGGTTTGAGTTACTTGCCTAGGAAGTATCAAAGGTTTGCCATGGTGCCCCAAGGTGCGGGAACGCGGCGACGACACAGTCATGGTGTGACTACGATGACGGGCATAGATGTTTGGCATGGAGCTCACCGTGGGTGTCGAACCTTGGGAGGTCTATCGGTGTAGCGGACGAGCAGCGGTGTAGTCGTGGTCGTCCGGCGTTCGTCCTCCGCTCCACGGCGTCAGCGGCTCCGGCGGCGGCGCTACTGGTGGAGTGGTTCAGAGTGGTCTTTGGATGGGCAGGGAGTCTGGAGGACCGATGTAGGCAGGGAATGAGCGGGGAGATCGGGTCCAGTCGGACACCTAAGTGTTTAAACATGTGTTGCCAACATGTTTACACCGTAAAGGGGGCCCTCTAGGGTGTTAGGATCTAATCCAAAGGTCGATAATACCATATTCATAAAATTAATATATTATCATTTGAATTTTAATTTTGAGTTTTAGAATTAAAACCTGAGCTCATTTTACATCACATAATTTATTTCTTTATATTAGTTTTATAGCGAAGAATAATCGACTCGATACTATTTAGAAATAAAATCATTTATCACTCAATAAAATAAATGCAAAGGCATGAATGCAACAAAAATGTTTCTAGCCTTAGATAAATTTTATCTTAAATGAAAAAAATAGTTTTCCCTATATTTTATGAGCACAAAATACATAATTAAAGCATTTTAACTCTATTTTTAAAAATGCAAAAATTCCGGGTGTTACATGCAACCTCCAACGCCAAAAAATAAAGAAGCAGGGGAGGAGTCAAAGAAGGGGGCTGGTGGAAGATTGAGGAAAAATAGGATAAAACCAGCAAGAGAAGGGGGCAAGGCTACAAGGCAAGTTAGGTGTCCTAACTGTAAGAGCATGCGCAATGTTTATGCCCCCCATCAGTAGTAAGATGGGCCCATGGAGCAGGTGGTAGTAGGAGCATGTAGCAGTCCACAATGTTTAAACCCCAAATCGGTAGTAGCCAGCATGTGGTTAGATTTTTTTATTCCACAGCAGAGAGAGCGCAAAGAGAAACGCGTACCATGCACATGTGAGCAGAGAGAGAAACAAATTTTTTATTCCTTCCTACCGGGTAGCAACGCTAATACCAGGAGCAACTACTCCCTACTTTCACTGCCATCCCCACAATGTATAATACCGGTTGCAACTTCTTACTCCCCCCTTGCTCCCCCCTTACTCCCACCCATTGCGGATGCCCTAAAGAGTATGGTCACGGGGGCTAATAGCTGGAGGTGCTCCCTCACTGGGACAAAGAAAAGGTGCTTCTTGACTTATTCGATTTCATTGCATGCCTTCATCCATTCCACACTAACTCCTTTTACACACTTTTTGTAGGAAAAATACTAGGAAGAAGGTACCAAAGGTTGGGAGGAAGAAGGTCAAGAAAGGTGATGGTGCTGATGAAGCACCAACTCCAAGCTCACGAGGAGCACCGGCAAAGGAAGCAACAGCAAAAGCTAGGAGGGAAGCTGAAGAATTAGAGCTCAAGGCAAGAAACAACAAGGGAACTAGCACAAGTAGCAGCAAGGGAAGAAATGGAAGCCATTAGAAATGAGTTTGCACTTGTGCCTCACACTACAACAGCAAGGCAAGAAGTTGATGAAGTGATGGCTCGCAAGTTGTCCTAGAAACACCAACTAGAAGGTATTGACATCCAATCCGAACAAAGTGCACAACTTGTTTAATTGAACATCTACTAAATTTGTTTAACCATAATAGGGCACTATTCCAAGAAAATGAACTCCAAATTGAACAAGTGAAGAAAATCACACCAAAAAGGAAACTGCTAGCATCTAAAGTGAAGAAATCTCCAAGCAAAGAAGCAAGGAAGAAAGGGCAAGTGAAGAAACTAGTCTGCTTGTGCTGTTGTGTAATTGGGCAAAACCTTATCTTTTGTGCGCTGAGATGTGACTTTTTTGTGTTGTGCAATTGGCCCATGAACTTATCTTTTGAATGGCATGTAATATATGTTATGTTAGTTTGTATGTAGGGCAAAAAAAACATTAATTATTTTACCCCTTTTATGACTTATGTAATGGCAAACAATTAGCCCCTATTTTCATGTTAACATCAATGTGAGATGCCTATTTATTTGGAATGTCCCAATTATTTATTTTCATGTGAACATCAATGCCAACATGGACCGGGCTGCTATGGATTTGTGTGTCCTTTTTTAAAAAAATGAGATGCCTATTTATTTGGAATGTACCAATTTTTTCTTGTGCGTTGCAATCTCATCAGTCTGTGTGCGTACAACTTCATTGAAAGAAAAGAGCAGGGGTACCTGACATGTCATGTTTGCCCATCTCTTGCACTTGGATATTTTTTTAGAGGCATTTCTTTTAGGAAAAAAAAAGTTCAAAATAATTCCCTCTAACCTTGGCCTACGCCTATTTTAACCCCCTACATTAACATTTTGTTTGATTTACTCACTCCAACTGAGCTATTTCAGTTGGTCCATTTTACCCCTTAACAAGATTTTCTTTTTGTTCTTCCATGTATCAGTTGAGTTTTAGTTTCAAGTTTTATGAGGTGACAGTTGACATCATAATTTATGTTAAAAAATACTAATAAAGGCGAAAAAACTGGAAATATATCTAATTTTATTAGGAATGGCGATGTGATTGTTTGAATTAACGGAATGTGTTTTGAGAAAATACTAAAGGTGAAAAACTGGAAATATATCTAATTATATTACATATCCTTGAAAATATATATGTTTGTATTAATTTTTATCAATATTTGTTTCCAGTTGGAGGAGTATTTTCTTTCTCTTGGTTGGAAGTCGTTTATATAGAGGCAACACTTAACAAGAGGTGCCGGGTTAAACGGGCGGCGAGGCGGTTATACTAACTAAATCACAATTGTGCTACTGAGCAATCTAGGAGCTCCTACTGAATTGTGGCAAGTAACGGAGCAAGGCGGCGTACTTGGAGATGTCGTCGTATGCCCTGAGGTTACGCTCCTTTCCAAACTTTCCAGGTGACAAGCAGCACAAGCGAGTCGAACCCTTTTCGAAAAGGATCTGGTACAATGGAGCCACTACTCGGCGAGCGATGAGGTAGATGTCGGGCACAGTTGTAACAATATTGTATACGTTTTTTTTTTTTTTTTTTTCTTTGAGAAGGAATATATTGTGTACGTAGTATATAGATATGACAAAACAGGATTTAAATTCTGTTCTGTCGGGCCAAACTTTTGTGGTGGCCCCTGGGGCTTAAATGGGCCTATTTGACGCGGTTGTCCTGCACCTTCCTTATTGGCACAAGACCAAAATCATCCTCAATCTACTGCATGACCAGTAATGTCAAGGTCCCCTAATCCAGTTCACCTGTATACTACGTATAGTGTACTCTGCTGTGCTGTTGTCGATCGATTTCCTATTCATTTCGCTGCTGGGCGATCTGGTTCAAATAAACATCCGTTAGACTAGTCTTCTCTATTCTCTTAATTCCCTGTAGTGAAACCAGCCCAACCGCTCGTATGATTGCTGCTACCTAGCAACGGCAGCTTCCGTGCCATACGGGCCACACTCACATGCACGCCGCTCTTGGACACGAGACGACGTTATTCTACTCCTACTCCAAATATGACATGTGAGGACGGCGACCGGACGGCATGGACGAGACGAGGACGACGACACGACATCTCAGCCTCGCCGCTGCAGCTAGCGACGCCGCATGTGCGGTGCCTGCTGCCTCCACTTGCGTTCCATTCCATGACGCATGGTGGATAGCTTCTTCATCCGCCGATGCCGCGGGCGATGTTCTGTCGCGTGTGGGCGCGTCTCGAGATACCCGGGGGTTGGTCTGAATAATTCTGATGAGATTGCACAGTGAACGCCAGGCCGGCAGCTACTGCTGCCAACGGATTCCATTCCATTCCCTTCAGAACTGAACAGTAGAGACGCCCATGCAGTGGTCCATTCCCTTCAGAACTGAACAGGGGAGATTGTAGCTGTAGATTTTTGTACGTACCAGGAACGATATGTTAATTTCTAACCTGTAGGAGCAGCTTCTTCTGTGTGGGCCGGCCACCGGCACCGGGGGTAGTTAATCTGTACTGAAGGGATTGTTCGTTGTCAAAGAAATTAGGTGGTACAGATGGGAAGCACTGAAAGATGGTGCTCTTTTAGCTAACCCAGAAAACACACACACACGGGAATGTCATCTAGACGTAGCATTAGGTGAACTCTCCTTGTCCCCGTGCTAGAGCGCAGTCCCAAAAATAAATATAGAGCCAAAAGCTGGGATTAGAGCCACTCAGCTAACCCCGATCGCTGTCGGTTTTCCCCTCTCTTGAAGGTTTCGAGCTGCTAATGCGGTGCCCTGTCCTTGTTTTGTTCGCCTTCCTCTCTCTCGAGTCCATGACTCCCCTGACATATGATGGGGCAAGAAAGATCGGCGTTGGTTGAGGTAGATTTGCATGGGCGCGGTTGTCCCGTTCATCTGCATGCATCACCTTGATGAAACCTAAATATAAATATAAATATCCCTTTGTTTGTTTCCAGTGCCGTATGATCTCACTCAAGTATGTACTGGCTGGTTTATTGCCATGGCTTTTATGATATTTATACATGCTCTGTTTGTAATGCAGGAAATGTTTAAAAATTTCTGCTCTTTTCTGTGAATCATGTCCAAATTATGTATGATCCTTCTGAAATTCTTCTGTTTCAAATAGACCCTAAGCAGGTAGTGCTGACTTGAACATCGAAAGAAATATTGTCTGAAAAATTCAGAGAATATGGCCGGCGTATTACTACATGTCTTTAGTAAACTGCAGGTGTTTGAGATATATGATTCTCTGTTAACCTCTACAGAGAACCCCACATTCGTTTTCCCCTTCTCTCAGCTAGCAGATACAACATCCCACCTAAAGTTGTTCTACTAGTTGGTTTTGCTGCCAAACACGCTATTCTGATCTGAAGTTGAAGTCCTAACTCTACCGATTTTCTGATTTGAAAGTGAAGTTCTTCCTCCACTTACTATATAAGTCCTTAATTTCTGTTAGCATTTCATTTCACTACAGGAAACACTAGGTTCTAGTTCTAAATCAGTTTCCTTTTTCTTTGTAAAATCTGTTAAAACTTGTGGCATAATACCATGATATAACAAGTTGGCATGCATGCTTCCCCAACTGCAGGAAAGGCTTGGTAGGTAAGGTATCCCCCAGCATGCCTGTCTAGCAAATGACAAGGCATCAGCCCACATCTATCAATGCAGCTGCCTACGCATAGGATAACGCAGCTACCCCATCATTGCCAACAAGGATCCAGGTTAGTGCGTGGTACTACGTACCGGTACAGGTCGACAGATTAGGACGGTGATTAGCTCCCCATAACGAATCAGAAAACCTTCCGTGCATGGGGCATCGTTGATTACAGTCGTAATCGCAATTATTTCGGTATGTAAATGCAGTGTCTGTTCATGTCAATTCAGTCTTCCTTCGGGGCTGGACTTTTTCATCACACCTCCTGAAGTTTCTTTAGCAAGATGATGAAGTAGGCAATGTCTGTGTGACATCTCTCCACTCGTTAAACGTAAGTGCACCTCAAGAGAAGAAATCTATTGGTGCTGTTTAAATGCATCTATACTATTCAAGTGAAGAAATCTAAAAGGTTAATCAGAAGAACTATAGGTGGTTTATTCGAGCCTTTACTGTTTAAATGCACCTAGTCCTTTGGATCTTCAGGCACAATCAATTCATTCTCCAACAACTGTTTTGTTTTGAAAAGCGACGAAAGAGTTGAGAGTGGCTGCTGTGCTGTGCTATGCCAATAATTCTGAGCATAAGAAATATCCATAATAGGTGGACCTAAGAACAAGAAGCAACCCACTAGATCTCATTCTCGGATGCCAGTTCCCAGTCCCCTCTGTCTGATGGGCTGTGGGCACTCTCAGGCCAGACCTGCTCTGCTCTTTTTTCCTCCACAAGCAACATGGAGTAGCCTGTCACTGCCTCCCAACTCTCTGACAGTGACATCTCGTTTGGGCACTAGTTAATTAACCACACCACACTTAGGCTAAGATAATCAGAGGATCCCAACAAACTCTAACCTAATGCTCTCCCATCCGAAGTGATCCGAGAGCTTAGCTGGTGCACAGGTGCAGGACACGCTGTCTCTGTGATCCCCCAATCACTGTTGTCGTCTGCTCTCCTTTTTTTGGGTGGTGCTGGTGGTGGGAGATTACTGACTGTTATGTGCTTCTGAAACAAGCAACCGATTGCAGTGAGTGAGCAAAGAAAAAGATACTACTACTACGAGGGAAGAAAGAAAGGTGTGGTGTGGTGTGCCCGTTTTCAGGTCATGACTTTTGTTATCCACTGAAGATATGCTTGGTGCGCGCTTTCCTTTGCTTTTCTTGTGCTAAAGAAGTGTTAAACAATCCCACAGAATCGTAACCATTTATTTTATCTGGTGATTTCCTGCATTAGCTGACCTAAACCATGCCTTCAGAACCTAAACCAACTGAAACAACCTGACAAGAGTTTTGAGCAAGTATTTACTGTCTCTGCCCCGGCATTGGTGCCTGTTGCTGGTCAGAAAATATCCATTTCTGAGCAGCGCTAATGCCAGGGTAGTTCATGTCTGCTGGAGGTCAGGAAACTGAAAAGTATCATTACTCGTACTAGTAGAATGGTCAAATTGAGAAGATGTTGACCATCCAGTATCAGGCACCATTAGTGAGCGATTAAGGAGCGAAATAATCATGGCTCCTTTTGGCGTCTGCAGCCTTGAGTGCAGGGCTCACTATCCTGCTGCTCTGGTCATTCTTTTCCTCCACCCTCCAGGCCTCCTTTAGGCCGAGCATCATTGCTGCACCGCCGACCGCCGAGAAAGCAGCTTCGTGCTCGGACGCATGCTCTCTGCGATTCCAAGCATCATTCGCATAGGAATACTATTAGTATTTCATACTACGCCTGGTTTACTGCCAGGACCAGATGCTTTGACGACCGCTGTTAGCGAGGAGATTAGGAGGACACTCGTAATAATAATAAACTCTTGTTCCAGGAGCACGATGCTTAGTTTATTACCTACCGTGGTAATCAGAGCTCTGAGAGGAGAGAGTGAGAGGCCGGCTGCCGGCAGTGCAGTGAAACTGTGCAAGTACAACAACGGGCGTGGAGAGGATAATGTTTACGGCTTCCAGGGTTGAGGCCTTGGGGTACCACTGCACGTGGCGGCAACGTGCATCGACGGGGCGAGCAGGTGGTGTGTGGTGGTGGCCGCCGGCCGGCGACGTCTCCATGTGCGAAAGGCTGGCACGTGCCTGCCCTGGTGGTGGTGCGGGCCCACTCGCAGCGCGGACAGCAGCAACTCTTGCCCACGTGGCCCACCTCATCTTACACGTACTACAAACTACTATCCTATACCACTCCATAGTGATGTGGTGTATCTCCTTTCCCTCTACCGAACGTATTCACCGGAAAATGATAAAATTTCAGTTTTGCTATACGTGTAAATTAATTCACCGTGAAGTTCACACGAAAACTGAAGGTCGAAGCTACCTTGAGTGAAGTGAAGCAGGAGAGCGGCAGAGAGGAACAGGCTCGATAAAAAAGACACACATAGGAGCTGCCTGCGTGGCTCTGACGAAAGCTTTATCGCGACGAGCCCGCGATCCAACTACCACCCGGAAGAAAAGGGGCACAGACCGTGGCAGCGTTCAGCGACTGCCGCGCGTGCTCCGCCGCATCGCCCCTCCCTCGCTCTCGCAACGGCACCGCGGCAGGCAGGCAAGCAGCTCGGGGCCGGCCAGCAACGGCAACGTTGGTGCGGGTGCGGGCGCGCGCCGAGGGCGGCGCCACGCACGGTTTCTCGCTTTTTCGGGCGTTTTCCCCGGTCGGGATCGGCGGCAGCCGGCAGGTCACGTGAACTCGCCCACCAGCCGCAGGGGGGGCGGGGCGGGGCGAGACGGGACCGACCACCCCACCACGCACCCCGCCGGCCGCCATGCGATGCGCATGCGCTCCGCGGGTGCACCAGCACCACCCCGGCACCCCGGGCGGTCGGGGCGGGCGGGCGGCGTCTCGTCCGGTCCCGAGGCCCGCGGCCCGCAGCCCCAAGCCCCGGCAACGCTTTCTCGTGCTCGGCCCCGATACATCCTGCCGGTAGCATGCGTTTTGCTCGTGACAAAGCACAGGAACCATTGAAGCAGCGGTGCGTGCGTGACGACGGAGCATGGACTTTGAAAGCCAGCAAACAGTGTGCGGTGCGTCGTCACCTACGGCAAGTACACATGCTGCACGTCGCTATGCTACGCTAGTCGCTAAGTGATAGGGCGTGGTGTTAATGCTTGGTGCCATTCGCATCTTAAAGACGATCTACCCTACCGTAAGCCGTAACCTTCAAATCACAACAAAGCACACAGACCAAATTCGCAGCGGCAGGACGCTACAGTGCCGTGAACATGAACACACACCCAGAGGCTTCGTTGTCACACACACACTGTAGTCATCTCGAGGGCTGTCTAATCCGTTTGGATAAGGACACTGGACGCTTTCTACTACAATTTGGGCCAAAATTGCGGAATTACATCAGAAATAACCGAAAAAGGGCCGTCAGAAGACATTTCGCTTTTGGTTGGTAAATATTATCCTACCAGGGTACCTTGAAAAGAATCTCTTGCAATGATATATCTAAACCGTATAATTAGTTTATTTTTTACCTACATTTCATTTTTAATAAATACGTTTTAGCTCAATTTATTGTTTCGATGTGATGAGATGTGATGGGAGTCCAAAAAAAATTTGGCGTGAGAATCTTTGGTCTCTAAACACAGCTTACGTGTCGTTGTTTTCTGCGGGTTTTTCGGAATGGCCGTTTCGCTTCAACACTTGTTGGTTAATGGAAATTTGTCTCGGTACCATAATGTGTCTCTGGCATAATTAATCAAGGAAACATATCTTTACATACCTTTTTAATTATAAGTTTTAGCCCAATTTTTTGTTTATATGTAAAGTTGGCTCCAAAATGGATTTGACGTGGAATGTAGTATACTTTACTTGTATATAAACATTTTAAACTAAATACTTACTACTAATAAACTGCTAGGTTAGTTTAATTTAAGGAAACTGAAGATGTATTAAATAAATCACAGGAAAAATTTTATAAGAAAAAGGAAAGCACATTGATTTTTTTCCCCCCTAGTGTAGTCTAGTCTAGATAAAGAAACGCACAGAGGGGAAGGAGCAACGGAGGGGCCCGACCGAGAGGAGCGAGGAGGCCTCCATCTCCATCCAAAAATATAAAAACGCCGTGCAGAGCTGCACAGGCACCAGCCGCAACCCGCAAGCGAACAAGCCAAGGCGCCCAAGGAGCAGAGAGGCAGGCAGAGCCGCCATCCACTGCCGTCCTGTTCCGCCCCAGACTCCAGAAACGCACGCGCGCGCGGCGCCCTGCGGAGCAGAGCACTTGACTGACTGACTGCCGGTCGCGAGCGATCCTCCGGCTCCATGGCGCGGTCCAAGAACGGCTGCCTCAAGATCCTCGTCTGCGCCGGCTCCGGATCCGATCCCGCCGCCGGCTCCGACGCCGACGCCGACGACCACCCCGACGAGGTCAGTGTTGCTGCGTGCTCGCCCGCCCGCGGAATGCGGCGTCTCTTCCTCTCTTTCTTTCGAGCGCGGCGCCGAAAGTTGTTTCCTTTTTTTCGGTCGAGCTGCCGTGCTTGTTTCGTTAGATCTCTGCCGAATGCGTGGGGTTTAGGGGCAGGGTGTGTGTGATCCTTGTTAGATCTGGGTTTAATTCGAAGCGGGGAGCTGGAATCAAGTTGCGAATTTGAGAGATTCTCTCACTGGTTCAGCTCGCTCACTTTGTCGGCTTTGAATTTTTTAGTTTCGGATTTGTTCGCGATGTTGACAGGTGGATAATTGTTCATCATTTCGTGAACATGATGTTGCCTGGCTGCATGGACATGGCTCTTCACCAGAAAATTCCGTTCTTTCGGGATGAAACTAAAGAACAAAAAAAAAAGAGAGACTTTCTTTTATTATTTTGCTGCATGTCCATAGCTGCAGTCAGTACCATATATTGTAGTATGGGTTAGGGTGCTGTTTTGTGTCGTCTTGATCCCATGCAGCACAGCAAGGAGGGATCTGATGCTTCTTTCTTTGTATGCTCCATGTAGTGCTCTCACTGCTATGCAATTGCTTTCACTGTGTCAACCTCGGCCTGTTGCGTCTGTCTTTCTCCTCTTTGGGCTCGGTTGTTTCCAGCCTTGTCCCTTCCTGATTTGACAATTTTGTTTTAAATGATGAGCTACTGGTGACTATATCCGCTTCTAAGGCTAGAAGATAGGGAGGTGTCACCTGACTCTGGAGCAAATATTCTTGCACAGATAACAAAAATACTGAGTAAAGTTACCATTTTGGGTTGGTGGATTCTTTTATGCACAACATGAAAATTACCATGTGGTAGAACAGGTTATTGATTTTTGACAGGTCAGCTTTCATAGCTGTACCTCTTGAATTAGGGGACCTTAGCTCATTTGAATTGACAAAAGTACGCAAAGTTTATTACACTCTAATGGAACATCAGTGTTAATAATAAATCAGAGATATTTTTCTTGCGATTCATAGTCTTCCCTGACTATGAGTACATGCGAACTTTTAAGTGGTGCACTTTGTCACTAAGTATTGCCTAAAGTAGTTCAGTGTAGTTTCCTCATCACAATGTAATGCACTATTTTCTATGAAATGGATTAGTGTATAGACCTCCACTACCTAAATTTGGATATGAAATGGATTAGTGCATACACCTCACAATGTAGTTTCCTCACAAAGTATTGCCTAAATAGTAACACCTTCCACTTTTGCAATCAGCTACCAAGTTTTCTTTTTTGTATGTGTGGAAAGTAAAAGAAGTTCTTTCAATTTCTGTTCCTCGTATCAATCTCTAAACTTCACGCTGATGTGCATGTTCACTCTTTTCAGAACAAGGCCTTATCAGATAAAAGCAGATGGAGCTTTCGTAGGAGGTCCACAAGGCATCGAGTTTTGAAGAACTCTGATATCTCAGAACCTGAAACTCTTAGTTCCAGCAAAGCTAAGGCTGACATTACCCCAAGCAACAATGTTTATACTTCAACATATTCTTATGCGTCGGAGAAGCCTCTGCAACAAGACAAGCCAGATGAGAAGATTCTGCATCAAGAGAAGCCAGAGGAGAAGCCTCTGCATCAAGAGAATTCTGATGAAAAGCTGCTGGAGAAGCCAATTGAAAAGCCTATTGACAAACTTATGGAAGAACCAGCTGACCAGATAATTGAAAAATCCATTGAACTACCTACTCAAAAGATAACTGAATCACCAACTGATGAGCCAGCGAAAAAAAATAAATGACGCACCAACTGAAGAACCAGCTGAAAAAATAACAGAGACAGCATCTGAAAATGCAGCTGAAGGGACAGTAGAAAATGCAACAGAAGAGACACCGGAAAGGGCAGTTCAGGAACTAAGTGAAGAGCAAGATGAAACTATTTCTGTCTCATCAACTGGGCCGAAGCAGGGGAGAACACCTTACTTGTTGAAGGAAGCAGTGCAGACCCTGAGGAAGATCATTTGGAGTCTGCAGCTAGTAATCTTCAGCCTGGCAGTGGCACTTGCATTGTAAGTTGCAATTATTGCTCTTTTAGCATTATGCTTAGCTGTTCCTCATCCAATGTTATTAATATTAATTATTTATATATTATTATCGACATAAAAAAAATAAGACCTTGTCCTTTTGCATGACTACAGGCAAGGGAAGAGCTACTGAATGAGAAGGATCTGGTGAAACTTCAAGCTGTCATACGTGGACATCTAGTTAGAAAGCAGGCTTCAGAATCTTTACAATGCTTGCTTGCGATTATTAAAATTCAAGGGTTAATCAGGGCTCATCAAGCACAACATTCACCAGGAAAGATTCAGGTAAATGATGACTTTCTGTTTACCGCATTATCATTTCTTTCTTTTTCATCTGCTACATTGGAATTGGACTATGAGTGTATTATGTGACCAGTGTTAGTGAACAAAATGACATTTGATCTGGCCCAACCATATCATGTGCCATTTACTGATACTAATTATATCTTTGTGATGAGATTGTTTTGCCAAGTCAGCTGAGTTGGGCTTAGCAACATTAGTAAGGTCTAAGATGTTTATGTGCAGTTTTTCCTAGTTTTAGCTAGCATCCTGGAAGCTGTTAATCTATTGCAAGTCTTCAGAGTTTTTGTTTCCATTCAACGCTACATCCTTTTGGCTATTGTGAAATTCAATCTCATTTCATAAGTGATTATCTTCTGCCTGAAACATGTAGGGACATGGTTTGTGTTAGAGTGTTGACTGTAGCCCTCCCAAAACATTCTTGAGAGCTGCAACCAATTTCTGCTCCTTAGCTCTGTGAATTCACATGTTGTTTTCCCCATGCAGGAGACTATTGTTCATTCTTCAGGTGAGAAATTGCTTTGCAATGGATTTGCGCTCAAGGTAAGACATCAGAATCCACATTCTGAACGTCTAAAATGTCCATTTTTCTTTCTGTACTTTCGATTTCCTCATATTCACATTGCACATCTTCTGTCAGCTCATTGACAACAAGTCGACGTCAAAATCCTTTCGCATAAAATGTGATCCTTCAGAATCTGATGTTACATGGGAATGGATGGAGAGGTGGACGGCTTTAATTCCACCAATCACTGTGGAGCACCTGCCAGAGTATGAAGAAAATAGTGAGTTGATGGGTGAAGCTGTGACAGAACAAGTGACTGAACATTCTCAGTGTGATGAAGACATTGTTCAGTTGGACTCAGACCTATCTTTCCCTAAGTTGGTGGCTGATGATGTGAAAGAAACAGTAGAGACATCTGATTCTGGCGCCTTGGAGGCTCCTGCAAGTGTCCCAGATGAAAGCCCTAAGTTGGAAATGGAACATGATCCTGAATCAGAGTTCATCGAAACTAATAATGTAGATGCTGAGCAAGTAACTGACCAAAAGGCTGAAAATGATGTGGATGAGCCTTTCATGTCCTTGAATCAACAATGTGCCCAAGCTGATGCATCAACGGATCCCTGTCCACTTCCTGGAAAACTTGAATCATCCAATGAGGACAGTGGTGATGCATACAATTCTGAGCAGACACTAGAGATGGAAGGTAAAAGGTTTGTGGCAAGAAAGTCATGCAATCCAGCATTTGCTGCTGCACAATTGAAGTTTGAAGAGCTGAGTACAAATTCGACAGTCAGCAGGTCCAGCAGCTCATCGCATCTGGATGGGGCGAGCAAGTCAAGGGTGCACACTCCTAGTTCACAAGAAGATTACTCGTCAAAGCAAGATGTCACAGGCATGCAAGAAAGCTCAGTTGGTCATGATACTAAAATGGTAGTTGCTGCATCAGAATGTGGGACTGAAATATCAATTTCATCTACACTGGACTCACCAGATAGATCAGAAGGTGATGGTGGGGAGATCGTGATGGAGATTGGAGCTCTGGAGAATAGAAACTATATCACTGACAAAGCTGATAAAGACTCCAATATTGTCCATTCTGAGGTAAAAACTGCTCCTGAAGTAGAAGCCCAGCCACAGAAGGAAGTAGAACAGAATGGCCATGTTCCTGCCCTTGAAATAGAAGCCCAGCCACAAAAGGAGCTTGTTCAGGAATCACATGTTGAGCCAGAAATGTCAGCAGAGTTGCATGAACGATTGGAAAAATCTGTCGCATCTTATGCCACACCTGAAGGAACTCCAATGAGCCGAGTGACCATTCCGAATCTCATGGAACACCATCAAGTGAGGTCTCTGTCAATACCAAAAGAGCAGGAGCAAAAAGCCCAAGTCCAGTGCAAGCAAGAGGTCGCTGGCTAGTCCAGGCAGTGAGTCGGTTGGACGGAGCAGCACCGACAACTTCTCAAAGGAATCAAGGCATGGCAAGAGAGAAAGCTCAAGCAAGGCTGCTAAATCCGACCACATCGATCAAGAACCTCGTATGAGCAACAGCAACAGCAACCCGTTGCCAAGCTACATGCAGTTTACACAATCTGCAAGAGCTAAG
Organism: Hyparrhenia diplandra; assembly: GCA_015847255.1. NCBI lineage: Eukaryota > Viridiplantae > Streptophyta > Magnoliopsida > Poales > Poaceae > Hyparrhenia > Hyparrhenia diplandra. Next base: position 450,153 of record JADLZK010011798.1, read on the forward strand.
GCGTCTTCGTCCCCAAAGATGAGCCCAGATGTGCAGGACAGCAACCCAAGGAAAAGGCATTCATTGCCCATGACCAACGGCAAGCACGACTCGTCACCTCGCATGCAACGATCATCATCACAGGCTCAGCAAAACGTGAAAAGCAATGGCCCTGCAGCCCCTGCTCCTCACAACGCATCTGGTAAGTGCGTTATCTCTTATACTCACGATGTTATTATCATGCATTATCCAGTTGCGTTTCAAAGTTCGTTTTGTCGAGGCATTTCATAATTACCTCGTGGTTACTCTCTGAGTTCTCCTAACGGACCTTCTGGCACGCAGACAAGAGGTGGCATATCTGATGAGTAGGCCGAGCACAGCACCATGTTCGCGTGGGGTGCCATCGATTATCTAGATGGATTTCGCGTGATGACTCTTGCCTTCTCCGCACACTCCATCTAATTCGTCAATTTTTATATTTACTTTGATTCGTCGTTGGAATACTGAGAAAAAGGGCAGCAGCTGCCGCTTGCTTTATATGTGTACATTTGCTGGTTCTTATTGGTTGTGTGACTGATAGTGGTTTCCGTGTGTAATATAATATGCCCCTTGACTTGTAATGCGACAGTGGCATCAAGAGTGTGTGGATTGGTCTGCTGTACTTATTTGGCGATATTGAAGTTTCTGTTGGTGTGGATACAGCTCTCATTCCATTTGTTTCTTTATCTGCAGCCCACGAATCAACTGTTTTCTGTTAGGATCGCATTGTTTGCCTCATCGCACGTGATGTGAGTTAGGGTGTTTGCTGCTTCCAAAATTGTTCAAAAAAGTGTTGTCAAATCCGCTCTCAAGTGTAAAGAAATTTTGTTAGTACAAATGATCAACTGTCGATTACATGCATCTAGCTTCTAAAGTTGTCGCAGATGTTAAACTGGTGGTACATGCATCTTGGTGTATGTATTCGTGATGCATCTCTAAAACTAAAAGGGATGTTAACCTAGGTACTGAAATTATGGTCGGCCAAAGTAGCTTCGGATCAATGAGAACGTAATTTGGACCCAGAAAAACAAACATTAAAAAAAATCCTGAAATTATGGCCGTCTAAAGAGGTAGCTTCAGATCAATGAGAAAACAGAATTTTAACAAATAAAAAAAAGGTGCGGGACGCGCATGTTGCGCGCCAGCCGAAGCATGTTTGAATTGTGGTTCATATCATGATTGAATTGTAATTGCTCGCCGCGCCTGCCGCACGGTGATCGATCCACAAGGTGATTGGATTATCAGCCGGTCTTCTTAGGTCCCGCGGACGATGTGGCACTATATATACTCCGTACAAACAAACGGAACGGGTTTAGTTCACGACTGGGCCTGGCCCAATCGAGGCTGCTGGAGCCTGGAGCCATGGGCTTGTGTCACCGTGTGCCTGCTGTGGTGATTTGGTGAGCCTGTGTGTGATAAACAGGACTGGAGGGAGGGGGCTGGCTGCTACTGCGCGACAGGGACGTGGAGGTCATCGCCGCAGCAGCGAGTGTGAGAAAGATGATGCAGCGAGCAGGGCGTGTTATACGCCGACCAAGCAGGCCCATGTAACGGTTCAAGGCTGTCTGGCCGGACGACGCCTTCTTCGTCTTCCTCCATCCCGACCGGACCCGACGCCCCAGCGCCGCCGGCCGCCGCCCGGCGCCCGGCTCAAGGGCTCGCCGAGAAGGCGCCGGGCGGCCTCCTCCCCTCCCCCCTCATTTCTTCTCCCCTAACCCTAACCCTAGACGCATTGCCGCCGCCATGGATGAGCTCCACGCCCCGCCGCCTATCCGTACCCGGCCGGATGAGGCCGGCCCGCCCGGATCAACGGGGAACGCTCACCGCCCGCCCGAACCGCCTCCACCGCCATGTCGACGCAATCAGACGCCCGAATCGACGGGGGAAGAATGGAGGGGAGGGGGAACGCCGTGGGCCGGAACTCGCCGGGAGGGGAAGTCGTCGTCGTCGCGGCCTTCTTCTTCGCCTCCGTCGTCGCGTTGTCGTGCCGGAGCGGGCTCCTGGCAGGCCTTGGGCCGTTTGGGCTGTGGGGGCTTACGCCAAGTGTGGTCGGCGCCGAAACTCCCCCGCAGCGAGCGGTAAGGGGTCTTCTTTCGTGGATGGTGAGCGTAACGTACGTACGTTGGTTCCTCGTCCCGTTGTCAGGGATAATACAAGAAACTGAAGCCCCCCGATGCAAAAACGATCGATCTACGACGTGAGCTCACTAGGGCCAGGGCGAGCCCATGATCGATGCGACGAGACGGATCAACGAGGGAACGCAAGATTGCGAGTTCCGATGGCAATCAGAGACGATGACGTAAGTGGTGGGGTGCCGGCGTGTGGCGTACTACTATTTCAGTATGTGTAGACATTTGGAGTTCGCTTCTAGAGTAAAGCTGTTGCAGATGCCCGTTGGTACATGCTTCTTGATTATTTCAGTATTCGTGATTCATATGTAAAATTAAAAGAGATGTTATAATGCGCTGAAAGTCTGAAACTAACCTTAGGTACTGAAATTATGGCCGGCCAAAGTAGCTTCGGATCAGTGAGAACAGAATTTGGACCCAAAAAAACAACAAAAAAGACTTACTGAAATTATGGACGGCTAAAGCGGTAGCTTTGGATCAATGAGAACAGAATTTTGACAACAAAAAACAAAAAAAGATCAATGAGAACAGAATTTTGACAAAAAAAAAACGACAAAAATGCTAGACGCGCATGTGGCGCGCCAGCCAGGAAGGCCAAAGAGTATGTATATTTCTCAAATTTTGAAGGTGGTTGCTCGCCGCGCCTGCCGCACGGTGGTAGGTCCTCAAGGTGATTGGATTATCAGCCGGTGTGCTTAGGGTTCTGCGGACGATGTGGCACTATATACGTACAAACGGAACGGCTTTAGTTCATGACTGGGCCTGACCCAATCGAGGCTGTTCGGGCCATGGGCTTGAGTCACCACCACGCCTACTGTTGTGATTTCGTAAGCCTGTGCGTGATGATATACTAAACAGAAGACCAAGGGCCAAGGGCTGCTGCCTGCTGCTGCTCGACAGCGACGTGGAGGTCCGCGCGACCACACTGAGGTCATCGCCGGCCGCAGCGGCCTCGAGAAAGATGATGCAGCTATTGGTAGAGCGCCGCGTCGTCGTTGATGCCCACGATCGATGTGACGAACCGCGGACGGAGCCGGGCATCTCGTCACCACTCACCGAAACCAGAACGCGTGTAGGTGTGTGCCGCCGTGCCAAGGCACCGCACTCCGCACAAGGCAGCTAGCATGCATGGTGCATGCGCTACATACGCCGAATCAGCAAACGAGGGAACGCAAGTTTACTAGTGCCGGTGGCATTCAGAGATCACGATGACCTAAGTGGTGGGGTGCCGGCGTGTGGCGTTACTACGATTCCAGTAAGGGCTGTGTAGGCATTTGGAGCTCAGGTGAGTGTCCCGTATTCCCATAGTCCCATGCATGAAATCAAAAGCTTAATACGTACTAAGTACTTATATCTATACAAAATCTTTTCCTGGTATGGCCGTTAGAATTTATCAACGTCTCGTTTGGTACAACTATGGCCATGCATCTCTACTGTTATGCATCACAGTATCAAGAAGCTATAGCCATTTAGAGTTGTGCCAAAGAGGGTCTAAGTATATGTGCGCCTCGATCGGTTAGCGAATAGTAGAACAACACTAATGTGATCCATTTGATTCGATCCATAACCTTTTTTTCAACTATGACACTAACATGTGCGCCCATGTCACTAGTCACTACAGCTCCCGAGTACGTACTCTGGACAAAATTACTCTAGTCACTAACTCGTGGCACTCAAATTTTAGCTTTATCTTTCCTAAATCAATATGTAACTAGGTGTCCATGCAACACACCATCTGGACATGTCTGTGGAGTCATGGCACTATATCTTCTAAGTTATATTTTAGCTAAGCTATTAATTTATTTCAAATTATATTATCTATAATTATAAATTCATGATTGTTGAAATAGTATATTTCATTACAAGTATAATATTATTAAGTTTTGTATCATAACAGTTACAAATTGTTAGCTTAATTATTAGTTATAACATGACAAAATTTAACTCTCTATCTATAAGAAATGCTTCTAAACTAGAGTACCTTACTAGCACCACGCCGGGCAAAATAGGAATTTCAAATTACTAGGAATGCATCAAGCAAAACGATATACCAAGTTGTTTCCAACAGCTTATCGGCTCGATCACATATTAGTTTACGGCTTTATGGGACGCAAGACAAAGGGCTAAACTTGAGCTAAAGCTCCAGAGGCAGTAAGTCTAAAGTTAGCTCTAAAATTTAGCCCACTAGCTTCACATTAGAGAATTAGACCTCAAAAGTGATTTAAAGTGTTCTGATGTTTATAGACCTCTAAAATTTAGAGAGAATCCAAACAGTAAGTAATTTGTCCAAAGTACGTTTTATGTACTTTTATTTATTATTTTTTAAGATCTACTCTTTTTGTCCTCAAATACGTGTTGCTATCATATGCGAGGTCAAACTACAGCTTTGACTGTTTATAAAAAACATTAACAATATATAGCAATATTTTAATATCTTCAAATAAGTTATTATAAAAATTCAATTAATGATTCATCTAATGGTACTAATCATGTATCATAAATATTAAAAAAAATCTTATATATGTTTGACCAAAATCAAATATTTGACTTCTTCAAAAACAAGAAATAACACTAATTTTAAAAGAGTATAAAGTACACGCACCTATGCATTTCTCAGTTTTCAAAAAAAAAAAAAAAAAAAAAAGAAATAGAACACAAATGACCACGACATAGCTACCACACATTAACGTGTGCTTCAACTGGTTCAGTAACGACAGAGCTCCAATTAATCATGGGCTATTTTTCTTTCTAAAACATTTTCTTTTAGTAAACAAAGAGAAATGGGCTAAGAGAAAGAAACAAAGGAGCTGGCGCGCAATATTTACTGAATCATTTTTGCAGGAAAAAAAAGGCAAAAAAAGGATTTAAAAACAAAGAACAGTAAAAATCAACCAGCAGCAGCCCCCTCAATACCGCCCGGCTATTCTGCTGTCTAGCTTAATCCTTTTGGATCCCTTTGGCTGTTCTTTCCTCGCGGCATTCACATCGTGCAGAAACGTGCAGTTCGCACCATTCCGGCATCCTCTAGCACTGTTGAAGTAAGCACAAGGCTTCGTAGGCCTATGATTAGTATCCCTAGCTGGCATCGTACCACTGCTGATAATATCAGTGGCACTGGCCTGCGACACAACAGGCTGGTGATGCATTGCAAACTGCCTTCCATTCTGTTGAAGTGGTTCCTGCCTCTCCCCTCCATGCTGATGGATAAGGGTCTGATAATAGTTCAAACCCCTGGTTGGGCCACTTGGAAAACTGATTGGTTGACTTGAACTTGCTGGGGGATTCATGGTAACTGAAGGAATAGCTGGAGGTAGACGATTCAGAACAGGTGGAGGTGGCAGTGTAGGGTTTATGTTGTGAAATGTAGTGGTATGATTTGGGAAGGAGACTGGAACACTAGCTGTCATCTGGGGCAGTGGACCTTGCGCCATTGGGACGACAGAACTGTTGCTTGACTGTTCATGTTTAAGCGCACCATATTCTTTCATCAACCTCTCAATTTGGGCAGGATCACTTAATATTTGGATGAGCAGATCTTTGTCAATCATAGTTCCCATTTGGTTGCTTTGCATTATGGCAGTATAAGCAGCAGATGCAGCAGCCACTGCATCAGGCTCAACGGGGAGCCCAGAACTTGTTGTGTTGATGGAATCATTCGGCTGTGTAAAGGGGGCATCTGAGGCTTGTGGGGCCCTGAATATTGCGGAGTCATACTTATCTGACTGGTGGTAACTACTTGGTAGACCAACAGGTGGTTCTTCCAACTGGTCAGACACATCATCCTCTTCAACTGGGATCAACGGAACCAACTGGGTTCGGGAATCATCATATTGGGAGTCTTTCACATCAGGAGTAACCAACGGGCTGGATTGGCACAGAAAATAGATATATAAGGAATGAGAAGAGAGATATCTGAAGAATGGGAAACTAAAATGCAGCTTGCGTACTTTGGAGGAATGTTCGATGGCCGTGGATATATAGCCTCCAGTGCTCCAAATATCCTCTCATTTTGCAATGAAACCTCCTCACTTTCTTCTCCAGCAACAACAAGCCAATCAGGATTATACAATATCTGCAACCAAAGATACCGACAATTATTTTTTTTTAAAAAAAAATACTCGACCTGTGGGGGATTGCAAAAAAAAATATCTGAAGTCATCTTGGCAAGTTGCAATTACAAAATTACCTGTGGTGGGCACCTCCAACTAATAAGAGGAATTTGGGATATGTCAATTTTGAGATCGCTGGTTGGCTGCAACGATTCGAAGCCAGGTGGCAGCGAATCATCTGAGCTTGGGCCAGCTGCATGCATTAACCATGAGCCTTTTGCTTGGAGATTGTCCTGCGGTCTTAATCCAGCTTGAGAAGGGGAATCCTCCGAAAGAAAAAGCCTTACCTGGCAGATTCACGAAATACAAAAATATAATAGAATCAGCAAAACCTGTGCATGCATACTAATCACACATCTATTCATTACATGGCTGCCACAATATATGACAAAATACAGATGTTGATTCAAGTAAGCATAAAATTGAAATGATGACACAAATAGTGGCCTTTAGATCCGTAAGAAAAACTGTATCCAGACTCGTAATCGATAGTTAATTGGATTAGCAGTCAAAATATTTCATCTCAAATTTGATTTACAAAAACAACAACAACAGCACTACTGTATAATCGCAGTGCATATAGAGACATAAAAAGAAACAATGGAAACCATAAGCGAACCAATTAATAATGAATACCATCACTAACGTTTTAGTGCTTCAAATCGAAATATGAAAACAAATGATCCATGCATAAGATTCTAGGCATGCCAAACATAATTGCATACATTCAGCTCTAGTGTCAAGAAAATTCTGAGAAGACACACATATATATTACTTTCTTGGTTCCATACAGTGAAGGATTTAACATCTCATTCTGAACAGATGACATGAATGTAATCGCTCGTAGTACCTTTTGTTACTAAATGGTTCTGTTGAGCCATAAATCATACAAAAATGAAGAGAATGTATGAAGAACTAAAAGATGCTCCCTCTGTTCCAAAAGGTAAGCTGTTTTTAGTTCTGTGTGTGTTTGACCAAGTTCATAAATGCACCAACATCTACCACATCAAGAACTTTCATTAATTCCACAACAAAATATGTCTTTTCTGTGTGTGTTTTTTGCGAAAACATCTATTGTAGATGCTAATATACATTTTGATATAAACTTGGTTAAAGTTAGAGAATGTTTGCTTCGAACATAACTAAAACGAACTACAATTTGCAACAGAGTGAGTATGGGTTTAGCAATAAGACACACCAAAAAGCAACAGGGAAGATAAATTCTTTTCCAAAAGAAAGCACACCAGGCAAACTTTATTGCATTCATTAGTAGCATAAACTAATTCAGTAAAATAAAGAGTGATTAACTTGTTCGCACTAAGGGTTGGGTATACCCCGCCTGCTATTGCACATTGCATTTTTTTGAGTTCTGCTGATTTTTACTTATATGTTCTATGATCATTTTAAACATCATGGAGTTCAGGGTTTATTGAAGAGTATAAATCACTTAGAGCAACAAAACCACTATATTGTGACAACGTTTTTTGAAACATGAACCTAATTGTATATGAAATTTTATACACTAAATGGCTAATATATACATATATCTATAACATGGCCCATCCTTTTTCTTAAACGAAGAATGGAAAATTTTCCCACAGCATGGTCATTTTTTGACAAATAAAAAGAATTATGCACACTAGACTACGAGAGTTACAAGCACACAGCCCCAAAATAAAAGGGGTAATATGACCAATTGTTGGTCATTTCCAAAACAAATAAACCATGCATTTTTTAACAAAGATAAGAACTCGATACAAATGGGTAGCCACATATTTTGTGTCTGATATTTTGTGTCAATATCAGACATGCAGATAAAATGCCAGTTACTCAGTTATATGATAGCTAGTGTGCATGAGATCATGTAAGAAAATTGTTGCAGTGGACCACTGGAGGTTACTAAATACTACTCTATTCAGTGCTAAATTTTGTCACGAATTTGAATTTTACAATAATTAATCAAACTCCATTCATAGGCATATCCAACATATCACAAATTCACGCTCCAGGAACCAACAAAGTTTATTATACTTCAGTTATCAATATATGCAGCTATGTCTGCTAACTTATAAATAATATTATGCATAATATGTAGATGGTGTTATATCTCCATGCATGCCATAAATATGTCTTCCCTCAACTTAGTGTTCCTTCTACAAAGATCCTTTGTGCCAAAGCAACATGACAAATCTCAAGATATAACAGAGAGCTTCTTCCATATAAGAATGTCAAAACTGAAGACCTTTTTTTTTTTTTGTTATTTCAATAAACAAAAGAGCACAAGAGGAAACTCCTATGCTGCATTAGTCCTTTCACTCAGTGTGATCAATTAGTTAGGAAATAGAACAGCACATGATGAGCTTACTACTACAGTCCAATGTAAGCAAAACCATTGAATCATGCTGAGAGGACTTTTCATCTCAAAGAAAAAGCGGATTTTTAGTCTTTTGTACAATGCAACTCAATTGCACACATCAAGGGAAATGTTCATCTGTGCACTAAAAATGAGAAACAGTAGGATGCTAGCAGAATATATTGTGCAGTATCTTCAATAGTGATATGGAAGATATCCTTCTCCACAGAACTTTTCTCAAAATATTTTCATCCTCTACTATTGTGCAAAAAATGTAAAGTATCTTGTGGTATTTTGCTACATGGAGAAATGTTAAAAATAGTTTAACAACACCTGAAGAAAAACATTCATGTACATGAAAACAAACAACGATCTTTTTTCATCATTTTCACTCACTGTGAAAAGAAGAAAGATAGCAATGTTTTTCTTCAAAACTGTATCCAAAACAGTTTCTTATTTGTAGCTTATTGACATTAGGTGGTAGATTTTCTGCCTTGAGTATACAAAGATGACTTTAGACAAGCTTATGGAAAATAATGAGTTGTTTCTCTTTTTTTGAAAGGACAAATGATGATTTTTTTTTTTTCCCAAAATCATGTCTTATCAAACACTGCACTGTGAAATTTAAATTTCATTTTGCCAATATCACTCAAGTTAATCTTATGTATCTTATCAATCTACAGTATCATTAGTGGCAAAACTCACAATTATTTGTTTACACTGGCTGGCATTAAAAAGAATACACAGGATAAACTGGAACACAAAATACACTAGAGAATGAAATTATAACAATACATTTTGATTACATGTCCTCCAGTTTGGAAATTAAATGCATGCTTATAATCTGGACTCCCACCTTTTTTTCCCCTGGATACGGCATTAATAGAAGTACTCTCATACAAACTTTCCGGTAGAGAAGATAAGAGTTGAGCTTTGCTTGATTAAGCATAAGCATATATGGCATTTAAAATAAAGAGATGGAATTTATATAGAGTAATAGAATTCATGAAACTCTTCATCTGTTTATATTGTCAAGTTATTTAGGGATTTTGTTTGCTTTTAGGCCCCAAGTCACATTCCTCTGATTTGCAAATCTCTGATGTTTAACTCATATATGTGAAGATCAATCATTCTCTTTAAAAAATATTTCTCAGAGCTGTTGCTGAAGTGACTGATATTCATGCATCGAACAACGGCAATCCTGGCTCATTTGCGTAGGCCAGATGAACCCATCTCAGTCAGAGCATTGCATTCGTAATGTAAGATTGCATGTCCTTTTCAGGCAAGTCGAACACATTGCGCAATCAAAGCATATGGATCAGAACGTGCCTGTTCCGCAGAGATGGAGAAATCACCAACAACACACACCCAACAAAGAAAACTGGTTAACTGCGGGCAAGCCACAAAGGATGGATGGATTGGGGAGGGTGAGGCGCGAATCGTTCTCCTCGCCTTTGGACGGCGGATGGATGAACAACTCATTCCGGCGAGGGTGTTATCACAATACCTTGCAGAGATTGGCCCCGGTGGCCCACGAAACGCGCTTGGAGCGCCTCGACCCCATCATTACTCCCCTTCCTCGTCCCACAAATCCGATCTACAGGCGCGGGAACCCTAGGCGGCGGGGCTGGCGGCGAGGCGGCGACTGACGGAAGGCGCAGTCAGGAAGGTTCTCTCTGGTCCCGACCCGGGATCGGATCATCTAGGGTTCCCTCCCGCCGATCCCTTTCCCTCCTCGTCGGACGGATGGTGACCGGTGGCGATAGCGGCGGCGGCGGAAGTGTGTGGATTTGGAAGGAGCCCAGGAGACGGGAGGTGGTGGTGGAGGTAGGGAAGAGGCGGAATGGAGGATGTGCTGGCGTCGGCGGCTGCGGCCCTGCCTGCCCGCCCGCCTCTGTTTTGTTGGCTTCTCTCGCCGTCGCGTCGATTTGATCTGATTTTGATTTCGCCCTTTTTTCTCGCCGATTTCCCACCGTTTTCTAGGGATAATGCGTGGTGGGGTTACTCCCAATTTGCAGCGGCTTCTGCGGCTTTTCCTTTTTGTTTTCCCTCTTCTATTCTAGGGAGAGGGAGAAGAGCCAGGTCAGTTAGGGCATGCGTGTTGTCCCGTTCGTTCCGGAAGGAGGCAGGCAGGACATGTCATGTGGAGCTCTTTTTCGACCATGATTTTGGGTTAAATTACAATATATAATTAATTTTTTAAGCGAGTAGATTAGCGTCTGCTTCGAGGAGACGTATCAGATGCCAACTCCATTCGGCGGACTTTTGTACTGACGTTTAGCTTGGACCTTTGTTTAAGCTTTAGGTGCTTTACTTGCTGATGGAGGTGAAATGGTGTCGTTGTCGCTGCATTTCTACCTGATCTATCTGTCTGGCTTGACTCCTCACGTAGATAAGCCGTCGCAAAAACGGCAGGCTGTATGAGGGCAGTCAAACTCAAACGCAGGCCATTGCAATTTGCAGCGACTAGGCAACAGCGGTGCGCTTCAACTAACCAAGTAAAACCAGATCAGCCAGCAATTACTTCGTGACTGGCAATGACAATGGCATGCAAAAATATACATATGTTCACAGTTGCGAGTAAAATAAAACAAATAAAACACGATTAAAAAACGCCTCTTATATTGGACTGACAGAGAAAAATTGTCTTGGATGGAACTAGTCTAAAAAGCCAACCAAACCTTATCCTCCAGGCGTGCAAAGTTTGCCAGCCCTGCATTCAGGCAGGATCCAACAAACTGATCGTCTTTTTGCTTCCAGCTGATTCTCAAAACCAACAAACTATTCGTCTTTTTGCGTCCAGCTGATTCTCAAACCAAAGTACATTATGTACTGGGAAACACACTCGCACACCCAATTTCTTTCGTTCCAAATGACAGCCAGATTCTTAGAGCAGTAAGCTGCCATATGATGACAACGGTCATGCCAAGATTTCAAGTCCATTCATGGCCATTACCATCAAGCACGAATTACATAAGCAGTTTCTTACACCATACAGTTGATTAGTTATTACAACTCATATCACTTATCAGGGCTGCAATCTCACATCAATATCAATTATCAAATCATAATAACAGGAATACAAAGCTGCTGCCTCAGCTACCTACTCTCAGTATCAGTATTCAGTGCGATAGAACAGAACACACGGCCAAATAGAACCACACAGCTCCATCTTCTCGATCATCTCTTCTTAAAACCATACTTCTTGCGCTCGTAGAAGAGATCTGTCTTGGCGCTCCCAAGATTGACGATCTTGGGACAACCATCCCGGTCCTTCTCCTGCTGGGTACACTCCTTGCAGTAGTAGGCGTCTGAGATGCCGACTCCTCCACAGATCACACACCTTCCCTGGAATGAACCATAATTGCACTCATCGCAGACCCGGACAAGCGTACATGGGCGCACATATGAGTCGCAGATGACACACTTGCCGTCGCATTTCTCACACAGGCGACCAATCGCGATGCCAGGCTGCTTCCGGCACATGATGAGATCAGGATGATGCTTCGCCATTGCTGTCGAATTTTAACCTGCGAGACCATAGTAAACATACAGGTAAGAATCACACATCGATGTACTTCTCTTCACAGAAGGTAGATAGAATATATACCAGAACCAAATTATAGTGAAACATACACAGGAGTGTTAATTCAATCATCATTACATGCAACAACTCTTCATGGAGGAATGAATTCTTTACAAACACTAGCAACTTTGGTGTAGCAGTCCCAAAAGAAGAAAACAATATTTCAATCATTCATCATTAACACAAGGTTCTTCTGGAACTACATCAGGTTCGCCAATTCAAATAAGAATAGCTCGATCACAAAAGATGAATACTACATAATACACGATACTTATAGGGCAAATTGGACTGTCTCAATCCAAATCCCTTCACAGAAGGTAGAATATGTACAAGAACAAAATTACAGTGAAACATAACCAGGAGAAGCAAAATGTTAATTCAATCATCAATACATGCAGCAACTCTTCAAAGAGGAGTGAATTGTTTGTGAACACTATCAATTTTAGTGTAGAAATCCCAAAAGTAGAAAGCGACATTTCAATCATTCATCACTAATAACACTAAGGCTCTTTTGGAACAACAATAGGTCTGCTAATTGAAATAAGAATAACTCCCCTATAAAAGATAAAGACTACTGAATACAGGATATTTATAGGGAAAATTAGACTGTCTAAGTCCATATCCCACTGAAACTATATGCAATCTCACCATGTCAGATGTGTTTATGTGATATCATAAAAAATCTACAGATTGAAGTTACTACAGTTTAAATGAACATATTCTCTGAACCCCACTGCAAGATAACCATATGTGTCTGACTGTCTGATACACTAACCAGCAAAAATACAGTTCCAATCCTACAATTTACCCATAAGCTAATTACAAAGCTAGAGTACGCAAACAGGCTGTGGCGTTTCCAATTGGCATCATAACCTAATTAGTAGTTGTACAGACAACTGTTGATGAAGTCGCATGGAAATAACCAAACAGCACTCCGATGAATTTAACCACTACTGCTTATTGCTTCCGGCGTTGCCATGCCACCATTTTGGATACTAAATGGTTACACCCTCATCGTCAACTGAACCATCCAAGCCAGCAGCTAAACGAAATTCCCCTTCCCCCCGGCCCCAAACCTGCCATGGCTCACGGGTGAACCCACCGGGAGAAGACCCCAAACCTGCCATGGCTCACGGGTGAACCCACCTGGAGAAGACTGTGGAGAGAAACAGCCGAGCATAACGCTTTCAACTACGGAGAGTGGAATCCCAAACTCCTCGGCCGCCATAGGCAAGGTCAGGCGACCGCGCTCCTCTACGCTACACAACCAATAGCTTACGTACCTTTCACGTAGGTGATGTAGGAAGGCTCGCCTCGCTTCTCGCAGGCAGCGCGCGGTAAGCTGGAGACGACGGCAACGGGAAAGGAGGCGGACGGCGGCTAGGGCTAACGGCCGCGGCGAGATATATTTGCGCCAGCCGATGCTGCTGGAAGCTTATAGAAGTAGAAGATACCCCTCCGTCCAGAACCGGGCCCGTTCCAATCCGACGGCTGTCAACTACGCTAGCAGTTTGGACACTGAAAATAGGGCCCACATGTCGGTCTCATAAATCTCAGCGTCACTGCCGACCTCACCGTCGTCGCCGTTGGGTACTCGTGGGGGGCCGCCGCGGAGCTCCGCTCTCGGATCTAATGGAGTCGTTCTCAACGGCGGCGGGAGCGATGGATTCGGGTTCCGGGAAGCCCGAGGAGGTGGCTGCTTACCAGAGCAAAGAGGCCAAGCAGGCGAGGCTTCAGTCCATGCTCGCCGCGCTCCTCGACGACCCCATACTCGCGGACGTCCCCAGGAAACCCTCCCTCGCCGACGTCGACACGCTGATAAACCTCGAGCTCGGCAGCGCCATGAGGCTGACCGTTGTCAAGTTGGACAACACCTCCTTTGGTACAACATCGATCCCCTTTTCATCGAATTGCCATTCAGTATTCAGTAGGTGTTGTACTACTTGTATCCTGCTGTGTATTTTAATTCAAATTGATTGCATATATGCTCCTTTTATTCCTGTGAAGAGGTGGCGGTGTTGAATTCTGCCACTGTCAAGGATCTGAAGCTGGCTATTAGGAAGAAGATAAATGAGATAGAACAAGAGCAGATGGGCCATCGTCATATCTCTTGGTAAGGAAACAACCGTTCCTGTTTCCTCTTGAAAAATATCAACATTTCCTGTGGACAATTGCGTGCTTCTAAGTGATTATTTATACTGTGCATTACTCTTTGTTATGCTTGTTACCTTGGCATCTAAGCTGGGTTGTCCTAAGTTTATTTCTGGTGGATGTTTTTGGCATGCTACCGGTGGATCTTTATTATTCCATATATCTCATACACTGAACACTTGAGCAATCTGATACTACTGCACATGTATGTCCTGTAAGGTATATAATGATGGCTGAACAGAGACATTAAGAAACAAAAGAAGCTGAAGTTTATTTTGATTTTCAGTTTGATTTTGCACCCTGAGGTTCACCTGTTTAGATTTCAAAGTTGAATGTGTGTACATATGGCTAGGCAAACCTTTTGTAGTTTATCCCGTAATTTTTTTTCCCTCTCGAATACACCATGATCTTTCCCAGTTGGGACTTAAAGTAAAAATATATTTTTCCAAGATTGTTTTATTTGCTTGAGCTCAGTCTGCTGTGTACATAAAGAAGTTTCTGGCCTAATTTTGACTTCTCAATTATTCAGAACAACAGGACCCTGTACTTTCTACACTGTCTACTACCCGAATACTACCTTAATCCTTGGCTCTTACCCTCCTGTAGTTTTCCTTCAAGCTTTTTTTGGGGCCTTCCAAAGTGTGATCCCGTTTCCATGGTCTCAACTTTCCGTAGCACTCTTACTGTCTTACCGAACAGTATGGGTGGTAGCCATCAGTTAAAAGGGTTGCTGAAGTTTTACTGCTGCTAGTTTTCAGCATAAAGTGTGGTGCCTATTTGTTGGAGTAAGCCTATACGGACCTGTTGCTTTTTTGTGACTATAAGTTTTGAGTGGGTCAACTATTTTATTTATTTAAAAATGCTGCTAAAAGATGGGCATCCCATAGTATATTTATGTGCTTTCACAAGTATGTTTAAGCCCATATGGTCATATATATGATTTACTAACAGGACTAAGCATAAAACTGATTGTTGGTTCTATCTTTATGAAGTATAGGCTAAGGAATGTCCATCCATGTAAAAGATAGAGAAGGAGCCTCACTGAAGGTGTAATTACCAACCCATCGTGGCCTTAATATAATGTAATATTGTGGGGTTCGCGGTTCCGATTTCTGAAGTTCAGTTATGCTTTGTGAACTAGATTTTTCATCATTTTTTCCTAATCAGGAGAGCTACTATACTGTGGAATCTTGTGTGTTGGTGTGCGCTGAATAGTAATGACAATTCTGAGTTTTGCGCTGCGTCTTCGATTAATTCTTGGGCCTTCATTTTTTTTCTGCTTGTTCCAGGAAGCATGTCTGGGATAACTACTGCTTGGCACATCACAAAGAGAAACTGATAGATGACAATTCAACACTTTCTGCTTATGGTCTTGGGAACAAC
This sequence comes from Hyparrhenia diplandra, assembly GCA_015847255.1. Classification (NCBI taxonomy): domain Eukaryota; kingdom Viridiplantae; phylum Streptophyta; class Magnoliopsida; order Poales; family Poaceae; genus Hyparrhenia; species Hyparrhenia diplandra. Next base: position 465,882 of record JADLZK010011798.1, read on the forward strand.
TCTAAGGTAGTTTGTCTTTTGAAGAAATACATTGTTTCTTATATTTTTATGTGTTTTTCTAGGTGGTTGTGGAAATTTTAGTCCCCACTCACTTTTAATATTTTGCTATAAACTTTTGGTACTTATAACAAGGCTCCTGCTACACTTTCAAAAGATAATTTCACTTCTCTGTCTCTGCTCTGTTTATCTAGGTCTGTTTCTTGCCACACGTCATGTCCAGAGTACATCGGAAGCACTCAAGAAGAAGGAAACACCGCTTCTTCCATGGTCTTAGCAGGAAATCGTAACCCCAGCTCTTGATTTTTAGCTATATAGGAGCAAAGCTGGTGCCAAAGGCATCAGGAGTGTCATCCTTTTCTCGTGGAAGTAGTGTGGTCGCTCTGAATCTTCAGAGAAGTGATCGAATCCTTGACTATGTCAGTCACTGGAAGCATATGGAATATTCATGGAAGTTATGTTTGGGGTTCACGTTATGTACTCAGTAGCTGCTCTAGTTGTGTAAGACGTTAATTACTGTATAGAATTGTTACAGTCTATGTCAGTGTTTTCTTTTTTTTTTTTTTTTTTTTTTTTTTTGCAAAAGGACGGATAGCTTTTGTAGATTATTATTACAAAAGGGCAAGAACAAACCACTACTGCATGTCATTTACTCTGTTCTATGTTTGGGGTTAATAATATGGAAATGTTACTGTTGAAGTAGCTTGTGTTCTCAAGTTCTCTTGTTGGCCTCTGAATGAAGATAAACAACTTGTGTGAAGTGCAAGTCTGCTGCAAATAGCCCCTTTATTTGTGTTTTGGATACCGCTGTTTGTAGACTGGGGTTGAACTTTGCTTTTTTTTTTTGCTGCTTAGGTTCTTTGCTGATCTGTCCGCTCCTCTGGGCAAGCCGGGTTGCCCCCTTTCATGGGTCCTGGGCACTCATGGGAGGGGTGGTACTCTGTTCTCTCTTGTGTTAGGCGTTGGACGTGGATCAAAATTTTATTTGTTGAAGTAATGAAATTTGTGTTCTGGAAAAAAAAAAAAAGTTCTCTTGTTGGCTATAGTGTTTAAGGCCCACAAGCGACTCTGGTTATTACGGGGGGCATAAACAGTTAAAACTCATGAGTGAAGATATAATAATTTATCCCATATCGCTTATTCACAAGGAGGTATCGTTTTTTTTTAACTCCTATATATATAAAAATAAATAAATTTACATGATACTCCTATATGATGAGAATTCCCTTTATGTTCAAAAATTCCTAGTCTACACGGGTCTGGTTTTGCCTCTACCTATGCCTGTTTTCTACTTCATCGCTATTTTAGAAAAAAAAAATTGAAGCCCACTTCAAATAATAGGCACCAAATCTTGAATTGCAACAGTGTTCAAAACCAGGGCACTGAAGCCATCTGCACCAGCTGGGACCCACGTAAAATAAAAGAAACCTTTTCCACAATACATGTCCGTTCTCTCCCGGCCCCGTCCTCAAACTGAGGAGCAACAAAATATTTCTTTTTATTGCTTGAGCATCGGCACATGTTGTCTAGCTCATAGATTTCCGATCAGCATTGGTAGAAATTGGGCATCTCCTCCACACTATGGAGAGCTTTAAAAGGTATGTCACTTTTGACTCTTTTCTTAAAGTTTTCTATTATTCTCATAGAAATATATCTTCATATAGAATTAGTTTCTTCTGATTCAAACAATTTCTAGACCCCGTTTACTCCTATTTATACGATTTAAGTATACAAAAAGCATTTTTTACTTTAATTTAAACTATAGACCATATAGATAGTACGTCATCTAAAATATGTCATGATATAACAGCTGGCTAGGCTATGAGAACTTTATTCAATGGCTTGGCAAGGAGAACTCTTCTCATCTATACATGTCTGTTCCGCCGAGTGAGAAATTTATAATCTAATTAACTTCCAGTGTGTGAGAAATTCATAATCTAACCGTATGGTACTTTGGTTCCTACATTATCAAGTGCTCTATATGACATTCCCCAATCCAATATAATGCATGGCAGCGGAGGAGGCACACGCACATGTTTTGCATGGTCAAGGCAGAAAGAAACCAAAACCAGACATGTGAACTTTACATATAACCAAACATGATCATCATTTCAAAGATACGAGGGGGAGCAAATGTACATCAGCTACCCAATCGAAGTACATGAGCTACCAACAAGTCCAACTAAAAGTGGTCCGAGCCCTGAAAGGCTGAAATGATTGAGAAAACCAGCAGTGGTAGAGAGACATCACTTCCTGCATCTGCATCTGGAAGACAAGACACCAACAGCGCTGAGAGAAGTCTCTTCAAGTCTCAACAGACAAGAGGCGAGGTGAGAGCATGGAAAAGCAGACATGCAGGCGGCCTCATTCCTTTTTCTGGAAGTCACAAAAGGGAGGGACAAGTTTGACACAACTGTGCCCCCGGCACCACCACCTCCACCAGTGTGCACCAGTCCACACTGTTGTACTGGACTGCTGGTGCTACACTATACACACACACACACACACATACATGAGGACCACCGGATGCAATGCAGTAGCTAGAGTCTAAAGCCCAGCCGGCAACAAGCATGCATGTTAATGCCTGTGCAGCTGCAAATTCGCTAGCAAATAGTACTAGAGATCACCAAACACTATTGCCTTTCTTCAGACATGCTTCTACATACTCCTATTATGCTTCTTAACCTAGTAGGACAATGGCAGCAACTACTACTCCTTCCATGAGAATTCAGAGACATAAAACTCACAGCAGACATGCACATTGTGAAGAGCATGCAGTGGCAGCTTGCATTGCTCTCGATCACATGGTCCCTGCAGGGTAAGGGGAGCACCAGGAGCTGAGGCTGAGCTCCAGGGATGCCGCCGCTGCTGCTGCTGATGACGCATCTTGGCTGCCGGTGCCGGGCATCTGGGTGGTGTTGCTGTAAAAGCTGTAGTGCTGCTGGGTGGTGTTGCTGTAAAAAGCTGTAGTACTCCTGGTGTTGCTGCTGCTGGATCCCAACGGAAGTGGTGGCACTGGCAGTTGTGGGCGGCGCGGCACCCCAGAACGGCAGGTACCTGCTGCTGCCGCCGCGGATGGCCTCGTCTGCTGCTGGGACTGGGACTGGGACTGGGACTCCGCGCCGCGGCCGCGGGCGCCGGGGTTGGTTGTCGTCGCCGCCGCCGATAGGGAAGAGAGGAGCGTCTCGGGCGCCCGCGTCACCGTAGTCGGTGCCCGCGCCGCGGCCGCCGCCCTCGGGGTCCGACGTCGAGAAGCATGCCCACGGCGACGACGACGCGCTGCCGCCCCATCACGCCCATGTAGTCCTGCGCGCACCGCGTTCAACCAATCAGTTATTACCGATCGATGGATGGAACGTGTCAATTTGTTGTACGTACGTGAAAAACTGCGTGCAAGTGCAAACCCCCAAGAAAAAGGAATGTACTAGTGTACCTGCAGGAAGCATGTCTCAGTGGCCATGGCAGCGCTGCTGCCGCCCCAATCGGAACTCGTGTCCAGCAGCATGGTCGAGCCGCCGGCGCCGCCATTGCCGGCGTAGAAGCAGAGGGTGGGCGAGGGAGGCGCCGCGCCTGAAGATGGGCACACACATGCATGTCAGTTTGCAATCAACACATTTGATTTGATATGTGGGCGATCGATCCGCGATCGAAGAACAAATTGATGACACCGACGCTGAAACGCATTACCCACGCCCACATACCTGAAGGCGACGAGAGCGAGAGAACGCCGAGGTGAGTGCTGGCGTCGGCGGCGCCGGCTGCTGCGGCTGCGGCTGCGCCGGCGGCGTTGGGCACGTTGGCGACGTCGAGGCTGGTGAGGCGGCGCTTCTGGCGCTCGCGGGCCTTGTGGTTCTGGAACCAGTAGAAGACGTTCTTGCCCTCGATCTTGCTGGCTGGCGCAGCATGGCGGTGATGCGCTGGATCTGCTCCGAATTGGGCGACCGGATGCCGCAGCTGTAGTAGAGCTCCTTGAGTATCCTGATCTGCTCCGGCGTCGGCGTCCACCGCGAGCCGCTGGGACGGCACACCGCCGTCGTCGCCACGCCGCCGCTGCCAGCAGCACCAGTGCCGCCGCCGCCGCCTCCCACACTCCTGCCCGCGCCCACATTCGCCGCCATGCCCCCGATCTCTCCGGCCTTACTGAGCTCCTGTGATCTCTCCGCCGGCCTTACTGGCTCCTATGATCTCTCCGATCGATCTGTGGCAAGGAGCTGAGGAGGAGGAAGGGTTTTGCCTTTGGGCTTTCCTTGGAAAAGGGAGAGGAGGGTTTATATGAAGGCCGGGGTGCATAGGTTCATAGCAGCTAGAGGCTAGAAGCTAGTAGCTGCTACTAGCATGCAGAGAGGGAGAGAGCGTAGCTTCGCGCTAGGTGCATGGTGAGATATAGGTTGGGGCCGGTTGGGGCCGGGAGGAGAGGATCATATCTTTTGGAGAGAGACAAGTGAAGTTGACACACGAGGGCTCGATCTTGCATTGGGGACAGAGAGAGAGAGAGAGAGGGAGGGAGAAGGAGCATGTGAGGGAGGAGCATGCAGGCTCCCAAGTGTGGCAACTGCACCGGCAAAGGCTAGCAAGCCCCTCTCTGTCTTCCAGCTGCTGGTACAAACTGCAAAGGCTACCAATGCAACCATGCCGTATAGCACTGCTGCATACACTAGCTAGTGCATCATTGTACTTGCAGCTCTATAGTTCAATGCTCATTGCTCTCTCTCTCTCTCAATCTCGTGCGATCTCGTGTGTTGGAAAAGGAAGAAGGCGTGTTCATACATGGGTCGTCGAGCTGGACTTGGGGAAACCAGGCAACCCGTACGCGCGTTGTGTGAAGAATCAGATGTGAGACAACGATCACAAACATGTGGCCGGGTCGATCGGCTTCCTCTGACTCTGATCACCATCTTTTGTCAAATTGACTGGATTTTTTTCTTCCTCTGCGATGGATGGAAATGATCGATTTCGTGTAGGCCGCACTATTTAGATCTACTTACAAAATTAAGATCTTGGAATTTTGATGTTCCAGCAGAAACACTGAGATGAACTGCTGAGTTAGTTGGATACTTACATGGACTGATCACGTATATATTGAGCTTAGCCGTTCCTTTACATCAGTTTATTTCGTTTCCGAAATGCGGCTTCATAATGCTAGTGCTCCTACTGAAATACGAAATGCAAACACATTTTTTGGAGGTCAGGTACACTCACAAATCACAAGCTACTCTAGTACTACTCCATGCTATACATAAGACTGTCTCCAACAACAACTAAACTTAGGACGCATACAAGGATTTGAGGGCCGCGCAGTATCCATCACCCATAATCTCGCCTCTCCAACAGCGGACGCAACGCCTACTCCCTTTTCTCCTCACGGACCCCGTCCAACAGCGGTCATCGCCGCCACCGCCTCTTCCCTTCCTCTTCGCCACCTCTTCCCGTCTACTGCAAAAGTGTCGACGCCTTCACTACTATAGTTTTCTTTTGTGGTGGCGTTTTTTTATATTCGGTGGCGGTTTTTAGAACCGCCAAAAACCGCCACCGAGATAGGGTCACCGTAAATCGATCCATTAACAATAGCGGTTTTCTGGCACCCCAAAAACCGCCACCATAAATCCAGTAAAAAAATAATAAAAAAATAGAAAAACCGAAACCCTGTTAGGGTTTCGAGCCGCCGCCGGGAGGAGGATCCCCGATCTGCCCACGCCCGATCAGGATCCACGACGGGAGGGAGGGAGGGCCACCGCCAAGAGGATCGATGTGTCGCGACGCCGAGGAGGGCCGGATCCACTTGTTGTGCGCCGCCGCGAGGTCGCGCCCGCGCCGCCACCCGCCGAAGATGGACGCCACCGCCGGCCGCCCCGAGGTCCACGCCGCCGGATCCCCCGCGCCTGGGATCGCCGCCGCCGCCGCCGAGAGGAGCAGCTGCCACTAGACGCGCCGCCGGGATGCCGCGACCGCCCCACCATCCGGGGAGGGGAGGGAGAAGGGAGACGAGAATGGCGCGTCGGGAGTGGGGAAACGGGAGATAGGGATGAGAACGAGTGAAGAGGATTGGGCGGGCTAGGTGCGCTGAGCGGCTAGGGTAGGGAAGAAGACTCTAGTGCCTTGTTTATATACTGGCCAGTGAGTGAACCCTATCATCGGGCTTAAATGGTCGGCTGCTGGGCTGCATTAATCGTGGCGGGTTTTTTAGAATAACCGCCACGGTTAATCAATTTACCATGGCGGTTAAAAAAACTGCCTCGGTTAAATAGAAATAATCGCCACGGTTAATCAAGACATTAACCGTGGTAGTTTACTAAAAACCGCCATGGTTAATAAAATAGAAGTGCCTTGTAAAAGCTTTTTTTTTTTTAAGTAGTGCTTCCTATGTCGGCCCGTCGTCGAGCGCCTCGACGCCTCGATCGCTCCCATCTACGCCCTTCCTCCGTGACCCCTCCTTGCACTTGCCGCTGAGCGCGCCCAAGCCGAGGTCAACAACGATGGGGTTGGGGGAGCAGCAGCTGCAGCAGGTCGCCTTTGGCGCCACCTACTTGCGCGGCACTTCCACGGCCACGCCGAGGAAACAGCCTGGGCAGCCAACGCTCCGTCTCGCCTCGAGGTTCGCCGGGTACCTGATCCCGCTCGCCGGACCAACTTCGCCGACAACCGCCGGTGCCAACTGCCGGACCCCTCCACGGCGTGAGACAGCCACCGCCACACGCGTGTCGGCCGGAGTAGCAAACGCGAGATTTTTTGCGTTGGTGGAGAGAGAAGACCCTTATTTGCATTGCCTACTTGTTGGCCTTGTACGCAAAACGAGGAGTGTGTCTGCGTCAAGTTGTTTAGCCAAAAACACTGTGGACGACGCATCTTGCATTTGCCTCCTACGCCCCGTTGGGCGTTCGGGATGTCACGATTGCTTCATGGACAGGTGAACTGGTGAATTGTAGCTTAGGTACGCGCGGTAGCCTGCAACCGCGGATGCATAATATTCGCGGGCCGGCCGGCATTGAAGTAACCGCGCACTTTTTTCAGTACCAACGCGCGCGTACGTACGGGTGGCTCACTACTGCCTCACTCTACTACCAGTCTACGTTGGGCTGTGGCATACGGAGTACGATCCCTGACCACGACACACAGCTACGTAGCTCTATGTAGAAATTCTGTGCAACCGTACGTGTGGAAACTCATGCATTTGCAACTCTAGTTTAGTACTCCCTCGCTTCCCAAAAAAAAAAAAAAAAAGTGCAGTTACAAATCAGAATCAAGTTATTTGAAGAAATGTAACCCAGCGGATGTAATAGTCGGTATATGTAAGAGTAAGACGCTTGAAAAGGTAAAGTAATAGTCGGTATATGTAACTTCCTCAAACAAATAGTCAATATATGTAAATGTCGCCGTTAGAATAAAAGTAGCCGATAAACTGGTTGTTTCCATCGTCATTATATATATCTTATGGTTAATGTTTTTAGATTTATATAAAGCCGTACTTGACACAGCTCACAACATAAACACTCATTTTCAAAATAACCTTATATATGGATAAAGTTGTTTTTCTCCTCTCACAAAGACATGAGCTTTGATTAAGATGAAATTAGTAGCTTCTTAATTCCAGCGCTCTCCCTCATTTCTCTCTCAATTAATCATGCATGAAGCTTCTGTGCCAAACAATTTTTTCAAAACAGCTCAGTTTCACCGAAAAATGTTACTTTAATTTATTTTCTACAAAAACAGCTTGACTAAAGCTAAGTGTACCAAATATGGCCTCAAATTTGCAGAAGAGATGAGCAGTGCTGCTCTGAATTTAGAATCCAAAATCGTTGGGATTGTATTAATGGCCCATGGCTTGATGATACAAGAGGGAAGTTTTGTAAAAAAGCAACAGGGAGAATTGCTTAGATAACTGTGAGTGGGGCTTACTTAGGTCGTGTTATAAATGCTCTCACTAAACCTACTGGTTGGAGAGGTGAAAAATTGTAGCTTCAGAATCTAGCTTAATTGGGTTTAAGTGAAAAAAAAAATAGACGGCATGCCTTTCATAACCAAATGAAGCCATGTAGAATCCAAGAGCAAGTTAGGATTTGTGCGTTTTTAGAGTTGTTTGTTAATCTCTCAAAAACAAAGTGCTATTCTCTTGCACCCCACATCTTACTGTTCATCATTTCTCTCAAATGAGATAAACACAAGAAACATGATGTTTGAGTGGAATAGAAGACAAGGAAAAACGGAAGAAAAAAGAAAGCAAATAATGTTTCAATAACTCAATCTAGGTTGTATTTAGTTCCTAAAAAGCGGCTGAAAAGTGAAGTTGAAAAGCATCGTACCACTTTTCGTTTGTTTGTAATAAATATTGTCCTACCATGGACTAACTAGGCTCAAAAGATTCGACTCGCAACGTACATCCAAATTATTCAACGAGTTGTTTTGTTTACCTACATTTCATGCTTATACACATGTGTCTTTTGCTACATTTAACGATTCGCTGTGACAGAAATTTTGGAGGAGTCCAAACTTTGGAGCAACTAAACACAACCCTATAGGAACAAGGATCGTACATTTTTTCTTTTTTTTTTTTTTTCTCAAATCCAAAAGGGCCCTTCAGTGCTGGATTTTTGTTGCGCAACAGACAGAAAACTCGGAGCCCCAAATCAAGCGTTGCCATGCGCCCATGCGGCCATGCCATGCCCAGCTGCCCTAGTCAGCATATGAGCCGCCCCTGCACAGTGATATCATTCATTTCACACAGTACTCCCTAGTCCCACAGTGTTTGTAGTCTGACTTGATCATTGAGCCGATCACGCGAAAGTCCTGCAAACGCCAGTAGAATGGGAAACGTCTTTCATTATTTCGATCTAGCACTGCACTAAGTCAAGTCAAATAGTCCCACATGGGTGTGTTTGTTTGCTGAAAAGTGAACCCAAAATGCTTGATCATTGTGCTGATCAAATCTTTTGATACATAAATAGGATATTAAATATAGTTAAATAAAAAAACTAATTGCACAATTTGTGGAAAAGTGCGAGACACGCCTAGCAAACGCCTGTAGAATGGGAAACGTCTTGTCAGTGTATTTCGATCTAGCACAAAACTATTTCAAGTCAAACAGACCATGCTGGTAGACGTACTGCAATTCTACCATCGCTACTATTTTTGCTAGTTAAAAAATTCAAGATAGTTTGATTGTGATTAAATCTAGAATTATACTATTTATGGGATAGGGATGATATTTTTTTTTTCCTGCACAATCACCTTATTTGTTGGATCATTTTTTTGCGGCAGCTGATGTTGATTTGTTGTGAGAGAAAAGTAACGATCAATGTGTAGATTATAATTATTGTTTGTGTTTGTAACAAAGCATATACTACTCCAGAGTGGTTAGTAGGAGGTATGTATGCTGGTATATAATGGTGCCATATTGCTTCCTTTTTGTGGCAGTGGGGGCATGGGTTGCATGAGAGACAGAGATGCATTGCAGGTCACTGTGCTTGCCAGTTCCCACAGGAGACAGAACACATGCAGCACAGGCGTCTCCCTTGTGATTGTGATATCCAAGTGGTGTGTTTAGATCCCAAAATTTGGTGTAAAATTTTAGAGTAATGTTTTTTGAAAACCTAAACGTAATGCGTTTTATTAAAATATAATAAAAATTTTATACTAAGTAATTAGTATCATTGGAAAGATCTTGCCTCCTAATATACATCTAAACAAATTTATTTAGTTTATTTTTTTACCTACAAACAGTACACAATGTTGCACAGGCGGGTATTTTGATGTCCCAAAGAATCTTCTTTTTACATACGGTGAAATATCTTGAATCAGTGATGATCAGCCAGGGACTGAAAAGAGGAGCATGATTGCTCTGGTAGAAACTTGTCTCTCTCTTTCTTCCCGGCCGGACCCTATCTGGACCTACAGAACCTAAGGTCCTTCCTATTAAGGGCCTGTTCCATAGGTCTGCCCAGCCGCAGCTACTAGCTAGAGAGAGAATGAATTGTAGTACTAGTACGTACCACTCCTACTACCAAGGCATGTCTAACTTAAGTTAGGCCATCAAGTGCTTCTTCTTATGTGTACTACAGTAATGGTGATAGGGAGAGGAGACTGGAGAAAATCCCTGTGGCTGTGGCCACAACACACAGAGAATGTGCTGGACTGCTAGTTGCAACAGCAGCAACACTGAGGGAGAGGGATGAGGAACTGGGGAGGGGGAGAGCAGTTGCTATCACTATCAATATGTGCAAGAAGTCTAGCTGCAGGCAGTTAACTGAAGTTGAAGGGTACCACCACTCCACCTCTAACTCCAAACCATGAGTGAGAGCAGGAGAGGAAAGAGGCATAGTTAAGAGAAGTTTCTATTTTGAGTTGCTGGGGTTTTAGAGCTGCAGGTGTCTGTCAGGGAAACCAAATGATGCCTTGAGCAACCCCAGGTCCCCCAACTTTGAAAGAAAGAACTCTTGCTAGTAGCTAGTAGTAGCTCCGAATTGAATGGACCAATTGATGGCTAGCAACCATAGCAGAAATTTTACATATCTCCACCCAAAAGTAAACTAATTTGGAGAGAGAGCTTCTAAAGTTATTTTAAGTCAAATTATTTAAACTATGGTCCAATTTACATGAAAGAATACAGACGTAATATATGACACCAAATAAGTACTACGTGTATTTTAAAAATATCTCATGATGTATCTAATGTATATCGGCAATTCTTTCTAAGGTTGGTCAACTTAAGAATGTTTGGCTTATGATAACTCTATAAAGGTTAATTTGTTTTGAGATTGAAGGATTAATTAATATTACTGATGGGCCTTTGGATATTAGAAGTTTAGAACTAATTAGTGAGCATATGTTATCATGGTAAGCCTTTCGGGTTTCTAATAATTTGACAAACTCTATATTCAATAGATGATTTGCAACCTTTGTTTGTGAGTAGTTAATGGTTATTAAGGAATAAGTCCTCAACATGAATGAATGAATGAATGAATGAAAGAAAAAAAAATACATTAATTATATTCTAATGAGATTCAACATGATATGAATATGATACAGTAGGACACAAATAACACACCTACGTTACTTGTTTCTGTTAGCATAGACTGAGCGTTTTAATTCTGGAGAGTATGTGTCGGGAGAGAAGGGTGTATCCCACCCAAATGCTTTAAAATTGAGAATTTTGTTTGTCTTTGGTAATGCTAAAGGCAGGAGCATCCGGCCCTATAATTCTAAAAAAATAACGCACCTACTAAGAGCCGATAATAACATATCTCAATCTCAAATCTGAGATTAAAAGACAAGTACTCCTTATTTTATAAAAATATTTATGAAAAAATAAGTGTCAAAGTATTTTTCCCGTATAATTTTCATAAGTCAACGTTTTTTAAAATACCGGCAATTATATATTAAAATATATAAATATTTATGCTAAGTAATTTTTGTATCATCGGAAAGATCTTTAAGTTTAATTTTTTAACAAATTTATTTAAAAATTTAAATATTGTATGTATTTTTCTGCAAACTTAGTAAAAGTTGAGAAAGTTTAACCGACACGTTTTTTATAACGTCATTCTTTTTTGAGACGAAGTGAGCAGTAATTACAGTGTCTTCCTCAACACAGCATGACACGCAAATTGAGCGAATGGCCTTCAAATCCCCATCAGCTAAACCTTCCGTCCGGCCGACCGACCGGCCGAACTCTTGTGTGCACGGAGAATCAAGGCGTGTGGCGATCGATCGACAGGCTTCGCAGCATGCATCGGCAGTCGAGTCGATCTGCATTCGGCCGAGAAAAGCACCAATCAAAACGAGTTAACCGCGTGTTGCTGCGGCCCCCGTCCGTAGAGTAGTAGATCGAGTAGGATTTTGCGTTGGTTCAGAGCGCCAATCATGGCGAGGGGAGATCATGGAAAGAAGACGAGACGGGGCCGGCCGGCCCGCGCGTCTGCGTGCCGCGCGCGTGCGTGCCTTCCCGAGGCTACACTGAAAACCGTAACCAATCCGTGAATTTGTTTAAGCGAGCTCCGTCGTCTCCGCGTCTCATCTTTCTTGTCTTGTCTTGCCGGCAGTCTGGTGGTAGCCTGTACTCCTATCTAGCCTATTTGGTCTCTCCTATTATATATTAAAATATATAAATATTTATTTAGCTATTTAGTATGATGATGCGAAGGTGAGAGATAAAATAAAAAACTATTTTATATTGTTGGACCCACATGCTTATCTCATACTCCCTCCGTCCCTAAATAGATGTCATTCTCGTATTGAAAAAGAAGAATCAACGTTTTCAAACCGATGTGCAATTATATATTAAAATATATAAATATTTATGCTAAGTAATTAGTATCATTGAAAAGATCTTCAAGTCTAGTTTTTAATAAATTTATTTGGAAATATAAAGTTCGCACGTATTTTCTACAAACCTAGTCAAAGTTGAGAAAGTTTGACTAGCACGCATCCATAGCGACGTCTAAAAGGGACCAGAGGAGTGAGTATGTTCTCTGCCACGTGAAATAGTCATCTATTTGCATTTTTCTCTCTGCTTTTTTACTTGCCACGTCACATCAGGATAGCGAAATAGCTAACCATTGCAGATGACCTTATCACAGCTTGCAGCGTGGTATACTCCGTACAGCAGTAGTAGAGTATAGTAGGACTGTAGGAGTACTAGTAATCTGAAAAGAAGATTCACCAGAAGGCACGCATCATCTTAATCCGTGCTGCATGTACGTAGGAGTACCTCAATGGCGATCAGGCACAGCTACTACTGTAGACCAAATCAAGGGCAACACAAATTGATTCGATCGGCCGGCCGGTTGCTTCTTCAGGCTGGCCGGCCGCTACCATAGATGGACGATGCAGCTGAAAAGAAAAAAGAGGGCATGCAATGCAGGAATATGCTGAAGTTGCCGAGATCGATGGACAGGATCCGGACGAAGGAGCCACAGGCCGTACGGTACGTGTTGAGGCTGGGCCCGGACAAGAAAGAATTTGGGAGCAGAAAATCGTTGGCGATGCATGGCAATCCTGATCGATGGCATGTGATGGATCATCCATCCACCCGATGAAGTAAAGCTTTGCAACCGGACCGGACCGGACATGAATCCTTGACCCCGTGGTCGCACCAAAGTCTGCGAAATGAACAGCGATCGCCGCCCGGCCTGCACCCTGCTCCGGATCTTATACTTTTGCATTGCTACTAGTACTGTCCTGTCACCCGGCCCCCCCGTCGTCGTATGCATGCGTATCCGTGTTTGAGTTCCTTGTACCAATCATGGCCTGATGCCTTGGGATGGGCAAGCCGGAGTCCATCCATCAACAAGATCGAATCCTTGTCGCGCAGAAGCAGAAGCGCACGCGTGCGTGTGAATCCGTAGTGAACATTAAACAAATTAAGCTGTGTTCCGGAGCAGAAAGGCGGCCGCCCTACCAGTACATGTGAATCAGTAGCGTCCGTTTGGACCGTGGCCTGCAGGCGTCGGACGCTGAGGCACTCACTGCTCTGCTCCCTGGTTAAGGTAACTTCACCACACTTTTTATCCAAAATCCTTAAGTACTTGTATTTGAGCTTGACAGTATCAGATGGACCATCAACACCTCTCTCCGTTTGTATTCGGAGAACATGGAGCAGTCGGAGGCATGTTCCAGTATCCTAAAAAAAAAACAATTAGTTTGACACAACCGGGCAAGTACCAGTCACTTATTATGCTCATGACTAGCAATAGTCCTACTGGAGTAGTATTAGACACGGCAAGAATCTGCTTTGGTTCAAGCACGGTCTACATCGGACCCAAAGATACTACATGTGTTTTGTCTTCTTCGGCTTTGCACGACGGTTTGCACGACGGCAGTATGTCGTGTCCTGCTTTGCTTTGGCCTATACGAGTGAGCACCAAAAGTGAGGGGGGAAAATTGGCACGACAGCTCTACCGGTCATACTGCACTTCGAATTATCCTCTGCAGTACTAATTAGTAGTTTATGGACGACCCGAGACAGAACTTGCGTTCGCTGAGACGGGAAGGGCAGCAAAATAGCGCCCAACACTTTTGTTTTATACTAACAGCTATCAGATACAGTTGATTGGCGGCACCTTGTGCTCAAAGCAAAAGCCTATGAGACAGAACGGGAGCTGTTGCTGAGCTTTGCCCCACCCCTGAATCCTTTATTTTCTCTGCGGGTGTGTTTAGATCATCAAAGTTGGTGCAAAAATTTGGATGGTCACATCGCTGAGACGGTAAAGACGCGTTTCGTTTGTTAGTGGTAAATATTATCCTACCATGGCGTAATTAGGTTCAAAAGAATCGTTGATTGAATGTACATCTCAAAACTGTGTAATTATTTTAATTTTTACCTATATTTCGCTGTTACATGTTGCCCCGGCCGACGGATGCGATGGGGAATCTTCTTTTTTGCATAGTGAAATTTGGGAGGAATTTGGGGATAAAACACACCTGGGCGGCATTATGTGTGCAAAGCAATAGAAGCTCCACTCGAGAAAATCCAGCATGTTTTTTTTTTTTTGACGGAAAACAAACATTTTATTAGCAGCATCTAGCTGCAACGATCAGGAAGGGTTCAAGAGATACATACTGCAGAGCCGATATGATTGGGCATATGCTATCATGAGAAGCATTCAGGCAAGTAACATTAGGTTGATTACAGTTGTTTGCCTGGGCTCTGAAAGTTTGTGTGGCTAAAGAGTGAGCTGTGACATTCATAGATCTCTGAATCTTGAACACTTGAGTTTGCATGTTGGCCACCGTGTTTAGAAACCTCTGTGTGTAAGGTTTAGCTTCCCATTGAAATAGTGTACCAACAACTGATTGTTTGATCAGCTCATTCAAACATAACCAATACAAAACAATCAGCTCATTCAAACATAACCAATACAGTACAGTATGTGCCGTACAATACCAACATTAACCTTAACAGGAAAATGGGCACTATAGACACGTCACGGCACCATAGACAAGTCAGCAAGCTGGACATCATAAACAGTCCAGAATTATTCATCATCAGGAGTAAAATGTGAAAAAACAAATGTACCAACATGTATACAACAACACGTAAAACATGGCAGCAATCTAATGTTGCAGATAATTGTTTATTCTCACTTCCCATGAAACAAACAAAATAGCAGAAAGGAAGAAAATCTCAATGTTATTATTGGAAATATGTACTGTACAAGTCTCTTTTTAGTACTTCAACCTAAATAGCGTGTGAGTTGTGTGACCCAGCCAAATGGGCAGGCAAATATGTGCAACAAACTCTGTAGTATGTACATCTCCGGAGGGTATAAACTAAAATCACCGATCTTCTCGTCGAACCGTGTTTGGATCAGCCATCATATCCATCATCATTTTCTCTGGAGAGTCCTCCCAGCTAGCAAAGGTTTTGAGATCAACCTGAAGGAGGAAATGGGAATATTGTTAGCATACTTGCACATTTCAATTACGATGTACATAGCGACTGGTTCAGGTTTGCTCTTAATAGCACCTTTCTTCGCTGCTCTGAGAAAATGTCCTCCCTCTTCTTGTACACATTCTGCTGTCTTTTCGTTGCTTCTCCACCCAGTCCCCATACTTCAACATCAAGCACTGAAGCCTCAACAGGTAAATAACCCTGCGTTACCGAAAAAAAACAGAGAATAAAAATCACAATCTACATTTGGTAGCATACATAGTAATCATACAAAAATTAAACATTCAGAACATATTTAAGCACATAAATACGGTAACTGAGTAGGGCTTGATGAGTATTGTTTGTACTCATCACTAACAGGGCGTGAGTTATGATGTGTGGAATATTCGAAGCAATACTTAAATGGGAGTGGTCAATCACACTATTCTATGCCCTGAAAATGCAGTGGCATTTCAAATGCACATCTGTTGTGCAGTTTTTGGGATATATAAATACATAGTTGAAGCCAAACAGAAAGCAAGATTGCTAACTAAATATCTTCAGCAGAACACCAGCAAATCCTGAATCTAAAGATTGCAAATAAGGTGGAAAATAGTGCATACAGCAATCAGAAACTATCTTTGATGAACATGAGTAAATCTGAATTTAACCTGATTGGGGATGAGAGAACCATGTTGGTAAGTTTTATCAACAGCATGGTGTCGAATTAAAACTCGAGAAGTCTTCATCAAGAAAGATCCTTTCATTCCCAATTGTTCCCCAAATGCTAAGCCAACAGGCTTGGGATTTGCCTCATAAGCTCTTATCTGAGGACGTAGGTGGCAGTACAGGAAGTTCTTCTCCTTACCTGCTAGGTTAGAAGTATAGTAAGCTACTATCAGGTCAGACAAAGTTGTGGTCAATAAAAGCCATACCAGATGGTGGTAGCATGCGGAATATTGGATGTGCCGCACAAAGGAACCCAGAGCTACCATAAAAGGTATCTTTGCTCTCAAATCCCTCCTCGGTCAATACACCAATTACCCATCTTCGACCAGAATCAACATTCTCACCACCACTCTTTGAGAATGCTGAAAGTAGAATCAGCATCGGCCCTTTGTATCCCTCGACACAAGACCAGAACCGGCTCAGTCCTTTTCCATGAACAGATGACCTACAAACAAACAATGTATCCATGTTAATTCTACTTTCAGCATTCTACTTGCTAGGTCTTAGGAGAACTGACAATGAGATATATACACACATAGATTCTTTCAGATTAAGAAAAAATTGCACTCATACTCATGTCAACTAAAAACTGAAATGTTGTATGAAAACTAGCTTACAGATATAGTCACAAGAATAAATATCGTCAGCACACCAAGTTACCTATAAAGAAGGTCTTCAGTGTCCAGTCCCATTACAGAAGCTGACAACAGCTTTTCACTCAACTTGTTTCTTAGACTGAGAGCGATTGCCCATGCTCTTCCCGTGTTAGCAGATAAACATCAGAGGTATCAAAGGTCGTGTTAACAGTTGAAACAGTGCTCTCCTGCTTGTGATGAGTAAGAACTCCAGTTAGTTCATGAGATATAAAAAAGGCTCAGTAGAAGTTACTCATAGGCATGGTTCCTTGAAAAAGGCAAAACAAACAAGCCTATTTGTCTAGGAGAGAATGTCATCAACAATTTCACACTGCTCAAACCCAGTGCAGGCAGAGGCAATGTTTCCAGAGTAACAATTTTTTTTGTATGTTAAAGAGTGACGTAAACCCCGACCCCCTCAGTAGTGGGCCTAGCTCTAAATTGACCATCATTATATTGTAGAATCTGTGGCTGGACAACTAGTACCAGAATTCTTTAGAGCGAATTCTGAAGTGTTACCCCAAAAAAAATGCCCAGCCTATAACATTACAGAATTTGCAGAATCAAGACAATCTGGAGAAATTTTTCAAACTATATCAGATCATGAATAGCTATAGAATATCTTAGGATCCAAGTCATGGTCACTAAAAACACAAGTAGAAACACAACAACAGAAACCCCATTTCTACACTTATGTATGATCTATGAACTAACAATGTCACGCAAATTCTACTGATGACACCTGATACAGAGCGGATTCATCCAATGTTTGACAGTAGCTAAAAATTCTGCAATATAATTTGATTACCTCCATAGAGTCAGCAGCCAGGGAGCGGAATCTGTCCCGCACATACCGCGAGAGGCAGTTCCCAAGGCCGACAGGCGTGGACAGCACCCACGACGTGAACTCCTGGACCTTCACCCCCTTCCCACCGCTGGAGATGTCCCAGCCCCAAACGCCCGCGTCATCCGCGACGGCGCCCGCCGAGACGAGCGCTGACAGCACCAGATGCGTCACGTCCGGGAGGAGCACGGCGACGGGCTCCGACTTCTCCCCTCCGTCACCCGCCACCCTCGAGGCCGAAGCGCTCCACGCCATGACCCAGCACATCCAGAGGAACACCGCGATCTCCTCCGGCGTGAGCTCCCCACGACCTTCCGTCCTCATCGCCACCGCCCTCGTCCGGCTGGAGCAGGACCCCGCAAAGTGCCCCCGCGCCAGCGCACGCGCCGGCGTACACGCGGAGGAGCAGCGCGAGCGAGCGGGAGGCCGGGACGCGCGCGCAGCAGCGGTTGAACCCTCTTAGGAACGGTACCCACCCGGCGTCCCCCTCCGGCGCCGCGGCGGGCTCCGTGGCCGAAGAATTGGGAGGCGATGGTCGGGCCGAGCCCCGCCAGGATGTCTTGGAAGTGCGGCGGCAGTGGCGGGGATCCGGGCAGACGGAAGGAGGCGGGCGGTGGCGCGAGGGCATCCGGTAGCGCGTTGGCGTTGGCGGCAGCGGCGGAGCGGGAGAAGGCGGCGCGGAGGAGCGGGAGGGAGAGGGCGGCGGAGGCGAGGGTCTCCTGCTCCCGCTGCTCGTGCGCCTCTGGGGACGGGTTGCCGGTCGAGGAGGACGCGCCCATGGCCGGCGAGGTGTCGGTGCCGCAGCGAATCGGCGATGCTGAATCACTTTGGCGCGGGTGGGAAGAATGGTGGCGTGGAAAGCTTGGATTGGAGATCAGACCACCGAGCCGACCCTTGGCAAGTCGAGGGGGCGAGAAACTCAACAAGGGGAGACGTGAAGGACGCTGACGTGGTGGCAATGGCAACGGCGGGACCCTATTGGTATTGGTTCGCCACTCGTTTAGTCGTTTTGGTTAGATTTCGGGCGGAAAGAATTTTGTTTCTTCTTTTTTCGAAAACCGATTTCATTTCTTCTTTTAGCTTTCATCTACCTTCAGCTTAATTACAGTTCCAGTCTATACGGTGTTTAGGCGTCATTTATAGCCTCGTGGGACTTGCAAAATGCAATTAATCAAAAATAAAATAAAATAAAATATATGTTTATGCATCTTAAAGAGTCATGTTTGGTGGTAAGGATGCCCGAGCTCTTCCTTAAGCTTTTCGAGCTCAAACTTAGAAAGCTTGCGAGATAATTTGAGACGAT